>JAMPIV010017855.1:600000-927500 GCA_024509875.1 Oreohelix idahoensis | reverse complement strand
AGTCCTATAGAATATTTAAGCCACAAAAACCTCAACAATCAATATGGATAGAAACAACAACCAAAAAATTATAGACTTTCATAAATGGATGCTTGTGTAGAAATAACAGATTGAAATGGTATGACAAAATCCTCCATGTAAAACTGATGACGAAAACCAGAAAAGTGCCAGTGGAACAAGAGATGAGAAGAAAACACTGGAGATGGATATGACACACAATCCTATATATAAAATCCCAGCTTTTTCTGTCAGTACGTCACGCTAAGGGATGCAACTTTGGTTGAAAGTTAGACATTAATTGTATTGTTTCCCTTATATGTACTCTCCCGAAAATAGTAACACTTACCAAAGAAGAATGCGCAAATGACGGTGTGCACAAAAATATATTTATAGAATTTGTGATCCCGTATACACACATTGGGCTCCTCGCTGCTGCTACGTAGTTCGTGTACTGAGGTGATGCACAGTGGTTGTTTTAAATACTTTTGACCAAGTAAAATTGCCGTTAGGTTTTGGTGCTTTTGAACTTAATTCCCGTCTTATGACGGGCTTTTACACTAGTGAGAAAATATCTTGACAGCATTATCAGGAAGTTCTTGTTCTGGAATCGCCAAGGGAAACCGAAGCAGAGGCAGACCAAAAACAGATAGTGAAGACAGCTAGAGACAGAAATGAAAAAAAAAAACGATGTAGACAAGAAAAGACATTGATCTGATGGCACGTGACAGGAGGACTTGGTTTATGTTGTTAAAGACCTATGCTCCTCGGGGAGCTGAGAGATAATGAGTTTACACATGATAGTCCTTTTTCGGGCAGATAGAGCTCGTGAACCTTGATCGGTAGCTTATCTAAGAGCAGGAACTCTGAATTCAAACCACCGCTGCCTTGTGGGAATATCCATTTATGGAATAGGTTTCGGGAGTAAACCCTGAGGATAAATCCGGAGTCGGAGTCCCTAAGGCAGTCTAATGTTGATTCGACATTATTCTGGCAACTCCTGCGACGTGGCTGGTACCAAACTGTATCGGCTACTGCCGTTCCTTTGGACCTACCGGCTGCGTGGAGAGGGGCAACATGCTGCATAGGCAACAGCTTGATCTCCATATAATTGTGCTCAAGCTCGCGCCCTGGAGAGGACACTCCAGCTTAACCCTATAGGTTTCCCATAGTCAGTTATAACTGAAGAGCTATTATTAGTCCTTTTTTAAGAAATGTACGCATTCTACTAAGAAAGAAGTGGGGCCAGCGCAGAAAACTTTGTAACCACTGGACTAATTTCATTCATTCTACCATTGAGCCAAACGGTGCGCCGCGAAATAGGACATTATTCTTTGAACGGTTGACTGTTTCACTCATCTAGCCATGGTCAGATTATTCATGCTTGCAGCGTACACACGTCTTTGTTGCATATAATACTTACAACGATTCAATCATTTGTGCAACCAATTTGCAACTATTTTGTATAAGAGAATCACTTTGAAAATTGATAAAGCATTAAGGAGTTCCCATGAAGACCATTAACTTAGTAAAGAAAACTTATGAAGACATGACATGCAGAGTTCTCCATGAAGGACAACTTACAGAACCTTTTTGGGACAAGAACGGGAATGAGACAGGAATGCCTCTTGTCCATTTATTTTCATATTAGCGATAAATTGGGATTTGAAAACATCGACATCGCACAAGAGAAATGGGATCCAATGGAATCTGACTAAGCAGCTTAATGATCTAGATCTTGCAGATGACTTGGCTCTTCTGTCCCATAGCCATAATCAGATGCAAGACAAAATGAAAATACTAGATGCGAAGTCACAACAAGTGGGTCGAAAAATACACAGAGAAAAGACAAAGATAATGGGAATAAATGCAATGATAACAATATTAAACTTGAGGAAAAAGCACTACAAAATGTAGAATCTTACATATATCTTGGCAGCAATGCAGACAAAGTTGGAGGGACAGACAGTGATATCTAAATAAGAATTCAAAATACAAGAGGAGCTCTCATTGCATTTATAAATATACGGAGATCAAGAGAAATCCAGTCCAACACAAAAATAGGAATCTCAAATGTCAAGTCAGTCCTAATGTATGGCTCTGAAACATGGAGAACCAAAAAAAAAAAAAAAAACAGCTAAAGACTATCATAAATGGGTGCTAGCGTAGAACAGAACGTTTTAAATGATATGACAAAGTCATTAATGTGGAACTGATGACAAGAATCAGACATGTGCCAGTGGAACAAGAGATGAGAAGAGCACGCTGGACACACAATAAGGAAACCTGTTGATAGCATTACAAGGCAGTCCTTGTTCTAGTATCCCCAGGGAGAGAGAGGCAGACGTAGACCCCCCCTTCCCCCCCCCCCCCAAAAAAAAAACACACATGGAAAAGAGAACTGGAGACGGAAGTGAAATATGATGTGGAACAATTCCGGAAAGAACTTGAGCTTATGTCACGTGACAGAAGGACTCGGCATGTGTGTGTTGAAGACCTATGCTCCGTGGGGAGTTAAAGAATATTAATTGATTGTTTGTTTGAAGAGAAATGTTCTCATAAGTACGTATGTTAACAGTTGATTTTAAAATATTAGTTCTGGGGAGGAATGGTATTTGGAGTCCTGGGAAAACAATAAATCATGTTTGAGATAGAAACAGTTTTTGTTTTTTTAAACTGTAAGTAGCAGCTACGGAAATTCAAAAGGGGAAACAAATGCATTGTCAGTGTAATAAATGCAAAGGGAGGTCTTATTTAGGGCAAAGAATGTACATAGAAAAGACAGACATTTGATGTATGTTTGCATGTTTCGTAAACGAGTACCTCAGTGCCGGATTAAGGCGAACTGATGCCCTACGCACAGCGCAACCACGTTGCTCCTTTCGACCCTCCCACTGCTTAACTGACAAGACATTTACACTTAATAAGTTCTGAACGTGTAATAAGAGATTGAAAATTCAGTTTTCTTCCACGCCTGACCCCACTGAAATTCATGCAGACAAACTTTGGTAAGACAGTCAAATACACTGAACTCTATGTCTATGTACGTATGACACCTTCAAACCTTTAAGCTTTAGTCACTCAACATACCAAAGAAAAGGTTTTTTTAACAATGCAGATTAAAGTCGAACATGGCAGAAATGGACAATTACAAACAAAAATTAGACTAAAGTCGAGTATTGCAGTGAAAGAGTTGAGAGTTAAGGGCATGATAGCTGGAGGGGGGAGGGGACCTCTGTGGTGCCCCCTTCCCGTGGCGCCCTAAGCACGTGCTTATTTTGCTTAATGATTAATCCAGCACTGGGGTACCTGATTCGGCTTTTGAGTTAGGGAATGCAAAGGCTGTGAGAAAGCTGGACTAAGTATAGTGAAGTCTCTAACACTTCACTCCCCTTTAGCAGTTTCTGGATCGAGACTACCCTAACATTACTTTACCTTTTTGTAGGTTAACTGTGCAATACGATATTTGAGTAAAGAAACCCATGAGTATAATAACAAATATAATACTTTATTAGTCTAATATCAAATTCTTAGATTTATTAAAATGAAAAATAAATTATTCTTTTAAAAATATTTTTCGGTCAGCCTTTTGCCACTGGATAGAAACATTCATTCATTCACCTTTCAACTCTCATTTGCCACTGGATGGAAACATTCATTCATTCACCTTTCAACTCTCAAAGGTGTATAGGCCTTCAGTAAACATATGCCAGGTCTTACGTCCTGTGACGTTAAGTTCTTTTAATGTCTTCTTCATCCCCATTATATACGTCTTCAGTTCTCTGTTCCATGTGTTCTTTGTTCTGCCTCTACCTTTCTTTCCCTGGAGATTCCAGAATAGGAATTTTCTGGTAATGCTGCCAACAGGTTTTCTCAATGAGTGTCCTACCCATCTCCATCATCTTCCTATGTCTTGTTCCACTGGCGTTTGTCTGCTGTTTGTCTGGTGTATGTCTGGTGTTTGTCTGGTGTTTGTCTGGTGTTTGTCTGGTGTATGTCTGGTGTTTGTCTGTTGTTTGTCTGGTGTTTGTCTGGTGTTTGTATGTTGTTTGTCTGTTGTATGTCTGGTGTTTGTCTGGTGTTTGTCTGTTGTTTGTCTGGTGTTTGTCTGGCGTTTGTCTGGTGTTTGTCTGGCGTTTGGCTGGCGTTTGTCTGGTGTTTGTCTGGCGTTTGTCTGGCGGTTGTCTGGTGTTTGTCTGGCGTTTGTCTGGTGTTTGTCTGGTTAAATTTCTGGTGTTTGTCTGGCATTTGTCTGGAGTTTGTCTAGTGTTTGTCTGGCGTTTGTCTGGTGTTTGTCTGGCGTTTGTCTGGTGTTTGTCTGGCGTTTGTCTGGTGTTTGTCTGGTGTTTGTCTGGCGTTTGTCTGGCATTTGTCTGGTGTTTGTCTGGTGTTTGTCTGGTGTTTGTCTAGTGTTTGTCTGGTGTTTGTCTGTCTGATGTTTGCCTGGTGTTTGTCTGGCGTTTGTCTGGTGTTTGTCTGGTGTTTGTCTGTCTGATGTTTGCCTGGTGTTTGTCTGGCGTTTGTCTGCTGTTTGTCTGGTGTTTGTCTGACGTTTGTCTGGTGTTTGTCTGGCGTTTGTCTGGCGTTTGTCTGGTGTTTATCTATCGTTTGTCGGGTGTTTGTCTGGCGTTTGTCTGGTGTTTGGCTGGCGTTTGTCTGGTGTTTGTCTGGTGTTTGTCTGGCGTTTGTCTGGTGTTTGTCTGGTGTTTGTCTGGCGTTTGTCTGGTGTTTATCTATCGTTTGTCTGGTGTTTGTCTGGCGTTTGTCTAGTGTTTGTCTGGTGTTTGTCTGGCGTTTGTCTGGTGTTTGTCTGGTGTTTGTCTGGTGTTTGTCAATAGTTCCACATTATTAATACTGTCATACTACTTTAATGCTTCTATGGAAACAATGCTTTTTTTTGTTGATCATTTGTGTGAATCGTAATCCTGTGTGGATGGGATACACTGTGAGGAAACCAACTTATAGCATTATAAGGCAGTCTTGTTTCACCAATCCCCAGTTTAGAAGAAATAGAGGGAAGTCTAAAAATTAACGGTAAAGCGAAATAGAGATAGACATAAAAGAGATAAAGAAGACATGGAAAGAATTAGAACGAATGGCACAGGACAGGAAGTGAATTCGTTGAAGGCTTATACTCCTCTAAAAGCTTAAAGTTACGTTGAGGATGATGATGATGATGATGATGTAGTCCTGTGTATTGAGAAAACTAACACCTAACCTATACGACATATGTGTACAGTTTGTTGTATTATGTGTGGAGATTGTTGGAACGTGATACACAAACCCGTGTCTGAAAGGGAAATAGTGTATCACTCAAGCGATGTAATGAATATACATGGTGTAACAGGATGTAAGATGGTTTGGCTTTGAGATCTCATCAAATAAGATGCCATCCACATCGTAATACATGCGTGAGTGATTGTGAATTTATATTCCAGCTTATGAGCATAGAGACTGCACGTGTATATATGTGTGAATGTAAGTTTTTATTTTGCACGTCTTTTGAACAATAAAACAGGGATTTAGGCCTATAAAACCACATTACAGTCATGTCTTTGTTTTTTTTAATTTTGTTTCTTAAATTATATTCAACTTTGATATGTTAATTGATACTAATTCTTTAACTAACTACTAACACTATAACTACATTTACTCCTACTACTACAGCTTCTACTAATAATACTACCTTATCAACTACTTCTTCTAATGCAACCTCTACTATTAATGGGACTACTACTACTATTATAAGTACTTCCACTACTCTCATTAGCACTAGTACCACTACAACTACGTCTATTACTAGACTACTATTACTACTATTTCTAATTCTACTACTACCATTACTTGAACTGCAACTTCTACTACTACTTCTATAACTAAATCTATTAATACTATATCTACTACTACTTCTGTTACTAAATCTACTAATACCATTACTACTACTACTTATATTACTGAATCTACTACTATTACTACTACAACTTCTGTTACTAAATCTACTAATACTATTATTACTACTACTTCTATTACACAATCTACTACTACTACTTCCATTATTAAATTTACTACTACTACTACTAGTACTACTATTACTACAGTTTTTGCTGTTACTAAATCTACTACTATTACTGCTACTACTGCAACTACTTCTGTTACTAAATCTACTACGACTATTATTACTACTACGTCTATTACTAAATCTGCTACTATTATTACTACTACGTCTATTAATAAATCTAATACTACTATTATTACAACTACTACATCTATTACTAAATCTACTACTATTATTGTTACTATTACGACTTCTATTACTAAATTTAATACTACTTCTATTATTAAATCTACTACTACTATTACTACTACTACTTCTATTACTAAATCTACTACTACTTCTATTACTAAATATACTACTACTTCTATTACTAAATATACTACTACTATTATTACTATTACTATGTATACTACTAAATCTACTATTACTTTCATTACTAAGTCAACTACTACTATTATTTCTATAACTACTTCTATTAATAAATCTACTACGACTATTACTAGACTACTATTACTACTACTTCTGATTCTACTACTACTATTACTTGAACTGCAACTTCTACTACTTCTTCTATTACTAAATCTATTAATACTATTACTACTACTTTTTCTATTACTAAATCTACTAATACTATTACTACTTCTACTTCAATTACTAAATCTACAAATACTATTACCACTACTACTTCTATTACCGTACTAAATCTACTAATACTGTTAAAACTACTTCTTCTATTACTAAATCTACTAGTGCTATTACTACTACTATTTATATTACTAAATCTACAAGTGCTATTACTACTACTATTTATATTACTAAATCTACAAGTACTATTTGTCGTGGTTGAGTTTGAGTGTAGAGTATTTGTCGAGTTGGACAACAGTAGTGAAATCGACAAGGGATAGTGGACTGACAGAGTTATAGATTACACACACAGAAAGGTGTAAATAGGAGATGGACTTGAGACAACCTGGAAGAAGATTTATCAAAATGATCTCTCTCTCCAAGCCTCAACTCACTTATGTCTGTCTAAGCACCTCCTGCTCTCACTCTTTTCTCTTATCATACATAGAGATTATAGTAAAGAGCTGAAAACAAGTCACTTATGGATGGAAAGGTCGTGAACAGCGTATTATTAAAGGTGTAAACTTTATTAAATGAAGAAAAACATGAAAATAATGCATATCATCACAACAACATAAAATTACATCAATAATCAAATAATCATCAATAGTCATCAATAATCATATACACCAACAACCACACACAGATCACCATTCATAAAACCTGTAGAACACAGAGAGATAAATAAATCGAGTGTCAGTCCGTCCGTTTTCGGGGACCATATGAAATAGCTCCAGTAAGTGGTTTTTTCGTACATATCCTCCATGGGGGATGGAATTAACCTGAATAAAATCACTGTATAGGCGCTATCATTGGTGATTCCTCCCTAATTGCGCGAGGTGGTCTGGAAGACTCTATTTATCTCCTGCTGATCGAATAAACAAACTGAGCGACAGCCTGTCCGCGGTCGTGGGACCAAAAGCTAGCTCCAGAAAGTGTATTACATGTAGATCCTTCGTGAGGGACTAGCCTACAAAACTTTCCTTGTTGGTGCTAAACGTTGGTGACCTCTAATGGCGTGAGGGGGGCTGGAACTCTGTCTATCTTTCTTGCTGGCCAAATAACCGAACTGAGCGACAGCCTGTCCGCGGTCGTGGGACCAAATGCTAGCTCCAGAAAGTGTATTACTTGTAGATCCTTCGTGAGGGACTAGCCTACAAAACTTTCTTTGTTGGTGCTAAACGTTGGTGATCTCTAATGGCGTGAGGGGCTGCTCATACGTGCGAAGTTCTACATAGACCCAGAAATACACCAGACGAAGTTACTTGAGGACAAGGCAGTCCCTAGCGCTCTTATCCGGCGCTTTTGACCTTTCGTACTAGGCAGTAAATCCTGGTTGGGCTTGCTTGACCGTGGCTTGGCTGAGTGCCCCGTTTAGGCACACAAAGGCTTGGTGCTATCAGATTCTGCTATAGACATGCTGGGCGGTTTTGGATATTCTGGAAGCCACAATGCTCTGACTGGTAATCCAATAGGCGAGTAGAGAACTACTACTGCATTCGATGTTTCCAGATTTAGCGTTGGCTCGTTGCATTGCGTGGGCTTAACTTGGCGTTGACAAAAAGGTTTAGGTTCAGGAATGGGGTTTGACGACTCGTGATGCTAGATGTACTCAGAATCCCTCTAGAACGAAGAGAATGTGACATTCTTCGCCTGACTGGAGACTTGACTCTAGCAATTCGGTATCCCTGAAACCCGAAAATGACTAGAACATAGGCAAACACATTCTAGTACTGTGTTAAAGTTTGCCTTATCTCATGATGGTCATCTACGGGCCAGGAATATTCACGAATGTCTTTGTCTTATTAAACCCGTCTACTCTTATAGATTACAAGGATGCTCCCCCCGGACACCTGGCCTGCATATTTCTTCAGAGGTATCGGCGTAATCGTAATACCGGGTAAGACAAAGGTTTCAGAAGCAACAACTTTGCGAAAATTCCCCCAGAGAGACAATCATAATATTATGTGCTCTTTGCTCATCTAAGGGCAAACAACCCACAAACTGACCGCGATTGTTATCTCTCCCTGAAACAGATCAAACTCGTTACCCAGGCCTCAAAGGGTACTAGCCGCTCGTGGCTAACACTTTAAGCGTAACGGACGTTCTTCTGATTAGGCCAGGTGTGCTGACGTAACATTATCGTTCGCTGACCGCTGCAGGCTTGAACGTAAACAACCTCGGGTGGGGTTTGAGAAGGAGAAAACAATTGGGCCACACAGGTAGCAAAGCAAAGAGAAACAAAATGTCTGGGAAAACAGAACATTAAAGAGTAATAACATTGAGACGAGATGGAAAAATAAATTAAGTCACTGTCTACATGACATTATTACTACTACTTCTTCTATTACTAAATCTACTAGTGCTATTACTACTACTATTTCTATTACTAAATCTACTAGTGCTATTTCTACTACTATTTCTACTTCTATTACTACTACTACTTCTGTTACTAAATCTACTAATATTGATACTACTACTTCTATTACTAAATCTACTTCTATTATTAAATCTACTAGACCTATTTGTCGTAGATTTTTGATAGGAGAATTAAGACTTGGGTTGGTCCCTTCTGAATAGATTTGAATGAGTGATAGCCACAGTGAGAGATGATAATAGAAACAGATTTCCACGAGTGAGGTGGTAGAACGTGATAGAGGCTGTCTCTGAAATCGAGAAAATCTTCTCTCTTTCACCTATCTTCTACGACAGATTTAGAGGAGTCAGAAGTCTAAACACATATATATTAAATATATATATATATATATATATATATATATATATATATATATATATATATATATATATATATATATATATATATATCCCCTCACATACACACACACATAAGACGACAGTTAGACGTACAGGCGTGGGAAAACTATAACAATTGTTATATAGACATTATGGGAACGAACTGACCGCAACACTGGAATAAGTTTAATTGTAGTTTAATTATCATAGTAAACTTACGTCACAACATATAAAATTACATCGAAAGAATATACACATAGTCATAAAAAATCAAGGAATGCTACAAGAATGATAGACCCGTTGGTATGATCCTTCCCCTCGATGTATAGCTCACAGTCCCGTTAGAAGAAAGTGATAGCCCCAAAGAGTCACAGATACATATGATTGAGTCTAAGTTTTTTTTTTCCTTTAAAGTATGGACAGACTTGATACTCTGATCTATTCTAAGGGAAAATATTGTTAGCAACCAAATCTTGCATAAAGAAGGTTAAGACATCAAAATGGGTGCCAAAATACAACAATAAAGAAACACTCAGACCTGCATTCACTCTATTCACTCAGCCGTGGCCACGTGCTCTCTTGCATACTTACAGCTTTGGTAGCAGCATCTGGCAACATAACTTTTTTAGGACATGCATATACATAATCTTCAATGGTAGCCGTGGCCAAGATAACCCCAGTTCCAAAAAGACGGGTTGAATTCATTGCTTCAGGGAACGTTGTCTTGGTTCTACTATTTGTAGGATATCTGTTTAAGTCACATTAAAATTGTCCAGGCACATACGTTAACAGCGAGCACAGTGTCAAAATGGCTTAGGTTTCTAGAAATGAGGAATGTCAGGTCGATGTCTACTTTCAGGAAAGGACTATATTTGGTCACCACACCACTCGTCAAAACTCCGTCGGAATGTTACTGACTTTAATATGTTACGTGCCGCACGGGCTAAAATGTTCTTGAGGTTTTTCTCTGGAAGAATCAAATCAGGCTCGATGGGCCCGTTACTTCTTTAAAATCTTTAAAGTTCTTGTAAAGGTTATAGACCAAGTCTTTAGGGACAGAATGTGTTTATTCTTCACAGATATTTTTCTTTACTTAACGCTGGCAAAGTTTGGGTTAACCCCAGTTTTCTTCACTAAATAGAGAAAAAAACACATATAAAATAATTATACATACTATGTACTTGTTATAACTGACATTTTAAACTGCAAGCGTAGCGCTTGACTTATCGTTTAAATTCCCGTGAAGTAGTTATATTTAAAAAATCAATCATCATGAATTTGAAATACATATAAATATATTTCGTCAATACTCATGAGGCATCAGTGCATTTACTAGTTAGTTTAAAATATTCTCGAATGAGTATTTAGCAGTTAAATTAAATTCATTTATGGCTGTAGTGAAATTGACAGAGATACAACGGTAAAATACCTCCAAGGATAACATATAAGGATAAAAAACATAATGCGTAGGCTGCTGATGTACATGATCGCCTAGACCGCGGGTCATCATCCTCCATAATAATTGACTTGCTAGACAGGAGGGGAACGGCGGATCAAAAAGGAAAAAAATATGACTGGAAAGATTGCGTGAGACTGGAAAGGCTAAGGAGACGCAATTGGGGGGGAAACGGAGAAAAGTCACGTTTCCCAAGTTGACATAAAAAGTAAGCAACTCGACAGAAGGGACCATAGATATGTTACGCCACAGTCATTTATTGGACGCTTTTACGCGATACCAAGCCCTTGATTTGAATTCAGCGGCTAAACGCAGATGTTAGGAATATTACAAAAATTAAAAAGTACTTTTTTTTCTTAATATTAATGTTAGGAATATAAAAATTAGCTGGCCGGATGGCCTATTCTGAGCAGTGAACTAATATGTTCTTAATTTTACAGACGGATAGATAATATTGAAGATAATGACAAAAGACAGTGTTGTTCACATCATCGACAGACTGTATTGAATCTAAAAGTGTCGCTAATTGCACAAAAAAAACACGACCTTGAGACGCAGGTGTTCAAATCTACGTAGTATGGAAGAGAGGGACATTGGTGGTAGCTGTGTCTAAATATAACTTTTAACGACAAAATTTTGGAGGGGAGAGAAAGGTTGGTTCAAAAATCAAGTACATTTTTGTAGAAACACAAGTAGAGACGGACAGACTAACAGATAACCATCCATACTTGACTGAAGCATGACTGAAATGACTTTAGTGTAGGAAATTTGAATTTAAAATAAACCTAGGCAGTGATTGGCCACAGACAATCATATCATTAGCGCTCAGACGCGAAAGTGGGGCCATTCTTCAATAGTTGTTCAGTGATAGACACAGATTTTAAAGTGTGGTGATTTCCATATGAAAGAAAGTGAAAGAAATTTAGGGACGCCATACTATAGCCAGCAGCTCAGCTGAGTTTTGCTAGCAATTCTGTGTTATTTATTCATAATCTGGTAAGATTGAAATTATTTCCTTATATATTTTGAATATTGTTTCATGTTCGAGTGATTTGATACTGCCATATCGAAATCTAGCCTTACAAACAAGTAGGGATTTGCTCTAGACCCCCCGCCCTAGTCAGGGTCTAGGGACCAACAATGTACATAAACTCCAGCAAGGATTATGCAAGACAGATCAAGTGTTGAGAATAATGAAACATATTACCTATCCTCTTTTAGGGCAGAAAACTAATAAATATTTTTCAGAATCTATAGTCTGGGAGGATCTATCTGATGTAAAACCACCATGGTAAATGTGCTGTTTGGTCAGAGAGATCTGACCTGTCTGTATGATGTGGTTGTTGTGTCAGTGTTGTGTCCAGACGTGGGTAGAGAATAGATTTTGACACATGGCCCATACTTTGATTGCAGAGCTGTGAGTTTCTGTTGTCAACAAAGCAGTGTCTATTCAGTTGGTGACTTTACTCGAGTGTATCTGTGCAGTACTTGTGACAGAGACCACCATTATTGCCCGCCAGCACGGAGAGGTGGGACCACCTGATTTCAGCACCAGAGCTACAACTACAAGATGAGTGAGCCTCTGGTCTGCTGGACATTCACCAACGCTGTGTAGTTACTAATACCCCCATAAAAATTCCCACCATTTTCTGGACACTGTGTAGTCAATATAGACAGGTGTGATGAGGCCACCCCAACAGCACAAACATTAACTATCCTCCCAAGTAGATGACTACTAGAACATTTTAATAAAACTAACTAGTATAGTACATATATATGTACACTATTGCATTTATGATATAATATTCCATGCATTTCTTATATAATCTCTAAATCCTTTTAAGTTCTGGTCAACCTAAAAATTGACCCAGAACAAAATAAATGTAATATAATTCTATCAAAAAATTTTACACACGTGAGTTAGTTCAGTGTATTTTAACATTTATTAATATTATTAGTCTTGTTAAATATCTGTGGGTATATCTATAACCTATTACACCACACTACATATCATAACCCTAGACACTTTACGTAGCCACATTCATTTAAAAAAAAATTAAGTGTGAGGTCGTAGTGGTAGCAAGAAAGGCCTTCTGACAATTCTCAACTACATTTTATCTCAGGAGCCTTCACAGCTGGCCTCATACAATTACATTTAGTAATATCAACATCATACAATACCATCAAACACCACTACATATATTGGGGGCTCGTCCGGGATAATTAGCCCAACAGTAATATTAGGATCTCCTGGTGGGAGAAATAAAATTAGGGAAATAAATTGTAAAATTTCCTTTAAAATTAAAAGTGTCCCTGCAGATAAAAGTTGGTGAATCTTCACAGCCAGTAATAATTAATTAGTTAACTGGTTAGTTAGAATTAGTTAGACTATAGTCATAAGAAGTACTTAGTGTATTTACTGGTTAGAGATTTAGCTTGTATATTATTATATTGTCTAAAAAGTATGGCGGAGCTGGCAAAATTTAGATCAGCTGCTGTGCTCACCGCGAAGGAGATGGGAATGGATGGTCAAATTTTAATTCAATACGTAACGGCTGAATGTGATAAATATTTTGAACGGGAAGAAAGGAGATTAGAAAAAGAGGCTGAAAGAAAATTGGAGTCTGACAGGTTGGTTGAAGAGAAGAAGTTAGAGGCTGAGACTAAGAGGCTGCAGATTGAGGCAGAAGAAAAACGACAGCAAAGGGAGGCAGAAGAAAAACGACAGCAAAGGGAGGCAGAAGAAAAAAGGTTGACTGCCGAAAGGGAGGCAGAAGATAGAAGGTTGCAGAGGGAGCACGAATTACGACTAAGGGAGCTGGAATTACAAGGCCAGGCTCCTGAAAATGGTGCCAGCCCTTTTGCCTCAGATGCTACGCCCAGTCTGGGAGCCTCAAACTCAGCTATGGGGTTTCATTTAGACCATTTTGTTGAAAAAGACGATGACATAGAGGGGTACCTAGGACGTTTTGAGTTATTAGCTACTACATATGGGTTAGAGAGAGAGAGGTGGAGTTTAAAGCTATCACAGGGATTGAGGGGTACTTCTTATGAAGTATTTGCTAAAATGAACAGGGAAGACCAAGACAATTATGACATGTTAAAGCAGGCTTTGTTATTAAGATACGAGAAGAATGGTGAATTTTATCGTAAGAAATTTAGAAATGCCAAACTGTTGTCTGGGGAGACATACCACCAATTCTCTGCTAGACTAGAAACCTATTTGGAGAAATGGACGGCTCTGGGGAAGACCCAAGATCTTAAAGAAATGATCATGATTGAGCAATTGAGAGAGTCCATGGCTCCAGACATGAGAAAATTTCTCATGGAACAAGGTGCAGAGAAGTTGGGGGAAATTTTAAATGTTGCTGAGAGGTATCAGGCAGCTCAGGCAGAGGTAAGTGGTGCTAAAAAGAAGCACATAGACAATTTTAAAGCTCCACAGCAATTTAATAAATTTGATACTAGAGAGCAGGGAAATAAAGGTAGGACAAACTTTGAGCGGCCAAGAAATGACTATCGCGACAGAAACTCACAGTTCAATGACCAAAAGTTCAATGAAAGAAAACCGTTGAACCAAGGAAAAAGATGGTGTAAATGGTGCAAGAAGGATAACCATAACACCGAATTTTGTAGAAGGAAACCTTCAAACATTGCTGCAATGAAGTCGGGGACGCAAAGATTAAAGGTTAATCCTAATGGACAACAGGAACCTTATCACCCCCCAGTTTGTGAGGATGTTATTTGTAATGGGGTCACCATAAGGTGCCTTTATGATACAGGTTTGGATTATGATTCAGTTGTGAAGTCTAGCCTAGTGGACCCAAGTCAGTATACCACAGAAACAGTGGAAATACAAGGGGCGACTAAGGACATACCACTCATGACACTTCCCATCGCAAGGATAACGGTGAAAACTCGCTATGTGGAAGGAGAAATCAGAGCAGCAGTGATAGATGAACCAATCTACCCTCTGATATTGGGGTGTAGATACGTCTTCTTGGGGAATCCCGAGAAACCTGTGATCATGGCGACAGTGCAGACCAGGTCACAGAAGAAGGAGGAAGAAGGTGAACCTATAAATGCTCTGATGCGTGATGCCATATGATGATGGATGGTATCCGCATGTCTGGTTTTGTGTAGTGTGCAGATGTGTTCAGTCAAACAATGTTCATACAAAATAACAGGGCAATCCACATAGGACGTCAGTAAACTCACGACGTATAAAGTCAATGATGCTTGTAACAGCTAGACGTTTTTCTGTATCATTTATTGTGGACGCCACAGTGACAAAATGTATACGCGAATATGTAGGTACATCAGACAGTCATTATCACAGCAACAATGTCAGTATAGCAATGGACGGTAGACAGCATCATAATAAAGGTGATTCACAGACATGTCAATACATTATAAGGCTGTAATGTAGTCGGGAAAATTCTCCATCCCTTTCTATCTTAGCCAGAAGGTAACCAGATGTATGAGATCAGTTCACTCTCCTTAATCTGACTTCAGCAAGACAGACACGTCTGCCGAAGTATAAATAATGTCCTCAAAAATATCCTCTAGTTAACAAAGGTTTTCCAAGCCTAGTTCATTTAACAAAGTAGCAAGTAATGGTCCTTGGGACATGCATCAACCGATGCAGTACAATACAGCGACATGTGAGCTGGGAAAACATCTCGTGACGACGACTTTCGAAGACAGGCTATGAATCGAAATCGCTCACGACCAAAAATCGATAGAGTTAATGGAAAGTCAATTTACCTTGCCTTCAGGAAATACACAGAAATATTATGCCTCCCGGCATGTGCAAATACACTAGAGGTATTATCTCGAATAAACGAAATATCCATAAGAGGACTTTCACATTCCTGACAGAACAAAAAATAGCGGAGATCCTCTTTCAGCGAGGCATCTTTCTCGCCATTCAAATCGCTCACTCCACTGGTGGGCGGAAATCGATCGACCAAGAAGCAAGACCAGTCATGCGCAGTCCAGCGCAAAATGACCACAGCTCAAAACTTAACTGCATTCAATACCAACGCGAGAAGACAAATGCTTACCGAGAAAAGTGACTATAAATTTCAAGCAGTTGTTGCCCTTGCGTTATAAAATAGATATTGTAATAAAACGATGTTGCGAGAATTTCTCACGCAACATATCACCACCTCCTCCCGATAAAAAAAATGTGGAACATATTTTTTTTTAAATATCAAAGAGCATGCGATAAGCGGCTCAAAACGCACGAATTATGCGCTGATAATTAATTAAATTGCCTAACATGAGGCTAAATATAGAGTGTCTGGTGAGGATATACCTCAACAGAAAAATAAATATGTCTCAAAAAATATTCACATCGGGGAGGTGTCACCAACACACATCACGTTAGCATGTAAACACAATATACGTATGCAAGTTACCATAATCATCATTAAACAGCATACTCTAATATTGTCTTTAAAAATGGATGTACAAATCTGATAGGAAAATTTAAATAGTACATTCTTTGACATGTAATGACATAAGTACATAGTAAAGTTAAACTACATGACGATCCAGGACATATGCTCTGGTATTCCGAGGGTAAGTACACAATCTAGAACTCGTCATGCTTGATACTAGTAAGGTAAGTCCTCAGCTCAACAATGACATTCTGAGAAAGTACAAGCAATATAATGCTAATTAATAACTAATATGCTTCATAAGGTACAATACATTATTAATAATTGTGGCTGTTTAGTAAACTAACGGCCCTTATATTAACTACTCAGTCCTCTTCTATCATCTTAAAAAACGAACAGAAGAAGATGACAACAAAGCACGATAGTGTGTACATATAAAGTAAGTACAGATGTGCTAATCTATTGTAGAAATATAGGTGTGTTATGACTCTGTAATATATAGGAATATAGGACAGAAGTATTAGTTGGAGTCATGTGGGCATCTAGACAAAATGTCAGCCATCACATTATCCGCACCACGGATAGCTCGTACCGTGAAGTGAAAAGGTTGAAGAGCTATAGCATATCGAGTGGATCTCGAACTCTTCAAATTCTTAGTCTGAATAGCTGTAAGAGCTTTCTGATCAGTCTCTAGAATGAAATGTGCGCCCAGGAGGAATCTTTGTAGTTTTAGAATTGACCAAACCATCGCTAACAACTCACGGTCTAAAACCGAGTAGTTCCTCTCTGCCGCATTTAGTTTTCTAGAAATGTACATAACAGGATGCAGAGTATTTGCATATTCTTGCATCAGTGCTGCTCCAATCCCAGTGGATGAAGCATCACTCCGAAGAACAAAAGTCCTATCAAGAGTAGGTAATCTTAAGATGGGAGGAGAAGAAAATATATTCTTGATTTGGTCTAGTGAAGATTGGCATTCTTCAGACCAACGGACCAGATTAGGCGAACCTTTCTTCAACAATGTTGAGAGAGGTGCCATGATCGAAGATAAATTTGGAATAAATCTCCCATAAAATTGAATTAAACCTAAGAGACTCCTAACTTGTTTCTTCGTTTTAGGAACAGAGATGTTCAGTATTTTGGAAGTATTGTGGTCTTCTGTCTTCAAGAGACCATGACCAACACGATGACCCAGGAAAGAGATTTCACCAAAACCAACAAAAGCTTTAGAAGGTTTTGCTGTCAAATTATTCTCACGTAGAGTGGACAGTAAGTCATATAACCCTAAATAGTGATCTTCCCAGGTATCACTGAAGAGACAGATGTCATCTAAGTATGCGATGACATCCGAACGATGTGACAGAATTCGACGCATCATGCGAACGAAAGTGGCAGGGGCGTTCATGAGACCAAAAGGCATAACATTCCATTGAAATAGACCCCTAGGTGTAGAAAAAGCAGTAAGAGGTTTGGCATGCTCTGCTAAAGGCACTTGCCAATAACCTTTAGACAAGTCAAGTTTAGTGAAGAATCTAGAATTAGAAAGTCTAATCAGTAGATCTTCTAACAAAGGCATCGGTTCAGCATCGAACTTTGTGACCTGATTCAATTTGCGATAATCAACGCAAATTCGTATGTTCTTATCCTTCTTCCGGACAATAACCATGGAAGAAGAATATGGTGAAGTCGATGGTTCAATTATATTTAATTGAATCATTTCATCCAATTCCTTTTCCACTTGCGACTGAAAGTGTATAGGAATAGGATACGGCCTAACCCTAATTGGATTATTGTCGGTAAGAATTATGTCATGTTCTATGACATCTGTGTGTCCAGGAATGTCAGTGAGAACATCCTGAAATGTTTGTAACATCGACAAGTCTCGTCGATGTTCGTCACCAGAAAGATTAGGAGAAACAGAAACGTTTTTCCAAGATTCCGTGGAATGTAATGGAACCACTGGAAGGGGAAGGTTGACATCAGAGAAGGTAGCTTCCTCATCCTGTATGACAGACAGGGATGAATAATGACCGTGAGGTGCAGGAGCATCATCCGTTGCCTGGAAAATAGGCAGCAAATAGTCCGGACGTTCGTGAAATTCCGAAAGCATGTTTATGTGGAAAGTTTTATGCTTTCCATCAATATCGACCACATAGTCAACATCGGAAACCCGAGAGACTATTGCATACGGACCTTTCCATGCAATAAGAAGTCTATTTTCCCTACTGGGGAGTAGGACGAATGCTTTGTCACCTGGACAAAGTTGTCGTAGACATCTATTCTTGTTAGCAAACTGCCTTGCCTTCTCTTTAGCAATTTCTGATGAAGCAGTTGCTAGCTTACATGCCTCAATGATCTTTTGTCTAAGAGCAATGACATACTCATATGAGGATTGAGTTTCATCGCTAATATCATCGGCAGTGATGAGATCGTGTAATAAAGACATAGGGCCGCGTGGACGCGCGCCAAAGACAAGTTCGAAGGGAGAAAATCCTGTGTGTTCATTAGGGACTTCTCTATAGGCAAAGAGAGCCGCGGGTAAAACCCTGTCCCAATCTTGAGGATGATCTTCAGTTATCTTACCAAGCAAAGTCTTGAGCGTTCTATTCAGACGCTCAACTAACCCATTAGACATAGGATGGTAGATACTACTGAGAGATCGTTCAATATGTAAGGTAGACATTACCTGTGACATAGTGTCAGATATGAGTTGAGTGCCATGGTCTGACAATATTTCTCTGGGGAACCCCAAGCGAGAAAATATCAACCAAAGAGCATCTGCGATATCTGTAGTAGATATGCTCTTAAGAGGAATAGCCTCTGGCCAACGTGTGCACATATCGACACATGTAAGGATAAACTGATGTCCTCTGGCCGACTTGACCTTAAAAGGGCCAATAATATCTATGGCCATTTTCTGGAACGGCCGAATAGGAATGTCAGCAGCCTGGATAGGCGCAGCATGTCGTGGTCCTCTAGATTTGACCTCCTGACATACCTTGCATGATCGGCAGTAAATACGAATGTCCTTATTGACAAAAGGCCAAAAGAAAGCCGCAAGGACTCTCGACTTCGTACGGGCAAAACCCATATGTCCAGCACATTGCGAGTCATGAGCATGTTGCAATATTTGCACTCTCATGCTCTTGGGAACAAGAATTTGCGAATGTGCCGACGTAGTCGAATCTTGTACCATACGTACAAGTACGCCGTTTCTCATTGCAATCCAAGATTTTCTATTTGTATCCTGATTCGGATCACCTTTCTTCGCAAGAATGAAGAATTTTTTTAAAGAAGGATCTTCTTCTTGCAATTTTATGAAAGAGTCACGAGTAATCACTAAGTGACTATCTTGGCTATCACTCCATTATCACTATTCAGTGAAGTTTCGGGTGTTTGTAGAGCTTGTGCTCTTGTAACCACTGCATTTGTAGCTTGCATGTTATTATCTTCCCAAGCAGCAATCTGCTGTGGGGTACACTCCCTAACTCCGTGAATACGACCAATAATAAGGTCCGCAATAGGATTAGGTAAGAGACAAGCATGCACATCTCCAGTAAAGAAAGGAGTGGCAATGCGAATTACAGCAGTAGGATATTTTTCTAGAGTGCCGCCAAATGTGACACATTTAATAACCCTTCCTGTAGCACAAGATGGATCTACAAGCGATTGTCTAACACCAATAGTGGTGCATCCGGAATCGAAAAGTAGTGAGACCGGAGTATCATTAACAAGACCCTTATGTAGGATTAAAGACCCCTCCCGTCATGCGCAACAGCAGCAGGAAGAGCGGGAAGTGGGTGACCACAACTCAAAGTAGTTATGGTACCCGGTTCGAATAAAGTACTGCATTGGGGGCATTTGTTTGCTCTCTCAAAGTCAAAGCAGAACTAGTGACAGCGTCAAAGTTTTTATTATCAACAACATGATTACAGGCTCCCTCAGTTTCCTGTTGTACAGAATTAGCCTGCTGATATCTCTTTTTTTTTGTGTTGAGATCTACCCCGACTATTATTACCTCTGAAGTTATCAGAGTTATTATTATCTCTGCAGTTATTATTGTCTCTATTGTAATTGTTATCATGATTCGAATTCCAGTTTCCACGATTACTATCATGTTCACATTGATGCGAACATCTATTTGTTTGGTTTTGAGGTCTTCGGCAGGAATAACCTCTATTACCATATCCTCTTTTGAAATGCCTATAATTATTAGGGTGATAGTAACGACCACTATCAGGTTGTCTCCAATTCTTCGAAGAAGAATCACCATGAAATTGGTTTCCATGATTTTGACAGAAATTACCGCTACTCTTTCTATCAAAATTTTGTTGGGATCTACGAGCAAAGTTTTGGCCATACGGAGCTGCCGAAGCAACTGGTAAACCTTCTTTCACCTTAGAGTTACCCATGGTTATGCGTGGGTGCGCAGTTACGTATTGGCAACAGAAATCTTCCATTTCTTTTATTGTTTTAGGTTTACGTTCATGAAGGAAAGCAAGGAAAGACTCATTGACAGACGACATGACTTTGTCTCTAAGTATTAAGTCCATAAGTCCTTCATAAGTTTTTTCCGTCTTAGATAGTTCAACCCATCGTGAGAAAGTAATGCGTATTCTTGCAATAAACTCGGAGAATTCAACTCCATTTTCAGGTAACATGTTTTTAAATTGTAGACGATAGCCGTCTTCGTTAAGCTGATATTTCTTTAACAGAGCGGCCCTGACAACCTCATAATTGTTCTTGTCAGGTTCATCCACCATATTTAATATACTTAGAGCTTTACCTGTCAGTATCCCTGATAACTGATAAACATATTTTGCTTTGTCTATGTTATGAGCTGTACATGCTTGTTCAAATCTGTCCAGATAGAACATTATGTCATCACTGGAAGGACTAAAAGTTGGCAACTTAATCTTAAAAGTATCATTATTAGCCTTACCAGAAGATGAACCCTTGTTTGAATCATTACCATTACTCATGTTCATCAATTTCAATTTTTTCCAACTCTAAAGCTAAGACCTTTTCTTCATGTTCCATTTTTGCTTTCTCTTTCCTCTCATCAGACTCTCTCTGTAATCTTCTCTCCTCAGCCTGAGCCTCTATTTGAAGTCTTTCAGCTTCTTTCTCAAGTCTTTTATTCTCAGCTTCTTTTTCAAGTCTTTTATTCTCAGCTTCTTTTTCAAGTCTTTTATTCTCAGCTTCTTTTTCAAGTCTTTTATTCTCAGCTTCTTTTTCAAGTCTTTTATTCTCAGCTTCTTTTTCAAGTCTTTTATTCTCAGCCTCTTTTTGAAATCTTTCAGCTTCTAGCTGGAGTTTTCTTTCCTCAGCTTCTGATTCCCTTTTTTGTTTTTTCCATTTCCATTTGGAATCTTTTTTCATCCACCTGCATCTGCAGTTTCTTTTGTTCAGCTTCCATATGCAGTTTCTTTTGTTCAGCTTCCATTGCTTTATCATATCGAGCAGTTGCAAATTCTTCTAACTTATCACCAGTCTTCCCAAGCAATTTACCCTGCTCAATAAAGTGCTCAAATGTAGACATGTTGTCTAACATATGAGTCCAAAACCTGAAATAATTAACTAATTTATTTCAAACCTAAGTGTAACAAGTCTTAATTAAGCACTTGTATATTCACATCACCTTATATTATCCCAGTCTCTGTGGGAAACAAGTCTCCAATCAAAGAACTTGTATATGAAATATCAACAATCAATTCTTGATCATAAGTGCACTTCTCATTCAATAGTGCACGACACTATTCATCATTCATTTATCATCAGTGTAGTAGTAACAGTGCATTAGCATAGCCCATTAACTAATTACTATAACTGTAAACAATGACTATGTAAACACATGCAGAATGTAAACATTGAAAATGTAAACAATGCAAACAATGTAAACAATAACAATGTAAACAATAACAAAGATCAGCAACAATACAAAAAACGTTCGCAGAAATCAACTAAAAATAAAGCAGAAATTAATGAAATATCACAAAAAATGTGACGATATCTGCGATATAATTAAACAAAATACATGACACCACAGTGTATAAACAAAAATGTTGTATGAAACTAAATTGTAGTCAAGAGTAGGCTAACAAATACAAACAAATCAAAACAAAACTAAAGAATGCGAAATAATAACGAAAACAATATTAAAACATGTCATCACAGCTAACATAAATAGCAACAGAAGTCGCTTAGCAAATTCCAGTATCGGAAATTTGCTCACCCTACAGAAAACGCTCACAATAGACGACCTCTATGACGTGGCATAATCTAAGGGAGACACCACCCAACCGAGAACCCGCTGAAATATAAACATATAAATATACGAATAACATATAAACATATAACATATAGAATGAGATGATACACAGAAGACTCAGCAGAAGTATAAGGGCACAGTTTACATACAAACAGGCCACTTAACTTATAGGCTTCCAATCGTAGAACAGCAGAAAAAACGGATGTCAATCAACGTCCTAAAGAGCGAAGCTCCAACGATGATGGCACATCTGAACTGCTTCCACTGCTAACACGATGGTACTTGAGCTTCTGAAATACTGTATGTTGAGTTGTTTCGGCACTTGACCTTCTAATCCAAAAGTAAGTTGATGGAAATCGGTACTTGGCCTTCTTCAGAAAACAACCCGTTTCAACCGGCACTTGACCTTCACAAAAAACGACAGCACTGGAACCTTGACAGCAGCAACTTGCTTGACTTGCGTAAAAGATAACAGCAGTCCGAGTTATCCGGCAACATGTAACAACGCCGGGTACTGTCAAATTCTTGTTTCCGTCAAAAAGTTGAAATTTTGACTTTTACCGGGCAACGCCGAGTACTTTGAAAATTTTGAAGATGTTGACTGTCTTGAAGAATGTTAATTTCTTGAAGGATGCTGATGAATTCTTGTTGAAAATGAAGTGGGTAAGGGACCCCGTGTTTGCTGGTACCAGAATCAAACCAGCTTATGGCCACCAAATGATGCGTGATGCCATATGATGATGGATGGTATCCGCATGTCTGGTTTTGTGTAGTGTGCAGATGTGTTCAGTCAAACAATGTTCATACAAAATAACAGGGCAATCCACATAGGACGTCAGTAAACTCACGACGTATAAAGTCAATGATGCTTGTAACAGCTAGACGTTTTTCTGTATCATTTATTGTGGACGCCACAGTGACAAAATGTATACGCGAATATGTAGGTACATCAGACAGTCATTATCACAGCAACAATGTCAGTATAGCAATGGACGGTAGACAGCATCATAATAAAGGTGATTCACAGACATGTCAATACATTATAAGGCTTTAATGTAGTCGGGAAAATTCTCCATCCCTTTCTATCTTAGCCAGAAGGTAACCAGATGTATGAGATCAGTTCACTCTCCTTAATCTGACTTCAGCAAGACAGACACGTCTGCCGAAGTATAAATAATGTCCTCAAAAATATCCTCTAGTTAACAAAGGTTTTCCAAGCCTAGTTCATTTAACAAAGTAGCAAGTAATGGTCCTTGGGACATGCATCAACCGATGCAGTACAATACAGCGACATGTGAGCTGGGAAAACATCTCGTGACGACGACTTTCGAAGACAGGCTATGAATCGAAATCGCTCACGACCAAAAATCGATAGAGTTAATGGAAAGTCAATTTACCTTGCCTTCAGGAAATACACAGAAATATTATGCCTCCCGGCATGTGCAAATACACTAGAGGTATTATCTCGAATAAACGAAATATCCATAAGAGGACTTTCACATTCCTGACAGAACAAAAAATAGCGGAGATCCTCTTTCAGCGAGGCATCTTTCTCGCCATTCAAATCGCTCACTCCACTGGTGGGCGGAAATCGATCGACCAAGAAGCAAGACCAGTCATGCGCAGTCCAGCGCAAAATGACCACAGCTCAAAACTTAACTGCATTCAATACCAACGCGAGAAGACAAATGCTTACCGAGAAAAGTGACTATAAATTTCAAGCAGTTGTTGCCCTTGCGTTATAAAATAGATATTGTAATAAAACGATGTTGCGAGAATTTCTCACGCAACATATCCATCCAGAGGAGATGAGGAAGGCGCAGGCTGAGGATAGGACACTCACGCCATGTTTTAAAAAATTGCCCAAATGCCACACACCTCCGAGCAAGGGGGAATATTTCATGAAGAACAAACTCTTATACAGGAAGGCCGGAACTGGAACAAATGGTCATAACCAGCTGGTTCTTCCCACTTCATATAGAGATAAAGTGATGGAACTCGGGCATGCGATTCCCTTCAGTGGTCACATGGGGATCAGCGCCACAGGACAGCGTATAGCTTGTCATTACTTCTGGCCAGGGATAACGGAGGATATAAAAAGATATGTCAAATCCTGCCCAGAATGTCAAAGGGTAGCTCCAAAGCACTGGACTGCTCCTGCAACTCTAGGGGAAATGCCCATAGTGGGAACACCTTTTGAGAGGGTTGCAGTGGATATTGTAGGACCTCTCACTCGGACCAAGAGGAGGAACAGTTACATCCTTACTCTGGTGGACACTTGTTCTATGTGGGGAGAGGCGGTAGCCCTGCCATCAATTGATTCAAAACATGTAGCAGAGGCACTACTTACAATATTTACCCGATTAGGATTCCCGCATCAAATCTTGACGGATAATGGTTCTCAGTTCAAGGGGAAACTAACGGAAGAAGTTTTTAAGCTATTTCAAGCCAGGCACTTTCATTGTAGTCCGTACCATCCACAAGGGAACGGCCAGGTAGAGAGGTTCAACGGGACTCTCATTTCTATCCTGAGAAAGCTGGCACACGAAAAACCGGATCTGTGGGATCAATTCCTGCCCGCCGCATTGTTTGCGTACCGGGAGGTACCACATAGTTCAACCGGGATGGCTCCCGCAACTCTGCTATTTGGGAGGCCAATAAAAGGTCCATTAGAAGCTTTATTAAGGACCTGGACAGATGAGAAGGCGGAAGAGACTGTTACCTCATCGTATCAATACGTGAACGAACTGACCACTCGTTTGAAAGCTGGATGGAAACTGGCAAATGATAATTTGAAGCAAGCCAGGAAGAAACATGCAGCATATTTTAATAGGAAGGCAAAGGACAGGGAACTGGCAGTCGGAGAGAAGGTGCTGCTTCTACTACCCGGAAGCCAGAATAAATTACAAATTGGTTGGCAAGGTCCATATACGGTTCTAGAGAAGGTGTCTAGAACAAACTATAAAATTGACAAAAAGGGGAAGGAAAAAGTTTATCATGTAAACCTGTTAAAGAAGTATCTGGACAGACCACTCCAGGAAAGCACCCCCTTATTGACCTTGGCTATTGCAACCCAGATGCAAAAAGAACCACTCACCTCACATGAATACCCATTACATCCTTGTGAAACAGCAGCACAGGTAAAAGTCAGTAAGCACCTGACTAAAAACCAGAGGGAGAGAGTTCAACAGGTTCTGGAGGAACATACAGATGTATTAACAGATAAACCAGGCCATACAAATTTGCTACAGTATGACATGAAACTGGTAGACTCAAACCCAATCTGTATGAGAGCCTATTCTATTCCGTTCGCGAAGGAGAAGGCATTGAAGGAAGAAATAGAGTATTTGTTGAAGGAGGGGATTATTTCGCACAGTGAATCATCTTTTAGTTCTAGTGTCGTTTTGTTGAGGAAACCGTCTGGGGAACACAGACTGTGCATAGATTACAGGAAACTGAATGCTGTCACAGAAGGACAAGTGGATCCATTACCAGACACAAAACAGTTATTTGCCAGACTGAACAAGGCAAAATACTTTTCAAAGGTGGATCTTAGTAAAGGCTATTACCAGATCCCAGTGAAGCCTGAAGTGAGACCTTATTTGGCTTTTAGCACTTCGGATGGACATTATGAATTCAATATGCTACCATTCGGACTGAAAAATGCTCCGAGTGTGTTTTCAAGGATGATGCGAAAATTGTTGGATCCCCTGAATAACCCATGTATCACGAATTTCATGGATGATATTCTCGTCGCCACAGAGACATTTGAAGAACACATTGAAGCTCTGGAGATGTTGTTTGATAGACTTCGGGAGGCGAACTTAACTGCTAGGCCAACAAAATGTTGTATTGGATGCAAAGAGTTGGAATTCTTGGGACACACTGTATATCAGGGTAATATGACCCCTGATCCTAAGAACTTGGAAAAACTGCAGAGAGCACCTAGGCCGCAAACAAAAAAGGACGTGCGATCATTTGTGTCGTTATGCGGATTTTATCAGAAATACATCAAGAATTTTAACGCTATTTGTGCTCCTCTGACTGATCTGACTCGCAAGGGACTTCCAGATAAAATTATTTGGACTGCACAATGTGAACTAGCGTTCCAAGAGTTAAAGGAAAAACTCACTAGCAAGCCTATTCTCAAACTGCCTGATTTGACACAGGACTTTGTCTTAAGAACCGATGCAAGTAATGTAGGACTCGGAGGGGCTTTGTTGCAAAGATCATCTTCACCTGATGGGGAACTGAAACCAGTCGCTTATGCAAGCCGTAAATTGAATAAGGCGGAACAAGGATACTCCACAAGCGAAAAAGAATGTTTAGCGTTAATCTGGGCAATAAAGAAGTTTCAAATCTATCTGTATGGTAGGACTTTTGTGGTGGAGACGGACCATCAGCCTCTCGTGTTCTTGTCTCAGGCTAAGCATGAAAACGCAAGATTGCTGAGGTGGTCTTTATTGCTTCAACCTTATCAGTTCAGTATCCAATATATCCCAGGCAAATTGAATGTCGGTGCAGATTTCCTCAGTCGGCACCCCTGTGATCAAAATTAGAGTAGTGGCAGACGTGAGGAGTAATTTTACCTATGTGTATCGCTGGTTTTGGAACTTGCCATAGGCATGTTTTCAAGTGGGGAGATGTGTAGTGAAATTGACAGAGATACAACGGTAAAATCCCTCCAAAGATAACATTTAAGGATAAAAACATAATGCGTAGGCTGCTGATGTACATGATCGCCTAGACCGCGGGTCATCATCCTCCATAATAATTGACTTGCTAGACAGGAGGGGAACGGCGGATCAAAAAGGAAAAAAATATGACTGGAAAGATTGCGTGAGACTAGAAAGGCTAAGGAGACGCAATTGGGGGGGAAACGGAGAAAAGTCACGTTTCCCAAGTTGACATAAAAAGTAAGCAACTCGACAGAAGGGACCATAGATATGTTACGCCACAGTCATTTATTGGACGCTTTTGCGATACCAAGCCCTTGATTTGAATTCAGCGGCTAAACGCAGATGTTAGGAATATTACAAAAATTAAAAAGTACTTTTTTCTTAATATTAATGTTAGGAATATAAAAATTAGCTGGCCGGATGGCCTATTCTGAGCAGTGAACTAATATGTTCTTAATTTTACAGACGGATAGATAATATTGAAGATAATGACAAAAGACAGTGTTGTTCACATCATCGACAGACTGTATTGAATCTAAAAGTGTCGCTAATTGCACAAAAAAACACGACCTTGAGACGCAGGTGTTCAAATCTACTTAGTATGGAAGAGAGGGACATTGGTGGTAGCTGTGTCTAAATATAACTTTTAACGACAAAATTTTGGAGGGGAGAGAAAGGTTGGTTCAAAAATCAAGTACATTTTTGTAGAAACACAAGTAGAGACGGACAGACTAACAGATAACCATCCATACTTGACTGAAGCATGACTGAAATGACTTTAGTGTAGGAAATTTGAATTTAAAATAAACCTAGGCAGTGATTGGCCACAGACAATCATATCATTAGCGCTCAGACGCGAAAGTGGGGCCATTCTTCAATAGTTGTTCAGTGATAGACACAGATTTTAAAGTGTGGTGATTTCCATATGAAAGAAAGTGAAAGAAATTTAGGGACGCCATACTATAGCCAGCAGCTCAGCTGAGTTTTGCTAGCAATTCTGTGTTATTTATTCATAATCTGGTAAGATTGAAATTATTTCCTTATATATTTTGAATATTGTTTCATGTTCGAGTGATTTGATACTGCCATATCGAAATCTAGCCTTACAAACAAGTAGGGATTTGCTCTAGACCCCCCGCCCTAGTCAGGGTCTAGGGACCAACAATGTACATAAACTCCAGCAAGGATTAGGCAAGACAGATCAAGTGTTGAGAATAATGAAACATATTACCTATCCTCTTTTAGGGCAGAAAACTAATAAATATTTTTCAGAATCTATAGTCTGGGAGGATCTATCTGATGTAAAACCACCATGGTAAATGTGCTGTTTGGTCAGAGAGATCTGACCTGTCTGTATGATGTGGTTGTTGTGTCAGTGTTGTGTCCAGACGTGGGTAGAGAATAGATTTTGACACATGGCCCATACTTTGATTGCAGAGCTGTGAGTTTCTGTTGTCAACAAAGCAGTGTCTATTCAGTTGGTGACTTTACTCGAGTGTATCTGTGCAGTACTTGTGACAGAGACCACCATTATTGCCCGCCAGCACGGAGAGGTGGGACCACCTGATTTCAGCACCAGAGCTACAACTACAAGATGAGTGAGCCTCTGGTCTGCTGGACATTCACCAACGCTGTGTAGTTACTAATACCCCATAAAAATTCCCACCATTTTCTGGACACTGTGTAGTCAATATAGACAGGTGTGATGAGGCCACCCCAACAGCACAAACATTAACTATCCTCCCAAGTAGATGACTACTAGAACATTTTAATAAAACTAACTAGTATAGTACATATATATGTACACTATTGCATTTATGATATAATATTCCATGCATTTCTTTCATAATCTCTAAATCCTTTTAAGTTCTGGTCAACCTAAAAAATTGATCCAGAACAAAATAAATGTAATATAATTCTATCAAAAAATTTTACACACGTGAGTTAGTTCAGTGTATTTTAACATTTATTAATATTATTAGTCTTGTTAAATATCTGTGGGTATATCTATAACCTATTACACCACACTACATATCATAACCCTAGACACTTTACGTAGCCACATTCATTAAAAAAAAAATTAAGTGTGAGGTCGTAGTGGTAGCAAGAAAGGCCTTCTGACAATTCTCAACTACATTTTATCTCAGGAGCCTTCACAGCTGGCCTCATACAATTACATTTAGTAATATCACCATCATACAATACCATCAAACACCACTACATATATTGGGGTCTTGTCCAGGGATAATTAGCCCAACAGTAATATTAGGATCTCCTGGTGGGAGAAATAAAAGTAGGGAAATAAATTGTAAAATTTCCTTTAAAATTAAAAGTGTCCCTGCAGATAAAAGTTGGTGAATCTTCACAGCCAGTAATAATTAATTAGTTAACTGGTTAGTTAGAATTAGTTAGACTATAGTCATAAGAAGTACTTAGTGTATTTACTGGTTAGAGATTTAGCTTGTATATTATTATATTGTCTAAAAAGTATGGCGGAGCTGGCAAAATTTAGATCAGCTGCTGTGCTCACCGCGAAGGAGATGGGAATGGATGGTCAAATTTTAATTCAATACGTAACGGCTGAATGTGATAAATATATTGAACGGGAAGAAAGGAGATTAGAAAAAGAGGCTGAAAGAAAATTGGAGTCTGACAGGTTGGTTGAAGAGAAGAAGTTAGAGGCTGAGACTAAGAGGCTGCAGATTGAGGCAGAAGAAAACGACAGCAAAGGGAGGCAGAAGAAAAACGACAGCAAAGGGAGGCAGAAGAAAAAAGGTTGACTGCCGAAAGGGAGGCAGAAGATAGAAGGTTGCAGAGGGAGCACGAATTACGACTAAGGGAGCTGGAATTACAAGGCCAGGCTCCTGAAAATGGTGCCAGCCCTTTTGCCTCAGATGCTACGCCCAGTCTGGGAGCCTCAAACTCAGCTATGGGGTTTCATTTAGACCATTTTGTTGAAAAAGACGATGACATAGAGGGGTACCTAGGACGTTTTGAGTTATTAGCTACTACATATGGGTTAGAGAGAGAGAGGTGGAGTTTAAAGCTATCACAGGGATTGAGAGGTACTTCTTATGAAGTATTTGCCAAAATGAACAGGGAAGACCAAGACAATTATGACATGTTAAAGCAGGCTTTGTTATTAAGGTACGAGAAGAATGGTGAATTTTATCGTAAGAAATTTAGAAATGCCAAACTGTTGTCTGGGGAGACATACCACCAATTCTCTGCTAGACTAGAAACCTATTTGGAGAAATGGACGGCTCTGGGGAAGACCCAAGATCTTAAAGAAATGATCATGATTGAGCAATTGAGAGAGTCCATGGCTCCAGACATGAGAAAATTTCTCATGGAACAAGGTGCAGAGAAGTTGGGGGAAATTTTAAATGTTGCTGAGAGGTATCAGGCAGCTCAGGCAGAGGTAAGTGGTGCTAAAAAGAAGCACATAGACAATTTTAAAGCTCCACAGCAATTTAATAAATTTGATAATAGAGAGCAGGGAAATAAAGGTAGGACAAACTTTGAGCGGCCAAGAAATGACTATCGCGACAGAAACTCACAGTTCAATGACCAAAAGTTCAATGAAAGAAAACCGTTGAACCAAGGAAAAAGATGGTGTAAATGGTGCAAGAAGGATAACCATAACACCGAATTTTGTAGAAGGAAACCTTCAAACATTGCTGCAATGAAGTCGGGGACGCAAAGATTAAAGGTTAATCCTAATGGACAACAGGAACCTTATCACCCCCCAGTTTGTGAGGATGTTATTTGTAATGGGGTCACCATAAGGTGCCTTTATGATACAGGTTTGGATTATGATTCAGTTGTGAAGTCTAGCCTAGTGGACCCAAGTCAGTATACCACAGAAACAGTGGAAATACAAGGGGCGACTAAGGACATACCACTCATGACACTTCCCATCGCAAGGATAACGGTGAAAACTCGCTATGTGGAAGGAGAAATCAGAGCAGCAGTGATAGATGAACCAATCTACCCTCTGATATTGGGGTGTAGATACGTCTTCTTGGGGAATCCCGAGAAACCTGTGATCATGGCGACAGTGCAGACCAGGTCACAGAAGAAGGAGGAAGAAGGTGAACCTATAAATGCTCTGATGCGTGATGCCATATGATGATGGATGGTATCCGCATGTCTGGTTTTGTGTAGTGTGCAGATGTGTTCAGTCAAACAATGTTCATACAAAAATAACAGGGCAATCCACATAGGACGTCAGTAAACTCACGACGTATAAAGTCAATGATTCTTGTAACAGCCGTTGACGTTTTTCTTCATAATTTATTGTGGACGCCACAGTGACAAAATGGTTACGCGAATATGTAGGCACATCAAACAGTCATTATCACAGCAACATTCAATACAGCAATAGACGGTAGACAGCATCATAATAAAGGTGATTCACAGACATGTCAATACATTATAAGGCTGTAATGTAGTCGGGAAAATTCTCCATCCCTTTCTATCTTAGCCAGAAGGTAACCAGATGTATGAGATCAGTTCACTCTCCTTAATCTGACTTCAGCAAGACAGACACGTCTGCCGAAGTATAAATAATGTCCTCAAAAATATCCTCTAGATAATAAAGGTTTTCCAAACCTAGTTCATTTAACAAAGTAGCAAGTAATGGTCCTTGGGACATGCATCAACCGATGCAGTACAATACAGCGACATGTGAGCTGGGAAAACATCTCGTGACGACGACTTTCGAAGACAGGCTATGAATCGAAATCGCTCACGACCAAAAATCGATAGAGTTAATGGAAAGTCAATTTACCTTGCCTTCAGGAAATACACAGAAATATTATGCCTCCCGGCATGTGCAAATACACTAGAGGTATTATCTCGAATAAACGAAATATCCATAAGAGGACTTTCACATTCCTGACAGAACAAAAAATAGCGGAGATCCCCTCTTCAACGAGGCATCTCTTTCGCCATTCCAAATCGCTCACTCCACTAGTGGTGGGCGGAAACCGATCGACCAAGAAGCAAGACAAGTCATGCGCAGTCCAGCGCAAATGACCACAGCTCAAAACTTAACTGCATTCAATACCAACGCGAGAAGACAAATGCTTACCGAGAAAAGTGACTATAAATTTCAAGCAGTTGTTGCCCTTGCGTTATAAAATAGATATTGTAATAAAACGATTGATGCGTGATGCCATATGATGATGGATGGCATCCGCATGTCTGGTTTTGTGTAGTGTGTAGATGTGTTCAGTCAAAACAATGTTCATGCAACAATAACAGGGCAATCCACATAGGACGTCAGTAAACTCACGACGTATAAAGTCAATGAGTCTTGAAACAGCCGTTGACGTTTTTCTTCATTATTTATTGTGGACGCCACAGTGACAAAATGGTTACGCAAATGTGTAGGCACATCAAACAGTCATTATCACAGCAACATTCAATACAGCAATAAACGGTAGACAGCATTACAATGATGAGTCAGATGCATGTTATATTTCAAAGTGCTGTAAATGTAGTCAGGTGAAAAACTCCATCCTTTTCTATAACAGCCAGGAGATAACCAGATGTATGAGATCAGTTCACTCTCCTTAGTTTGACTTCAGCAAGACAGACACGTCTGCCGAAGTATAAATAATGTCCTCAAAAATATCCTCTAGATAATAAAGGTTTTCTAAACCTAGTTCATTTAACAAAGTAGCAAGTAATGGTCCTTGGTACCTGCATCAACCGATGCAGTACAATGCAGCGACATGTGAGCTGGGAAAAACATCTCGTGACGACGACTTTCGAAGACAGGCTATGAATCGAAATCGCTCACGACCCAAAATCGATAGAGTTAATGAAAAAGTCAATTTACCTTGCTTTCATGAAATACACAGAAATATCACGCCTCCCGACATGTGGGAAACACTAGAGGTATTATCTCGAATAAACGAAATATCCATTAAGAGGACTACACATCCCTGACAGAACAAAAAAAGCGGAGATCCCCTCTTCAACGAGGCATCTCTTTCGCCATTCCAAATCGCTCACTCCCACTAGTGGTGGGCGGAAACCGATCGACCAAACAACAAGACAAGTCATGCGCAGTCCAGCGCAAAAATGACCACAGCTCAAACTTAACTGCATTCGATACCAAAGCGAGAAGACAAATGCTTACCGAGAAAAGTGACTATAAATTTCAAGCAGTTGTTGCCCTTGCGTTATAAAACAGATATTGAAATAAAACGATGTTGCGAGAATTTATCACGCAACATATCACCACCTCCTCCCGATAAAAAAAAAATGTGGAACATATTTTTTTTTTCAATATCAAAGAGCAAGCGATAAGCGGCTCAAAACGCACGAATTATGCGCTGATAATTAATTAAATTGCCAAACAATAGGCTAATTATAGAGTGTCTGGTGAGGATATACCTCAACAGAAAAATAAATATGTCTCAAAAAATATTCACATCGGGGAGGTGTCACCAACACACATCACGTTAGCATGTAAACACAATATACGTATGCAAGTTACTATAATCATCATTAAACAGCATACTCTAATATTGTCTTTAAAAATGGATGTACAAATCTGATAGGAAAATTTAAATAGTACATTCTTTGACATGTAATGACATAAGTACATAGTAAAGTTAAACTACATGACGATCCAGGACATATGCTCTGGTATTCCGAGGGTAAGTACACAATCTAGAACTCGTAAGGTAAGTCCTCAGCTCAACAATGACATTCTGAGAAAGTACAAGCAATATAATGCTAATTAATAACTAATATGCTTCATAAGGTACAATACATTATTAATAATTGTGGCTGTTTAGTAAACTAACGGCCCTTATATTAACTACTCAGTCCTCCTCTATCATCTTAAAAAACGAACAGAAGAAGATGACAACAAAGCACGATAGTGTGTACATATAAAGTAAGTACAGATGTGCTAATCTATTGTAGAAATATAGGTGTGTTATGACTCTGTAATATATGGAAATATAGGACAGAAGTATTAGTTGGAGTCATGTGGGCATCTAGACAAAATGTCAGCCATCACATTATCCGCACCACGGATAGCTCGTACCGTGAAGTGAAAAGGTTGAAGAGCTATAGCATATCGAGTGGATCTCGAACTCTTCAAATTCTTAGTCTGAATAGCTGTAAGAGCTTTCTGATCAGTCTCTAGAATGAAATGTGCGCCCAGGAGGAATCTTTGTAGCTTTAGAATTGACCAAACCATCGCTAACAACTCACGGTCTAAAACCGAGTAGTTCCTCTCTGCCGCATTTAGTTTTCTAGAAATGTACATAACAGGATGCAGAGTATTTGCATATTCTTGCATCAGTGCTGCTCCAATCCCAGTGGATGAAGCATCACTCCGAAGAACAAAAGTCCTATCAAGAGTAGGTAATCTTAAGATGGGAGGAGAAGAAAATATATTCTTGATTTGGTCTAGTGAAGATTGGCATTCTTCAGACCAACGGACCAGATTAGGCGAACCTTTCTTCAACAATGTTGAGAGAGGTGCCATGATCGAAGATAAATTTGGAATAAATCTCCCATAAAATTGAATTAAACCTAAGAGACTCCTAACTTGTTTCTTCGTTTTAGGAACAGAGATGTTCAGTATTTTGGAAGTATTGTGGTCTTCTGTCTTCAAGAGACCATGACCAACACGATGACCCAGGAAAGAGATTTCACCAAAACCAACAAAAGCTTTAGAAGGTTTTGCTGTCAAATTATTCTCACGTAGAGTGGACAGTAAGTCATATAACCCTAAATAGTGATCTTCCCAGGTATCACTGAAGAGACAGATGTCATCTAAGTATGCGATGACATCCGAACGATGTGACAGAATTCGACGCATCATGCGAACGAAAGTGGCAGGGGCGTTCATGAGACCAAAAGGCATAACATTCCATTGAAATAGACCCCTAGGTGTAGAAAAAGCAGTAAGAGGTTTGGCATGCTCTGCTAAAGGCACTTGCCAATAACCTTTAGACAAGTCAAGTTTAGTGAAGAATCTAGAATTAGAAAGTCTAATCAGTAGATCTTCTAACAAAGGCATCGGTTCAGCGTCGAACTTTGTGACCTGATTCAATTTGCGATAATCAACGCAAATTCGTATGTTCTTATCCTTCTTCCGGACAATAACCATGGAAGAAGAATATGGTGAAGTCGATGGTTCAATTATATTTAATTGAATCATTTCATCCAATTCCTTTTCCACTTGCGACTGAAAGTGTATAGGAATAGGATACGGCCTAACCCTAATTGGATTATTGTCGGTAAGAATTATGTCATGTTCTATGACATCTGTGTGTCCAGGAATGTCAGTGAGAACATCCTGAAATGTTTGTAACATCGACGAGACTTGTCGATGTTCGTCACCAGAAAGATTAGGAGAAACAGAAACGTTTTTCCAAGATTCCGTGGAATGTAATGGAACCACTGGAAGGGGAAGGTTGACATCAGAGAAGGTAGCTTCCTCATCCTGAATGACAGACAGGGATGAATAATGACCGTGAGGTGCAGGAGCATCATCCGTTGCCTGGAAAATAGGCAGCAAATAGTCCGGACGTTCGTGAAATTCCGAAAGCATGTTTATGTGGAAAGTTTTATGCTTTCCATCAATATCGACCACATAGTCAACATCGGAAATCCGAGAGACTATTGCATACGGACCTTTCCATGCAATAAGAAGTCTATTTTCCCTACTGGGGAGTAGGACGAATGCTTTGTCACCTGGACAAAGTTGTCGTAGACATCTATTCTTGTTAGCAAACTGCCTTGCCTTCTCTTTAGCAATTTCTGATGAAGCAGTTGCTAGCTTACATGCCTCAATGATCTTTTGTCTAAGAGCAATGACATACTCATATGAGGATTGAGTTTCATCGCTAATATCATCGGCAGTGATGAGATCGTGTAATAAAGACATAGGGCCGCGTGGACGCGCGCCAAAGACAAGTTCGAAGGGAGAAAATCCTGTGTGTTCATTAGGGACTTCTCTATAGGCAAAGAGAGCCGCGGGTAAAACCCTGTCCCAATCTTGAGGATGATCTTCAGTTATCTTACCAAGCAAAGTCTTGAGCGTTCTATTCAGACGCTCAACTAACCCATTAGACATAGGATGGTAGATACTACTGAGAGATCGTTCAATATGTAAGGTAGACATTACCTGTGACATAGTGTCAGATATGAGTTGAGTGCCATGGTCTGACAATATTTCTCTGGGGAACCCCAAGCGAGAAAATATCAACCAAAGAGCATCTGCGATATCTGTAGTAGATATGCTCTTAAGAGGAATAGCCTCTGGCCAACGTGTGCACATATCGACACATGTAAGGATAAACTGATGTCCTCTGGCCGACTTGACCTTAAAAGGGCCAATAATATCTATGGCCATTTTCTGAAACGGCCGAATAGGAATGTCAGCAGCCTGGATAGGCGCAGCATGTCGTGGTCCTCTAGATTTGACCTCCTGACATACCTTGCATGATTGGCAGTAAATACGAATGTCCTTATTGACAAAAGGCCAAAAGAAAGCCGCAAGGACTCTCGACTTCGTACGGGCAAAACCCATATGTCCAGCACATTGCGAGTCATGAGCATGTTGTAATATTTGGACTCTCATGCTCTTGGGAACAAGAATTTGCGAATGTGCCGACGTAGTCGAATCTTGTACCATACGTACAAGTACGCCGTTTCTCATTGCAATCCAAGATTTTCTATTTGTATCCTGATTCGGATCACCTTTCTTCGCAAGAACGAAGAATTTTTTTAAAGAAGGATCTTCTTCTTGCAATTTTATGAAAGAGTCACGAGTGATTACTAAGTGACTATCTTGGCTATCAACTTCATTATCACTATTCAGTGAAGTTTCGGGTGTTTGTAGAGCTTGTGCTCTTGTAACTACTGCATTTGTAGCTTGCATGTTATTATCTTCCCAAGCAGCAATCTGCTGTGGGGTACACTCCCTAACTCCGTGAATACGACCAATAATAAGGTCCGCAATAGGATTAGGTAAGAGACAAGCATGCACATCTCCAGTAAAGAAAGGAGTGGCAATGCGAATTACAGCAGTAGGATATTTTTCTAGAGTGCCGCCAAATGTGACACATTTAATAACCCTTCCTGTAGCACAAGATGGATCTACAAGCGATTGTCTAACACCAATAGTGGTGCATCCGGAATCGAAAAGTAGTGAGACCGGAGTATCATTAACAAGACCCTTATGTAGAATTAAAGAACCCCTCCCGTCATGCGCAACAGCAGCAGGAAGAGCGGGAAGTGGGTGACCACAACTCAAAGTAGTTATGGTACCCGGTTCGAATAAAGTACTGCATTGGGGGCATTTGTTTGCTCTCTCAAAGTCAAAAGCAGAACCAGTGACAGCGTCAAAGTTTTTACTATCAACAACATGATTACAGGCTCCCTCAGTTTCCTGTTGTACAGCATTAGCCTGCTGATATCTCTTTTTTTTGTGTTGAGATCTACCCCGACTATTATTACCTCTGAAGTTATCAGAGTTATTATTATCTCTGCAGTTATTATTGTCTCTATTGTAATTGTTATCCTGGTTCGAATTCCAGTTTCCACGATTACTATCATGTTCACATTGATGCGAACATCTATTTGTTTGGTTCTGAGGTCTTCGGCAGGAATAACCTCTATTACCATATCCTCTTTTGAAATGCTTATAATTATTAGGGTGATAGTAACGAGTACTATCAGGTTGTCTCCAATTCTTCGAAGAAGAATCACCATGAAATTGATTTCCATGATTTTGACAGAAATTACCGCTACTCTTTCTATCAAAATTTTGTTGGGATCTACGAGCAAAGTTTTGACCATACGGAGCTGCCGAAGCAACTGGTAAACCTTCTTTCACCTTAGAGTTACCCATGGTTATGTGTGGGTGCGCAGTTACGTATTGGCAACAGAAATCTTCCATTTCTTTTATTGTTTTAGGTTTACGTTCATGAAGGAAAGCAAGGAAAGACTCATTGACAGACGACATGACTTTGTCTCTAAGTATTAAGTCCATAAGTCCTTCATAAGTTTTTTCCGTCTTAGATAGTTCAACCCATCGTGAGAAAGTAATGCGTATTCTTGCAATAAACTCGGAGAATTCAACTCCATTTTCAGGTAACATGTTTTTAAATTGTAGACGATAGCCGTCTTCGTTAAGCTGATATTTCTTTAACAAAGCGGCCCTGACAACCTCATAATTGTTCTTGTCAGGTTCATCCACCATATTTAATATACTTAGAGCTTTACCTGTCAGTATCCCTGATAACTGATAAACATATTTTGCTTTGTCTATGTTATGAGCTGTACATGCTTGTTCAAATCTGTCCAGATAGAACATTATGTCATCACTGGAAGGACTAAATGTTGGTAACTTAATCTTAAAAGTATCATTATTAGCCTTACCAGAAGATGAACCCTTGTTTGAATCATTACCATTACTCATGCTCGTCAATTTCAATTTTTCCAACTCTAAAGCTAAGAGCTTTTCTTCATGTTCCATTTTTGCTTTCCTCTCATCAGACTCTCTCTGTAACTACCTTTCTTCAGCTTGAGCCTGCCTTTGTAGTCTTTCATTTTCAGCTTCTTTTTCAAGTCTTTTATTTTCAGCTTCTTTTTCAAGTCTTTTATTTTCAGCTTCTTTTTCAAGTCTTTTATTCTCAGCTTCTTTTTCAAGTCTTTTATTCTCAGCTTATAGCTGTAGCTTTCTTTCCTCAGCTTCTGATTCCCTTTTTTGTTTTTCCATTTCCATTTGGAATCTCTTTTCATCCACCTGCATCTGCAGTTTCTTTTGTTCAGCTTCCATATGCAGTTTCTTTTGTTCAGCTTCCATTGCTTTATCATATCGAGCAGTTGCAAATTCTTCTAACTTATCACCAGTCTTCCCAAGCAATTTACCCTGCTCAATAAAGTGCTCAAATGTAGACATGTTGTCTAACATATGAGTCCAAAACCTGAAATAATTAACTAATTTATTTCAAACCTAAGTGTAACAAGTCTTAATTAAGCACTTGTATATTCACATCACATTATATTATCCCAGTCTCTGTGGGAAACAAGTCTCCAATCAAAGAACTTGTATATGAAATATCAGCACTCAATTCTTGATCATAAGTGCACTTCTCATTCAATAGTGCACGACACTATTCATCATTCATTTATCATCAGTGTAGTAGTAACAGTGCATTAGCATAGCCCATTAACTAATTACTATAACTGTAAACAATGACTATGTAAACACATGCAGAATGTAAACATTGAAAATGTAAACAATACAAACAATGTAAACAATAACAATGTAAACAATAACAAAGATCAGCAACAATACAAAAACTTTCGCAGAAATCAACTAAAAATAAAGCAGAAATTAATGAAATATCACAAAAAATGTGACGATATCTGCGATAGAATTAAACAAAATACATGACACCACAGTGTATAAACAAAAATGTTGTATGAAACTAAATTATAGACAAGAGTAGGCTAACAAATACAAACAAATCAAAACAAAACTAAAGAATGCGAAATAATAACGAAAACAATATTAAAACATGTCATCACAGCTAACATAAATAGCAACAGAAGTCGCTTAGCAAATTCCAGTATCGGAAATTTGCAAACCCTACAGAAAACGCTCACAATAGACGACCTCTATGACGTGGCATAATCTAACGGAGACACCACCCAACCGAGAACCCGCTGAAATATAAACATATAAATATACAAATAACATATAGACATATAACATATAGAATGAGATGATACACAGAAGACTCAGCAGAAGTATAAGGGCACAGTTTACATACAAACAGGCCACTTAACTTATAGGCTTCCAATCGTAGAACAGCAGAAAAACGGATGTCAATCAACGTCCTAAAGAGCGAAGCTCCAACGATGATGGCACATCTGAACTGCTTCCACTGCTAACACGATGGTACAAGAGCTTCTGAAATACTGTGTGTTGAGTTGTTTCGGCACTTGACCTTCTAATCCAAAAGTAAGTTGATGGAAATCGGTACTTGGCCTTCTTCAGAAAACAACCCGTTTCAACCGGCACTTGACCTTCTCAAAAAACGACAGCACTGGAACCTTGACAGCAGCAACTTGCTTGACTTGCGTAAAAGATAACAGCAGTCCGAGTTATCCGGCAACATGTAACAACGCCGGGTACTGTCAAATTCTTGTTTCCGTCAAAAAGTTGAAATTTTGACTTTTACCGGGCAACGCCGAGTACTTTGAAAATTTTGAAGATGTTGACTGTATTGAAGAATGTTAATTTCTTGAAGGATGCTGATGAATTCTTGTTGAAAATGAAGTGGGTAAGGGACCCCGTGTTTGCTAGTACCAGAATCAAACCAGCTTATGGCCACCAAATGATGCGTGATGCCATATGATGATGGATGGTATCCGCATGTCTGGTTTTGTGTAGTGTGTAGATGTGTTCAGTCAAAACAATGTTCATGCAACAATAACAGGGCAATCCACATAGGACGTCAGTAAACTCACGACGTATAAAGTCAATGAGTCTTGAAACAGCCGTTGACGTTTTTCTTCATTATTTATTGTGGACGCCACAGTGACAAAATGGTTACGCAAATGTGTAGGCACATCAAACAGTCATTATCACAGCAACATTCAATACAGCAATAAACGGTAGACAGCATTACAATGATGAGTCAGATGCATGTTATATTTCAAGTGCTGTAAATGTAGTCAGGTGAAAAACTCCATCCTTTTCTATAACAGCCAGGAGATAACCAGATGTATGAGATCAGTTCACTCTCCTTAGTTTGACTTCAGCAAGACAGACACGTCTGCCGAAGTATAAATAATGTCCTCAAAAATATCCTCTAGATAATAAAGGTTTTCTAAACCTAGTTCATTTAACAAAGTAGCAAGTAATGGTCCTTGGTACCTGCATCAACCGATGCAGTACAATGCAGCGACATGTGAGCTGGGAAAAACATCTCGTGACGACGACTTTCGGAGACAGGCTATGAATCGAAATCGCTCACGACCCAAAATCGATAGAGTTAATGAAAAAGTCAATTTACCTTGCTTTCATGAAATACACAGAAATATCACGCCTCCCGACATGTGGGAAAACACTAGAGGTATTATCTCGACTAAACGAAATATCCATAAGAGGACTACACATCCCTGACAGAACAAAAAAAAGCGGAGATCCCCTCTTCAACGAGGCATCTCTTTCGCCATTCCAAATCGCTCACTCCCACTAGAGGTGGGCGGAAACCGATCGACCAAACAACAAGACAAGTCATGCGCAGTCCAGCGCAAAAATGACCACAGCTCAAAAGTTAACTGCATTCGATACTAACGCGAGAAGACAAATGCTTACCGAGAAAAGTGACTATAAATTTCAAGCAGTTGTTGCCCTTGCGTTATAAAACAGATATTGAAATAAAACGATGTTGCGAGAATTTATCACGCAACAACGATGTTGCGAGAATTTCTCACGCAACATATCCATCCAGAGAAGATGAGGAAGGCGCAGGCTGAGGATAGGACACTCACGCCATGTTTTAAAAAATTGCCCAAATGCCACACACCTCCGAGCAAGGGGGAATATTTCATGAAGAACAAACTCTTATACAGGAAGGCCGGAACTGGAACAAATGGTCATAACCAGCTGGTTCTTCCCACTTCATATAGAGATAAAGTGATGGAACTCGGGCATGCGATTCCCTTCAGTGGTCACATGGGGATCAGCGCCACAGGACAGCGTATAGCTTGTCATTACTTCTGGCCAGGGATAACGGAGGATATAAAAAGATATGTCAAATCCTGCCCAGAATGTCAAAGGGTAGCTCCAAAGCACTGGACTGCTCCTGCAACTCTAGGGGAAATGCCCATAGTGGGAACACCTTTTGAGAGGGTTGCAGTGGATATTGTAGGACCTCTCACTCGGACCAAGAGGAGGAACAGTTACATCCTTACTCTGGTGGACACTTGTTCTATGTGGGGAGAGGCGGTAGCCCTGCCATCAATTGATTCAAAACATGTAGCAGAGGCACTACTTACAATATTTACCCGATTAGGATTCCCGCATCAAATCTTGACGGATAATGGTTCTCAGTTCAAGGGGAAACTAACGGAAGAAGTTTTTAAGCTATTTCAAGCCAGGCACTTTCATTGTAGTCCGTACCATCCACAAGGGAACGGCCAGGTAGAGAGGTTCAACGGGACTCTCATTTCTATCCTGAGAAAGCTGGCACACGAAAAACCGGATCTGTGGGATCAATTCCTGCCCGCCGCATTGTTTGCGTACCGGGAGGTACCACATAGTTCAACCGGGATGGCTCCCGCAACTCTGCTATTTGGGAGGCCAATAAAAGGTCCATTAGAAGCTTTATTAAGGACCTGGACAGATGAGAAGGCGGAAGAGACTGTTACCTCATCGTATCAATACGTGAACGAACTGACCACTCGTTTGAAAGCTGGATGGAAACTGGCAAATGATAATTTGAAGCAAGCCAGGAAGAAACATGCAGCATATTTTAATAGGAAGGCAAAGGACAGGGAACTGGCAGTCGGAGAGAAGGTGCTGCTTCTACTACCCGGAAGCCAGAATAAATTACAAATTGGTTGGCAAGGTCCATATACGGTTCTAGAGAAGGTGTCTAGAACAAACTATAAAATTGACAAAAAGGGGAAGGAAAAAGTTTATCATGTAAACCTGTTAAAGAAGTATCTGGACAGACCACTCCAGGAAAGCACCCCCTTATTGACCTTGGCTATTGCAACCCAGATGCAAAAAGAACCACTCACCTCACATGAATACCCATTACATCCTTGTGAAACAGCAGCACAGGTAAAAGTCAGTAAGCACCTGACTAAAAACCAGAGGGAGAGAGTTCAACAGGTTCTGGAGGAACATACAGATGTATTAACAGATAAACCAGGCCATACAAATTTGCTACAGTATGACATGAAACTGGTAGACTCAAACCCAATCTGTATGAGAGCCTATTCTATTCCGTTCGCGAAGGAGAAGGCATTGAAGGAAGAAATAGAGTATTTGTTGAAGGAGGGGATTATTTCGCACAGTGAATCATCTTTTAGTTCTAGTGTCGTTTTGTTGAGGAAACCGTCTGGGGAACACAGACTGTGCATAGATTACAGGAAACTGAATGCTGTCACAGAAGGACAAGTGGATCCATTACCAGACACAAAACAGTTATTTGCCAGACTGAACAAGGCAAAATACTTTTCAAAGGTGGATCTTAGTAAAGGCTATTACCAGATCCCAGTGAAGCCTGAAGTGAGACCTTATTTGGCTTTTAGCACTTCGGATGGACATTATGAATTCAATATGCTACCATTCGGACTGAAAAATGCTCCGAGTGTGTTTTCAAGGATGATGCGAAAATTGTTGGATCCCCTGAATAACCCATGTATCACGAATTTCATGGATGATATTCTCGTCGCCACAGAGACATTTGAAGAACACATTGAAGCTCTGGAGATGTTGTTTGATAGACTTCGGGAGGCGAACTTAACTGCTAGGCCAACAAAATGTTGTATTGGATGCAAAGAGTTGGAATTCTTGGGACACACTGTATATCAGGGTAATATGACCCCTGATCCTAAGAACTTGGAAAAACTGCAGAGAGCACCTAGGCCGCAAACAAAAAAGGACGTGCGATCATTTGTGTCGTTATGCGGATTTTATCAGAAATACATCAAGAATTTTAACGCTATTTGTGCTCCTCTGACTGATCTGACTCGCAAGGGACTTCCAGATAAAATTATTTGGACTGCACAATGTGAACTAGCGTTCCAAGAGTTAAAGGAAAAACTCACTAGCAAGCCTATTCTCAAACTGCCTGATTTGACACAGGACTTTGTCTTAAGAACCGATGCAAGTAATGTAGGACTCGGAGGGGCTTTGTTGCAAAGATCATCTTCACCTGATGGGGAACTGAAACCAGTCGCTTATGCAAGCCGCAAATTGAATAAGGCGGAACAAGGATACTCCACAAGCGAAAAAGAATGTTTAGCATTAATCTGGGCAATAAAGAAGTTTCAAATCTATCTGTATGGTAGGACTTTTGTGGTGGAGACGGACCATCAGCCTCTCGTGTTCTTGTCTCAGGCTAAGCATGAAAACGCAAGATTGCTGAGGTGGTCTTTATTGCTTCAACCTTATCAGTTCAGTATCCAATATATCCCAGGCAAATTGAATGTCGGTGCAGATTTCCTCAGTCGGCACCCCTGTGATCAAAATTAGAGTAGTGGCAGACGTGAGGAGTAATTTTACCTATGTGTATCGCTGGTTTTGGAACTTGCCATAGGCATGTTTTCAAGTGGGGAGATGTGTAGTGAAATTGACAGAGATACAACGGTAAAATACCTCCAAAGATAACATTTAAGGATAAAAAACATAATGCGTAGGCTGCTGATGTACATGATCGCCTAGACCGCGGGTCATCATCCTCCATAATAATTGACTTGCTAGACAGGAGGGGAACGGCGGATCAAAAAGGAAAAAAATATGACTGGAAAGATTGCGTGAGACTAGAAAGGCTAAGGAGACGCAATTGGGGGGGAAACGGAGAAAAGTCACGTTTCCCAAGTTGACATAAAAAGTAAGCAACTCGACAGAAGGGACCATAGATATGTTACGCCACAGTCATTTATTGGACGCTTTTGCGATACCAAGCCCTTGATTTGAATTCAGCGGCTAAACGCAGATGTTAGGAATATTACAAAAATTAAAAAGTACTTTTTTTTCTTAATATTAATGTTAGGAATATAAAAATTAGCTGGCCGGATGGCCTATTCTGAGCAGTGAACTAATATGTTCTTAATTTTACAGACGGATAGATAATATTGAAGATAATGACAAAAGACAGTGTTGTTCACATCATCGACAGACTGTATTGAATCTAAAAGTGTCGCTAATTGCACAAAAAAACACGACCTTGAGACGCAGGTGTTCAAATCTACGTAGTATGGAAGAGAGGGACATTGGTGGTAGCTGTGTCTAAATATAACTTTTAACGACAAAATTTTGGAGGGGAGAGAAAGGTTGGTTCAAAAATCAAGTACATTTTTGTAGAAACACAAGTAGAGACGGACAGACTAACAGATAACCATCCATACTTGACTGAAGCATGACTGAAATGACTTTAGTGTAGGAAATTTGAATTTAAAATAAACCTAGGCAGTGATTGGCCACAGACAATCATATCATTAGCGCTCAGACGCGAAAGTGGGGCCATTCTTCAATAGTTGTTCAGTGATAGACACAGATTTTAAAGTGTGGTGATTTCCATATGAAAGAAAGTGAAAGAAATTTAGGGACGCCATACTATAGCCAGCAGCTCAGCTGAGTTTTGCTAGCAATTCTGTGTTATTTATTCATAATCTGGTAAGATTGAAATTATTTCCTTATATATTTTGAATATTGTTTCATGTTCGAGTGATTTGATACTGCCATATCGAAATCTAGCCTTACAAACAAGTAGGGATTTGCTCTAGACCCCCCGCCCTAGTCAGGGTCTAGGGACCAACAATGTACATAAACTCCAGCAAGGATTATGCAAGACAGATCAAGTGTTGAGAATAATGAAACATATTACCTATCCTCTTTTAGGGCAGAAAACTAATAAATATTTTTCAGAATCTATAGTCTGGGAGGATCTATCTGATGTAAAACCACCATGGTAAATGTGCTGTTTGGTCAGAGAGATCTGACCTGTCTGTATGATGTGGTTGTTGTGTCAGTGTTGTGTCCAGACGTGGGTAGAGAATAGATTTTGACACATGGCCCATACTTTGATTGCAGAGCTGTGAGTTTCTGTTGTCAACAAAGCAGTGTCTATTCAGTTGGTGACTTTACTCGAGTGTATCTGTGCAGTACTTGTGACAGAGACCACCATTATTGCCCGCCAGCACGGAGAGGTGGGACCACCTGATTTCAGCACCAGAGCTACAACTACAAGATGAGTGAGCCTCTGGTCTGCTGGACATTCACCAACGCTGTGTAGTTACTAATACCCCCATAAAAATTCCCACCATTTTCTGGACACTGTGTAGTCAATATAGACAGGTGTGATGAGGCCACCCCAACAGCACAAACATTAACTATCCTCCCAAGTAGATGACTACTAGAACATTTTAATAAAACTAACTAGTATAGTACATATATATGTACACTATTGCATTTATGATATAATATTCCATGCATTTCTTATATAATCTCTAAATCCTTTTAAGTTCTGGTCAACCTAAAAATTGACCCAGAACAAAATAAATGTAATATAATTCTATCAAAAAATTTTACACACGTGAGTTAGTTCAGTGTATTTTAACATTTATTAATATTATTAGTCTTGTTAAATATCTGTGGGTATATCTATAACCTATTACACCACACTACATATCATAACCCTAGACACTTTACGTAGCCACATTCATTAAAAAAAAAATTAAGTGTGAGGTCGTAGTGGTAGCAAGAAAGGCCTTCTGACAATTCTCAACTACATTTTATCTCAGGAGCCTTCACAGCTGGCCTCATACAATTACATTTAGTAATATCAACATCATACAATACCATCAAACACCACTACAATAGCTGCATGAGTTTAAGCTTAAAATTTTAATTTATTCTGCTTTCCACTGTAACTTGTCGACTAGAGAATATAACAGACTTATAAATTAAGCACTCTGCACAAAATCTAACTAGTGAAATGTGAAATAATCGATTATCACTTTAAACACTTCACAAAATATTAGATACTTAGTATAATATTTACCTCCACACAGAACTACAGATCACAACGACTAGAATCATTCACTAGATAGATATTCTAGAAGCTCGGCAAACTTTGACGAGCACTAAGAACTTCGCTATAAAAGCTTCTTTCACTAGCACGAGCGACCGTCTACTGCGAATTAGGAGAATGAGTGAAATCAAGTTTAAAACTCTGATTATATCTATCAAACAGACAAAGAGGTCCCACGTTATTTCGAAAACACGAAACAGCGCCGATCTCTCCCCTTCTCATTAACACTTTCCATAACCAGCGGACCTGCCATAAACTGCCACTTCGCGTCTTGACACCTCACTGCTAAAAAAATGGCCCCGAGTGCCGTGATAGAGGAAAATACCAGACAAATGTCTCATTCTGCGCCGTGCAGATGTCGGTTATCACACCTCACGCCGGAGAAACATTCGTGTCAGGTGAAAATGCTAGCCAAAAGTCTGCTCCTATGTCTGAGATAGATGAATATTCACAGTTTCTCGTCTGGCTGACATCTACGTAATAGAATGCGTATCAGTATGAGAAAGAAAAACGGTAAAGTGAAAATGGGAAAGAAAAATATTTTTCGCAAACGAACGAATGCGAAAAATACAGGAAAAGGATAAAAGAGCGATAATAAAGTAGAGGACACGGGTAGAAAAGAAATAATATAGAAAATTTATTGATCATAAATGTCTATGCGACAGAACGTCCCCCCTTTAAGATATGGAAGCACTCCATGTCTACGTTATGGAAATAAATTTCCTATATCCGTAGCTTCAGGGTATCTGTCTTCTTCCCTCTCATCTCTCCCCTCCATCTCTCTCCAATTCCTACTCACGTCTACTCCCAAAGTTTCCTTTCTCTGGAATGTCTCCCATGCGCGCTTGAAAGAGTGTCGCCGTTTTTGACATTTTTGAAAGATTCTGTGTGATTGCAGTGGTATTTCCCTGCCACTAACGTCATCTTCGTGAATTTTGGCGATCGTCAGGAGATGTTCGGAGGTCGGCACCGGTCTTTCCAAGAATTTCTTTAACAGATTTAAATGGAAGACCTTCTCCTTTCCTTCAATAGAGATCTGGTAGTTAGCCTTAGAAATCTTATTCAGGACGGTAAACGGCCCTTGCCATCCGATTCTCAGTTTGTTGTTCCCGGTTGGGAGTAACACCAAAATTTTCTCGCCTACTTGCAGTTCTCTTTCTTTCGCGACTTTCCTGTATCGGTTAGCGTGCTTTGTGCGTGCTCGGTTAAAATTAGTCGTTGCTAGGTCCCATCCTAGTTTCAATCTTTCTTTTAAATCCGACACACATTTGCTTGCTGAGACAACTGTCTCATCAGCCTTCTGGTCTGACAGCGACCAAAGTAAGGCTTCGAGCGGGCCCTTAATGGGTCTGCCGAATAAAAGCGTTGCTAACGGAAATCCTGTGGACGTATGAGGAGATTCTCTGTAGCCAAATAAAGCTGCAGGAATACAAAGATCCCAATCGTCAGGTTTCACTTGTGCCAGTTTACTTAACATCATGTTGAGGTTTCCGTTAACACGTTCTAGTAACCCACTTCTGGCCAGAGTGTAAGGCTTAGTGTAGATGTGCTGGTCCCTCAAGATCTTAACGATCTCATCCATCAACAGGTTTCGGTATGGAGATCCGTTATCCGTCAACACTTGCTGAGGGAATCCCAACCGAGTGAGAATCTGCACGAGGGCTTCTGCGACATGCATGGCATCTGCGCATGTTAGCGGGATAGCTTCTGCCCATAAAGTGCATGTGTCGACTAAGGTGAGGATGAACCTGTTCCTTCTTTTAGTCATTTCTAAGGGGCCTAAAATGTCGATCATAACCCGTTCGAATGGTGTTCCCACTATTGGCATTTCACCCAAAGAGACTGGGGGTGTCCGTTGCTTGGGTGGTACACGTTGGCACTGGGCACAGGATTTGACATACCTGATAATATCAGTATTTACTCCTGGCCACCAATAATGAGTAGTTATCCGTTGGTTTGTGGCGTTCTGTCCCATATGTCCGCTGAAGGGAAGAGAGTGCCCCATTTCTAGGATTTGGCTTCTGTACTGTTTCGGTACTAGGAGCTGGTTGTAACCTTGGTCAGGCTTGCCCGTTCTGCGATAAAGTACGCCATCCTTAGAAAAAATGTCCCCGTGCTGTCTGGGTTCCTTAGCCATGGGCAGTTTCCTAAAGCAGGGTGCCAAAGTAGGGTCCTTTTGTTGCGCTTCTTTAAGTTCCATAGGTAACAAATTAGGCGCAGGCTCCCGTTCGTTCTTGGTTTGCCCTCTTGTAGTTACTGCTGGAAAATTCGGCTCTTCCGGTTTCCCAATAAACACGTATCTACCGCCAAGTATGACTGGGTAGATGGGGTCATCCATAACAGCCGCTTTGATCACACCTCTGACAAAGTCAGAGTGTATCTACACCAATGCGATGGGAAGCGCTGTAGGTGCCTCACTCTTAAGAACTCCACAAAGTTCGACGGTCTCTCCTGTCTCTTGACCGGGTTTATCCAGGTGTCTGGCAACAATGCAATCATAAGAAAGCCCCGTGTCAAATAAACAAGAAGTTTGAGAACCGTTCAAAATAACAGTACCTCGCGTAGAGGGTCTCTCTCCCTCTACAGGTTGGGAATCACTGTCAATAATTCCGCCTTGCGAGACTGTTAGCAAGCATCCTATGCGTTTCGGCTCGGTGTGCTCGCCCTGATCATTAGTCCCGTGCTCAGGGGTTCTCCCTTTCCACCTTGTCCTTTATGGCTGCGCTGCCATGAAGGGCGGTCGGGTTGATCAGACTGTTTACTGTGGTTGGGGTACTTGTTTTTGTAGAACTTGGATTTTTCAGGAGGAGGGTTTTGAGGTCCAGTTTCTCTGTGGTTATTCTGATTAAAAGCATGAGAAGATTGGTCTAGATTATTCTTTCGAAAATGCTCTTCTGTCGGTTTACGTTTTGTGGCCGGTAGTTCGGCCTGCGCATTTTGATAACGCTCAGACTTTTCCAAAATGTCTTCAAGCTTTTCTGCACCCTGCTCAGCTAAAATTCTTCGGGTGTCCGCAGACAAAGTGTTCTTTATTTGTTCTGTTATAACAAATTCCTCAAGACCTTCATATGTAGAAGGGAGCTGTGAAAGCTCAAGGCACTTTGTCAAGTATCCCTTCAACCGAGACGAGAACTGCTGAAAAGTTTCAGAGCTCTCCTTCCTGCTGTTGCGAAACAGTTGCAAAAATTTGCGAGCATTAATTTCAAAGCGCTCCAGTGGCGCTTTCTTCAACGCATCATAGTTGTCTTGTTGGCTGCTTTCAAGTTTAGCGTAAACATCATACGCACTGCTTTTCAAAGCCTGAGAAAGCTTCATATTCCAACGCGACCTCTCTAAACCGTACAGAGTTGCAATTTTCTCAAATTTTTCTAGATACGTGTCAATCTTCTCGTTAGGACAAGGGAAAGATTCTAGCGCAAAAGACAAAGCAGTGAGATGAGTAGATTAAGTGTTAGAAGGATCAGTTAATGAAGAATGAGGAGAAAACTCTCCATTGCTGGAGGTAGAGGCAGCACCAAGACTTTGGACTTCTAGAGCCTTAAGAGCGTACTCATGCTGTCGTCGTTGCTCATTTTCTCTTTCCAAATGCTGTCTCTCCTTCTCTCTTTCCTCATGCTGTTTTTCCTTCTCTCTTTCCTCATGCTGCATCCTGCGAATTTCCATTTCCTCATCCATCTTCTTCTGCTGTAATAGACGGTCTTCCGCTTCTTTCCTCTCCGCTGCTTCTTCTTTCTTCCTTAGTTCTTCCTTTTCCTCTTTAGCTTCAGCTGCTTTCCTCTCCGCATCATATCTCTCAAGTTCGTCTCTGACAAAAGCTTTCGCTTCTTCTCCGTCCAAACCTTCTTCTCTCGCTTCGTCCCTGAGGATCTGCCTAAGCTTCCCTCTCTCTGCCATAGTAAATAGGTGACTGAGACTTAGACGAGAAAGGAATAAGAAAAAGATATACTGGTTCCTACCACTTGCGAGAAAATACCAAAACAAAAGATGATATACTTTAACCTGGGATACCTCCTCCTATGATATAGTGTCTAACTATCGCTGCTATTAATCGGCAATTAAGCACCTAATGCAGACGACTACGCCAAATAAATGGTAGCTAAGATTACTCACTGAAAAATAAGTTGCTACAGTGGAAACAAAATAATTATTGCAGAAATCTTTAAGGAAGAAAAAAAATCCCCTTAATTTTTAAGTCCACTACAAGTTCACCCCTGAAGACAGTTAGGGTAAGGGAGGCAATTAACAAGACTTAATTGTCTGAACGCACTCCTTAGCTTAGCTCAAACACCTACTTCTTCAAAACCCTGTGATTGCTAGACAATCACAAACTTTACCAGCGTTTAGTATTACAAAATCAAGAATTAACATATATTCCGACAAAATCAACCTGTAACTCAAATGTATATACTCAAAATGCTGTGGAAAAACAATTATTAATTGTGTGGTCAGCACGCCCATAAACAGATCGTTAGTCTAGGGGAAAAATTATTTTTAAAGATATAACAACTCACAAGACATCACACTCTTACTCTATATCAGAATAAAGAAAATTACAGAGGAGCTGATATTTTTATCGTACTCGTCTTCCTATTCTAAGTTCAAAAAAAATCCTACGGACGAGACCACATTCTGTCGTAGATTTTTGATAGGAGAATTAAGACTTGGGTTGGTCCCTTCTGAATAGATTTGAATGAGTGATATCCACAGTGAGAGATGATAATAGAAACAGATTTCCACGAGTGAGGTGGTAGAATGTGATAGAGGCTGTCTCTGAAATCGAGAAAATCTTCTCTCTTTCACCTATCTTCTACGACAGATTTAGAGGAGTCAGACAGTCTAAACACATATATATTAAATATATATATATATATATATATATATATATATATATATATATATATATATATATATATATATATATATATATATCCACTCACATACACACACACATAAGACGACAGTTAGACTTACAGGCGTGGGAAAACTATAACAATGGTTATATAGACATTATGGGAACGAACTGACCGCAACACTGAAATAAGTTTAGTTGTAGTTTAATTATCATAGTAAACTTACGTTACAACATATAAAATTACATTGAAAGCATATACACATAGTCATAAAAAATCAAGGAATGCTACAAGAATGATAGACACGTTGGTATGATCCTTCCCCTCGATGTATAGCTCACAGTCCCGTTAGAAGAAAGTGATAGCCCCAAAGAGTCACAGATACATATGATTGAGTCTAAGTTTTTTTTTCCTTTAAAGTATGGACAGACTTGATACTCTGATCTATTCTAAGGGAAAATATTGTTAGCAACCAAATCTTGCATAAAGAAGGTTAAGACATCAAAATGGGTGCCAAAATACAACAATAAAGAAACACTCAGACCTGCATTCACTCTATTCACTCAGCCGTGGCCACGTGCTCTCTTGCATACTTACAGCTTTGGTAGCAGCATCTGGCAACATAACTTTTTTAGGACATGCATATACATAATCTTCAATGGTAGCCGTGGCCAAGATAACCCCAGTTCCAAAAAGACGAGTTGAATTCACTGCTTCAGGGAACGTTGTCTTGGTTCTACTATTTTTAGGATATCTGTTTAAGTCACATTAAAATTGGCCAGGCACGTACGTTAACATCGAGCACAGTGTCAAAATGGCTTAGGTTTCTAGAAATGAGGAATGTCAGGTCGATGTCTACTTTCAGGAAAGGACTATATTTGGTCACCACACCACTCGTCAAAACTCCGTCGGAATGTTACTGACTTTAATATGTTACTTGCCTGTGGTGGGTTTTGATGTTATGAAATGATGTTGATATTTTTCCTTAATGTACTGAATGAGGCCAGCTGTGAAGGTTCCTGATTCTAACAAATTTAGGGTGAGTTATCAGGATACCTTTCTGCTACCACCTTATGGCCTCAAGCAGACTTATTCTTGACTAGTATGAATGATAGCTACGTCTAATGTCTAGGGATATGCAAGTGTGGTGTGATGGTACTTTAACAATAATACACAGCCATACGAACAAGTATTAAAGGTCTAAGATTAAAGGCAATAACACCTCAGATAAATTTGTACAATTAATAATTTTCTGTATGATTTATTTGGTCCTGAACCTAGTATTCTTCTGGTCAGGACTTTAAAAATGAAAAGAATTCAAGGTATATACAAAATATAAAATTTAGACCCACAGGGACAAGTGTCCAAACAATTACTGTTAAATTATCCTAATAGTGTTACTAAAATCTGTCTATAATTGGTTTCTATCACTGGATGGCTGTTTGGGATTTTTTAATCACTCCCAGTCTCTTTACAAACTAAGGTCATTGTTCATTTCAGTATGGAAATATTTTATTTCTTGGATACAGGGTATGCTGCTCTTATAGCTGATGTACTGTTGGGGTACCAGATATTTCACTTATCTGGCCCACTGGAACTGTTTGACTTCTTTCGGCCGAATGACCACTGCTCCAAAAGTAATAGGGGGATACTGGCGACCCCTATCACTACTGGCCTCCAAAACTTCTCAACAGCTTTCACATAGAGCTCTGGCACCTGACTAGTGCCAGATAAGACCCTGTAATAATGAAACAATGTCTCCTGTGTGATATCTTTTTTAGACTGTGTTTTATATACACAAGAGCATACATAAGAAATAAAGAGCTGGGTCATATCCAATGGACCAATCCAGCACATCCATTCCACAGTGTACTAGTGTTGTTCACATGTCTCTCCTACAAAGGCGGCACTGCATCTGCAATAATCTTATTAATCTTTCTTTTCTACCATACAATGGGATAGGTGAGCTGTGTTCCTCTGGTCACCTAAGAAAACATTTTATTTCACAAGAAATGTGCATTTACAAAACTGGCAATGTGTTTCATCTTAATTCCCCTTCAAGCCCTGCATAAATCAGCTTGGGACCTGATTACTTAGTCGTGATGGCAGCATCTCTCACTCACATTTTTTTTAAACAAAATATATATGAATAATGTCGGTCTTACCAGAATTCAATGGAAAAAAAACACAGGTACGTTGAATAATAGCAGATTCCAGATGTACCGCTGGCTGGACTGTGATGCCTATACTTTCATATATCTTTGCTTTTATAAGGCTAATCACTTTTCACAAAATTCACAACGTCCTGATCTCGGGACTATCTTCTACAAATGGCGTCAAGCCGTTGAATTTTCTTAATAATATAAAAGGCTTTAGCCAATAAACGAACGACAATTTTGAAATTTGAAATTAAAAGCAAAACATACTTGATTTTTGGACACTACCAAGTTTTTTCCTCTCTCATTCTTAGATCTCTACTGCTAAATATATTTTGTGTTAAGCCATCCCATAATTTTTCTCCCCCTTTTCTGCCCCGTTCTACAACAGACTACTTGTAACCTTTTCCTGCCTTTCTCAAGGACGCGTCAAAAAAGTTACCGTTAGTGCAAGTCCAAACGAGCATGTGTTGGTCTGTCTGTACGAACAAATACAGTCTTGTGTCCATAACTTTATTTCTATCTGTCGGATTTTTGATTCGAAAGCATATTACCCATCAGAACAAGACCCGCTCTTAGACTAGCTAACTCTTATGATCATAAACCTATTAATAAAGAATTCCATATATTTTCCATTTTGGTGTTCGTTGTTTTCTAAGTTTCCACTACTTGAATGTTATAAAAATCGCCTCAGATCTTCCTTTTTCCCGATAGGAAATAATTATGCGTGTGTGTATATATATATTTTTTTCCACAGTGTCTGTGGTTAGAAATGTATTTGGCTGGCGGGATATTTTTAAATTTTCAAACTTGCGACATGGTTCTCGACACAAGCTAACGGCATGTCTCGCACTGTTGGCCTGAGTAGCTAATTCAAACCGCTAACACTTGACAAGCCGGCAGCAGGTGTCCGCTCTCTCAATCTTATGCGTTTGTGTGTTTTATTCTTTCTATCTTTCCTAGAACCAATACGCTAGTAGTTTTTTCAAACTTTTATCGTTAACCCTTGAAGGGCGCGTTATAAATGCTAATACTACCAATGCGTTTACTGGCGCAGGAAAGAAGACGCGTTACAACTTTATTAATTTTATTTCTACTTCTATTATTTTGACTTTAATATATAATTAATTAATGATTTTATCGTTGCATCAATGTACTTCACCACACATCTCCCCACTTAAGAACTTGCCTGATGCTAGTTCTAAACAGTGATACATATAGAAAAAATCAACTCCCTACGCCTGCTGAATACTCTGATTCTGATCACAGGGATGCCTACTGAGGAAGTCTGCACCCACGTTCAGTGACCCCGGAATATATTCGATGGTAAATTGATATGGCTGTAATAATAACGACCATCTTAATAATCTGGCATTTTCATGCTTGGCCTGTGATCAAAATACGAGAGGCTGATGATCCGTTTGGACCACGAATGTTCTACCATATAGATAGATCTGGAACTTTCGTATTGCCCAGATCAAAGCTAGACATTCTTTTTCGCTTGTTAAATAGTTTTGCTCCGCTTTGTTTAACTTGCGGCTAGCATAAGCGACTGGGTTCAGCTCTCCCTCTGATGACGATGATCTTTGCAACAACGTAGCCCCCAGGCCCACATTGCTTGCGTCACTTCTCACCACAAATTCCTGACTCAAATCAGGTAATTTCAAGATAGGCTTGCTTGTAAGTTTTTTCTTTAACTCTTGGTAGGCTGATTCACATTGGGCTGACCAAACAATTCTATCAGGATTTCCCTTGCGAGTTAAATCCGTCAGAGGAGCACAAATAGAGTTAAAATTGTTGATATATTTCTGATAGAATCCACATAACGACACGAAAGATCTCACGTCTTTCTTGGTTTGTGGCCTTGGTGCTCTCTGCAATTTCTCAAGGTTCTTGGGGTCAGGGGTCATACTACCCTGAAACACAGTATGTCCCAAGAACTCCAACTCTTTACAACCAATACAACATTTTGTTGGTCGAGCCGTCAAATTAGCCTCTCTTAGTCTATCGAACAGCATAGTCAAAGAGTTAATGTGTTCCTCAAATGTTTCTGTAGCAATGAGGATATCATCCATAAAGTTTGTGATGCATGGGTTATTTAGTGGATCCAACAATGTTCGCATCATCCTAGAAAATACACTCGGTGCATTTTTCAACCCAAAAGGTAACATGTTGAATTCGTAATGTCCTTCCGAAGTGCTAAACGCCAAATAAGGTCTGACCTCAGGCTTCACTGGAATCTGATAATAGCCTTTGCTCAGATCCACCTTCGAAAAATATTTTGCCTTGTTTAGCCTGGCAAATAATTGATTTGTGTCAGGTAATGGATCCACCTGATTCTCTGTGACAGCATTCAGTTTCCTGTAATCTATACACAGACGATGTTCTCCAGAGGGTTTTCTCAGCAAAACCACACTGGAACTATAGGGAGATTCGCTATGAGAAATAATTCCTTCTTTCAATAGGTACTCAATTTTCTCTTTCAACGCTTTCTCCTTGGCAAACGGGATCGTGTAGGCTCTCATACAGATCGGTATTGGGTCTACTAGTTTCATGTCACATTCTAACAAATTCGTGTGCCCCGGTTTGTCTGTTAACACGTCCGTATGATCAGTCAGAACCTTTTGAACCCGTTCCCTCTGTTTTTTCGTCAAGTGTTTACTGACTTTTACATGTGCCGGTGTCACATGTTTTTAAGGGATACTCATGGAATGTGAGCGGTTCATTCTTCATCCCTGTTGCTATCAACAAGGACATTAAATGTGTTCCTTTCTGGATTTCCCTGTCCAGATACTTCTTTAGAAGGTTCACATGATACACTTTCTCTTTCCCTTTCTTGTCGATTTTATAATTTGTTCTAGACACCTTCTCTAGAACAGTATGTGGACCGTGCCATCCAATTTGTAGTTTATTATGGCTGCCGGGCAGTAGAAGAAGCACCTTCTCTCCCACAAATAATTCTCTATCCTTAGCTTTCTTATTAAAATAGGCAGCATGTTTTTTCCTGGCTTGTCTGAGATTATCATTTGCAAGTTTCCAGCCAGTTTTAAGACGAGTGGTCAGCTCGTTCACATATTGGTATGATGAGGTAACAGTCTCTTCTGCCTTCTCATCTGTCCAGGTCCTTAACAAGTTACATATGGACTTTTAATTTTACATACTTATTTTTCATGGCACCTGTCAGGTCCTTTACATTAGAAGCCTTATAGTGAGGACTTTTCTTCCTAAAATCATCACTCACAAATCGTCCACTACCAATTCTTTTCTTGGGGTTTTCTCCCCACTTTAAGTTTATTGTGAGAGATCTTCGCTCTCTTTTCGTTTCCTCCAGTTTATATAATTATGACCGAGGGATTGTCAGCTTAGTCTGGGGTAAAACTACTCTTGGTGCTCGTCGCATGGTGGCCATTCTAATACATTCGAGTGAAGACTGTGTGTGAAAAGGGGGTTCCCATTCCACCTTGTCTACATTATTAATTTTATTTTTATTTCCAGGCCTAAGTTTGCCCCGTGGCGTGTCTAGGTCCTGATCCATTTTCCCACTTGTGGGTGTTCCCTCATGAAATACGCCACATGCTTCGACAAAATTCTCAACGATGACCATCATATCTGGCCAATAATATTTTTGTTCTACTTTTTGGCAGATGGTACCTACTTTCTCGTGGTCCCCATCTTTTCCAACATGTAAACTCCGTATTAAGTCTGCCCTAAACATCTTGGGAAGTACCAGTTGTCCGTGACCATTTGAACCAGTCCCGGCCTTCCTATATAACAATTTGTTCTTCATGCAATAGTCCCCTTTGCTTGGAGGTGTGTGGCATTTAGGTAATTTTTTGTAACAAGGCTTGAGTGTCTTATCCTCAGCCTGTGCCTTCCTCATCTCTTCTGGATGAGTATTTATAAGTTCATCTTCTTCCTTTCTGGATTGTGATCGTGTCTGGACGGCTGCCAAGACCACAGGTCTCTTGGGATTCCCCAAGAAGACATAACGACACCCTAATATCAGAGGGTAGATGGGTGCGTCGATCACTGCTGCTCTGATTACTCCTTCCACATAGCGAGTTTTCACCGTTATCCTGGCAATGGGAAGTTTCATAAGTGGTATGTCCGTGGTCGCCCCTTGTATCTCCACTGTTTCGATGGTATATTGATCTGGGTTCACCAAGTGCGCACTCACAACAGAATCAAAATCTAAGCCTGTATCATAAAGACACCGAATGGTGACCCCATTGCAGACTACATCCTCACACACTGGGGGGTGATAAGGTTCCTGCTGTCCAGTAGGTTTGTCCTTTCCTCCCTTGTTCCCCATCTTCATAGCAGCAAATCCAGAAGTTTTCTTATGACAAAATTTGATGTCATGACCTTCCCTCTTACACCATTTGCAATATAATCTACCTTGATGAAAAGGTTTTCTTTCATCATATTTCCTATCATTGAATTGTGGGTTTTGGTTTCTAAAGTCATTGCGTGGCCTATCAAAATTGTGATTACCTTTGTTCCCCTGATCTTTGTTATCAAATCTATTAGAGTTTTGTGGAGCCTTAAAATTGTCAATCTGTTTCTTTTTAGCGCCAGCTACCTCTGCCTGGGCTGCCTGATACCTCTCAGCGACATTAAGTAACTCACCCAGCCTCTCTGCACCTTGTTCCATGAGAAACTTTCTCAGGTCTGGAGCCATGGACTCTCTCAATTGCTCAATAAGGATCATTTCTTTAAGATCTTGGGTTTTCCCCAGAGCAGTCTATTTCTTCAAGTATGTCTCTAAACGTGCAGAGAACTGGTGATAGGTCTCACCCGACAGTAGTTTGGCATTCCTAAACTTTTTCCTGTAAAATTCTCCGTTCTTTTCATCCTTAGCAAAAGAGCCTGCTTTAACAAGTCATAATTGTCTTGGTCGTCTTTGCTCATCTTGGCAAACACTTCATAAGATGTTCCCCTCATCCCCTGAAATAACTTTAAACTTCACCTTTCCTTCTCCAACCTATAGGTGGTGGCTAAAACCTCAAATCTAGACAAAAATGACTCAATGTCATCGTCCTCTCAACAAAATGGTCTAAGTGGAACCCCATAGCTGAAGTTGAGGCTCCTTGACTAGCAGTGGCATCGGAGGTAGAAGGGCTGGCACTATTTTCAGGAGCATGGCCTTGAAATTCGAACTCTTTTAGTCGTAGCTCGTGCTCCCTCTGTAATCTCTTATCTTCCTTTTCAGCTTCCCTCTCTGCAGCCTGTTTTCTTTCCTCGGCTTCCCTTTCTGCAGCCAATCGCTTGTCTTCCCTTTCAGCTTCCAATCTCCTTTCCTCAGCCTCCCATTCAGCCCTTTTTTCTTCGATTTGGAGCCGCTTTATTTCAGCCTCCCGGTCCGCCTCCAATGCCCTAGTCTCTTTGTCAGCCTCAATTTGCAACCGTTTTATTTCTTTCTCAACTTCTAATTTTCTTTCTGCAGCTAGCCTATTCTCTTCTCGTGCAATAAATTTATCCACCTCTGCAGTGACATACTGAACCAACTCTGATCCATCCATATTCATCTCTTTTGCAGCCAGCACAGCAGCAGATCTGAACTTTGCTAGGTCTGCCATAATATCAATCTTTAAAATGATCTAATATAATTTTCCAAACTCTTAATTAACAGAGTACTATCACTGACTAATTAATTAACCAATTAATTAACTAATTACTGGCTCTCAACAGTCCATCAGCTTTTATTTTCCCTTTTAAATACTTTTATAACTTTTAGGGGACACTTGTTCTACAATATTTAAATTTCTAAACACTAACAAGTTCAAATCCCGGAATAAGAGACCCCAATTTATTGTGGTGGGTTTTGATGTTATGAAATGATGTTGATATTTTTCCTTAATGTACTAAATGAGGCCAGCTGTGAAGGTTCCTGATTCTAACAAATTTAGGGTGAGTTATCAGGATACCTTTCTGCTACCACCTTATGGCCTCAAGCAGACTTATTCTTGACTAGTATGAATGATAGCTACGTCTAATGTCTAGGGATATGCAAGTGTGGTGTGATGGTACTTTAACAATAATACACAGCCATACGAACAAGTATTAAAGGTCTAAGATTAAAGGCAATAACACCTCAGATAAATTTGTACAATTAATAATTTTCTGTATGATTTATTTGGTCCTGAACCTAGTATTCTTCTGGTCAGGACTTTAAAAATGAAAAGAATTCAAGGTATATACAAAATATAAAATTTAGACCCACAGGGACAAGTGTCCAAACAATTACTGTTAAATTATCCTAATAGTGTTACTAAAATCTGTCTATAATTGGTTTCTATCACTGGATGGCTGTTTGGGATTTTTTAATCACTCCCAGTCTCTTTACAAACTAATGTCATTGTTCATTTCAGTATGGAAATATTTTATTTCTTGGATACAGGGTATGCTGCTCTTATAGCTGATGTACTGTTGGGGTACCAGATATTTCACTTATCTGGCCCACTGGAACTGTTTGACTTCTTTCGGCCGAATGACCACTGCTCCAAAAGTAATAGGGGGGATACTGGCGACCCCTATCACTACTGGCCTCCAAAACTTCTCAACAGCTTTCACATAGAGCTCTGGCACCTGACTAGTGCCAGATAAGACCCTGTAATAATGAAACAATGTCTCCTAGGTGATATCTTATTTAGACTGTGTTTTATATACACAAGAGCATACATAAGAAATAAAGAGCTGGGTCATATCCAATGGACCCATCCAGCACATCCATTCCACAGTGTACTAGTGTTGTTCACATGTCTCTCCTACAAAGGCGGCACTGCATCTGCAATAATCTTATTAATCTTTCTTTTCTACCATACAATGGGATAGGTGAGCTGTGTCCCTCTGGTCACCTAAGAAAACATTTTATTTCACAAGCCATGTGCATTTACAAAACTGGCAATGTGTTTCATCTTAATTCCCCTTCAAGCCCTGCATAAATCAGCTTGGGACCTGATTACTTAGTCGTGATGGCAGCATCTCTCACTCACATTTTTTTTAAACAAAATATATATGAATAATGTCGGTCTTACCAGAATTCAATGGAAAAAACACAGGTACGTTGAATAATAGCAGATTCCAGATGTACTGCTGGCTGGACTGTGATGCCTATACTTTCATATATCTTTGCTTTTATAAGGCTAATCACTTTTCACAAAATTCACAACGTCCTGATCTCGGGACTATCTTCTACAAATGGCGTCAAGCCGTTGAATTTTCTTAATAATATAAAAGGCTTTGGCCAATAAACGAACGACAATTTTGAAATTTGAAATTAAAAGCAAAACATACTTGATTTTTGGACACTACCAAGTTTTTTCCTCTCTCATTCTTAGATCTCTACTGCTAAATATATTTTGTGTTAAGCCATCCCATAATTTTTCTCCCCCTTTTCTGCCCCGTTCTACAACAGACTACTTGTAACCTTTTCCTGCCTTTCTCAAGGACGCGTCAAAAAAGTCACCGTTAGTGCAAGTCCAAACGAGCATGTGTTGGTCTGTCTGTACGAACAAATACAGTCTTGTGTCCATAACTTTATTTCTATCTGTCGGATTTTTGATTCGAAAGCATATTACCCATCAGAACAAGACCCGCTCTTAGACTAGCTAACTCTTATGATCATAAACCTATTAACAAAAAATTCAATATATTTTCCATTTTGGTGTTCGTTGTTTTCTAAGTTTCCACTACTTGAATGTTATAAAAATCGCCTCAGATCTTCCTTTTTCCCAATAGGAAGTAATTATGCGTGTGTGTATATATATATTTTTCCACGGTGTCTGTGGTTAGAAATATATTTGGCTGGCGGGGTATTTTTAAATTTTCAAACTTGCGACATGGTTCTCGACACAAGCTAACGGCATGTCTCGCACTGTTGGCCTGAGTAGCTAATTCAAACCGCTAACACTTGACAAGCCGGCAGCAGGTGTCCGCTCTCTCAATCTTATGCGTATGTGTGTTTTATTCTTTCTATCTTTCCTAGAACCAATACGCTAGTAGTTTTTTCAAACTTTTATCGTTAACCCTTGACGGGCGCGTTATAAATGCTAACACTACCAATGCGTTTACTGGCGCAGGAAAGAAGACGCGTTACAACTTTATTAATTTTATTTCTACTTCTATTATTTTGACTTTAATATATAATTAATTAATGATTTTATCGTTGCATCAATGTACTTCACCACATTGCCGCACGGGCTAAAATGTACTTGAGGTTTTTCTCTGGAAGAATCAAATCAGGCTCGATGGGCCCGTTACTTCTTTAAAATCTTTAAAGTTCTTGTAAAGGTTATAGACCAAGTCTTTAAGGACAGAATGTTTTTGTTCTTCACAGATATTTTTCTTTACTTAACGCTGGCAAAGTTTGGGTTAACCCCAGTTTTCTTCACTAAATGGAGAAAAAAACACATATAAAATAATTATACATACTATGTACTTGTTATAACTGACATTTTTAAACTGCAAGCGTAGCGCTTGACTTATCGTTTAAATTCCCGTGAAGTAGTTATATTTAAAAAAATCAATCATCATGAATTTGAAATACATATAAATATATTTCGTCAATACTCATGAGGCATCAGTGCATTTACTAGTTAGTTTAAAATATTCTCGAATGAGTATTTAGCAGTTAAATTAAATTCATTTATCTCTGCATGAGTTTAAGCTTAAAATTTTAATTTATTCTGCTTTCCACTGTAACTTGTCGACTAGAGAATATAACAGACTTATAAATTAAGCACTCTGCACAAAATCTAACTAGTGAATTATGAAATAAGCGATTATCACTTTAAACACTTCACAAAATATTAGATACTTAGTATAATATTTACCTCCACACAGAACTACAGATCACAACGACTAGAATCATTCACTAGATAGATATTCTAGAAGCTCGGCAAACTTTGACGAGCACTAAGAACTTCGCTATAAAAGCTTCTTTCACTAGCACGAGCGACCGTCTACTGCGAATTAGGAGAATGAGTGAAATCAAGTTTAAAACTCTGATTATATCTATCAAACAGACAAAGAGGCCCCACGTTATTTCGAAAACATGTAACAGCACCGATCTCTCCCCTTCTCATTAACACTTTCCATAACCAGCGGACCTGCCATAAACTGCCACTTCGCGTCTTGACACCTCACTGCTAAAAAAATGGCCCCGAGTGCCGTGATAGAGGAAAATACCAGACAAATGTCTCATTCTGCGCCGTGCAGATGTCGGTTATCACACCTCACGCCGGAGAAACGTTCGTGTCAGGTGAAAATGCTAGCCAAAAGTCTGCTCCTATGTCTGAGATAGATGAATATTCACAGTTTCTCGTCTGACTGACATCTACGTAATAGAATGCGTATCAGTATGAGAAAGAAAAACGGTAAAGTGAAAATGGGAAAGAAAAATATTTTTCGCAAACGAACGAATGCGAAAAATACAGGAAAAGGATAAAAGAGCGATAATAAAGTAGAGGACACGGGTAGAAAAGAAAGAATATAGAAAATTTATTGATCATAAATGTCTATGCGACACTATTACTACTTCTTTTTCTATTACTACTACTACTTCAATTACTATATCTACTGCTACTTCTATTACTAAATCTCCTAATATTATTATTAATATTAATACTTCAATACTAAATCTACTACTACTTCTATTACTAAATCTACTACTACTTCTATTACTAAATCTACTACTACTTCTATTACTAAATCTACTACAACTATTATGACTATTACTTCTTCTATTACTAAATATGCTACTCCTCCATTACTAAATCTACTACTACTATTACTACTACTACTTCTATTACTAAATCTACTGCTACTACTTTTACAATTACTACTTCTATTATTAAATCTACTACTAATTCTATTAATAAATTTACTACTATTATCATTATTATTATTACTACTTCTATTGCTAAACCTACTGCTACTTCTAATACTAAATCTACTATTAATATTATTACTATTCCGATTTCTATTACTAAATCTACTACTACTTCTTTTACTAAATCTACTACACTATTATTACTATTTTACGTGAGTATCCTATTTTCCCTGTACGCAGACAGGTGTCACCTCGCCAATAAGGCAGATACTCGAATCTTCGGAGGAACTACTTCTATTGCTTCTTCTTCTTCTTCTTCTTGCGATCGCATCTTTGATGATTACACCGTCAGTCGAGTTCTCATGATGAATTCGACTGTTGTTTGAAGTTCCTCTTTAACTCCATATAGCTTTGAGTTTAGTGTTGAGTCATTGGGCCAGTATATCTTTCTTAACTGGTCATACAGAGGACAGTCCTGTAGAACATGCTCAGCAGTTTGTTCGTTTAATCCACATGTGCACAGTGGTGAAGCAGACAATCGTAGCTTGTGCATGTGTTTATTCAGTTTGTTATGCCCTGTCCTGAGTCGAAAAATAGTTATCTGTCCCTGCCGGTCGAGAGTGTGATAGTCGTCTTTGGGTTGGTTCTGTTCTCTTCTGATAGTCTGGATAGCTCTCTTTTTCTCAAAGTATGTGACTTCATTATCTTCTTGTTCACATTCTCCTCCCTTTTTTGCAAGTTTATCTGCCTTTTCATTTCCGGGTACACCACAATGAGATGGTACCCACTGAAGTATGGTTCTCTTTTTGGCAGCTACCTTGTTTAGTTCATTTCTCAGATGCGGGAGTTTACCACCCTTGAGAGCTTGCAGGACAGACAGTGCATCTGTGAGGATGACTACCTGGTGGCAGTCAGAGTTGGTGTTATAAATCATATTTGCAGCTTGCTCTAGAGCTTGAACCTCAGCTGTATAGTTGGAACAGAATTTACCAGTGGGAATGTGCCTAGTCTCATAGTGGTTGTCAGGATATGAGATAAAGATACCGGCACCTCCATTCCTAACAGCATTAGTTGCTGATCCATCTGTATAGGCATGTATCCATGATTGATCGGGATAGCTTTCTTGGATCATACTCAATGTAGCAGTTCGTTTTTGCAGATCATTATACTCACATCCACTTGTGAGACCACTGACTGATGTATTAATTTGGAGGGCACTGCTGGCCTGCTCCCATGGTACAGGGTATAGGGTGGGCTTCAGTGGTGTTGTCTTCATGGATAGGTCTTCTTGATGCTGTCTTATAAGTCTTTTCCCCCGATGCACAAAGCTGCTACGCTTTAGACGTCCCAATGCCAGATCATCTAGTCTTGCCTTCATTGGGTGCATTGGCATACTGTTGTACTTTTCCATCTGGATCATGGTTTTTGTGTCTCTTCTATGGGACAATGTCTGTAATCCAGCAACCTTCTGCATCTCTGTTATTGGTGTAGTTTTCATGGCTCCTGTAATGAGCCTGAGAGCTTGATTTTGCACCTTGTCCAAAGACTGCAGATGTGAGTTAGCAGCTGATGACCATGCTGCTGAGCTAAACTCTAAGTGTGGTCTTATTACTCCATTATAAATCTTCTTTAGATTTCGTTCATTTGCTCCCCAGTTGGTACCTGCTAATTTTCTGAGTATGCCTAGTCGTCTTCGGGCCTTTCCTTCTGCATTTTCAATATGCTTATTCCATGTAAGCCTTTGGTCAAATGTCACCCCAAGATAGGTGGGGTAGCTTTCTTCCTTGATCACGGTTGTCCCTAGGTGTATGTTAGCTGATTTGTCCTTGGGGGCGAGGGAGAACAGTGTTGTGGAGGTTTTGTCTGTGTTTATTGTGATAAGCCATTTCTCTGCCCATGACACTAGCATGTCTGCTGCCCGCTGCATTCTATAATTTGCTGTGGTGACATTTTCATCAGCGCACCAGAGTACTAGGTCATCTGCATATAAGGCAGCTTTAACTCCTGCAGGGAGATCTTTCACCAGGTCATTGATGTAAACAAGGAAGAGTGTTGGGGAAATTACTCCTCCTTGAGGTACCCCCTGATGGAGCAACACTTTTCTGCTCTGCAGACCGTCAAGAGTGACTCTAGTTCTCCTGTTATGCAAGTATGACTGGATCCATTTCATCATGTTGCCTTGGATTCCACTTCTCCTAAGTTTTGCAATGAGGCCATCTTTCCACACCTTGTCAAAGGCCTGCTTGAAGTCGACCCAGATCGTTAGGACCTTTTTCTTCTCCTGGAAGGCATCTTCTATTGCTTGAGACAAGTAAGTAACTTGGTCTTCTATACTGTAGCATTCTCTAAATCCAGCTTGTTCCGGCACCAGGATCTGCTCAGACTCTAAATACCATTTCAATCTGTGGTTGACTATTCGCTCCATAGTCTTCCCAACACAGCTTGTGAGACTGATTGGCCGGTAACTTGCAGCCTCGGTCTTACATTTCCCTTTCTTTAGTATGGGTATTGTGATGGCTTCTCTCCATACTTGGGGTACCGTTCCTTTCAACCAGCTGTGGTTGAATATCTCAAGCAGTTTTGTCTTTGCTGCTGAGCTCAGATTTACTAGCATTTCGTTGCTGATTTTGTCTGGGCCGGGTGACTTTTGAAACTTAAGCTTGGAAATAGCCTTCTGTAGTTCTCCTAGTGTGATGGGTTCCCTCATTGGGGCAGGAGTATCTGTCTGTCCCATGGTTGCCAGTATTTCTTTTCTTATCTCTCTCTGATGATCTATGTTAATGGGTAAGTTGCTTTCTGAACTGTATCTTCTAGCAAACAAGTCTGCAGCTTGTTTTCCTCTGAAAAGTTTGCCACCTTCATCCAATGTGATAGTCTGCCTAGGTGAGGAACGCTCTTCATTTAGAGACTTGACTAATCTCCAAAGTTTCCTGCCGTCTTTCTCAAGGTTCAGCGATGCCGTTTTAGTTCTCCAGCTTTTCCGTTTTTCTTCTAGCTTTGTTCTCTGAAACTCTGCTACAGCCTTTTTCCATTTGTTGTGAGTTTCAAGTGAAGGCTGAGACTCTGCGTCCTTTCTAGCCCTGTCCATAGCTTCCTGACGTTCTTGGAGTGTGCTGGACCAGTATGGTATGTAGTTACGCCGGCATCCTTTGGGAATGGTTTCTTTTGCAGCTTGTAGTATGCATCTGTTGAAGTCTTTTACCACTTCATTAATGTCTCTGTTCTGTACCTTGAGGGTAGACAGCAGCGTGTTCACCTGATGCCTGAATAAACCCCAGTTGGCTTTTTTGTAGTTCCATCTTGTAATGGCTGGGCCTGTACTGAGAGTTGCACTCTGGACAGTAAGAAAGATTGGGCGATGGTCGCTTCCCCCTAGTTGGTCTCCTACTTCTCTACTAATAGATCCAGCTATATCTGGTGTGGAGAAGGCAAGATCTGGTGTTGAAGTTGTGTGCCATCCTCTGGAGTAGAAGGTAGGAGTATCTGTGGCATTATTGACTAGGATTAGGGAGTGATCATCTTGCCAAGTTTCAACCTCTTCACCTCTGTGATCCAGATGGTTATAGCCCCAGCTCTGGGAGTGGCTATTAAAGTCTCCAACTGCTATAAAGTTGGTGGCTGGTACCTGTATAGAGCTGAGACTCAGGGGTTTGTTGTTCGGACAGTAATAGTTCAGGAGTTCTATTTCCATCTTGTCTACCTTTATCTGCAACAGCTGATATTCTGCTCCATCCATGAAGGTTTTCCTTTCGTGTGCAGGAATGTTATTCCTTACAAGAGTAAGTACTCCTCCTTTTCGTCTATCTTTTCTGTCGGATCTGAAGCATTGATATCCCCTTATTTTAAAGGTTTGATCTGCTTTCAAGTGAGTCTCTTGGATACAGCAAACACTGACTTGCTTCTCATACAAGATGTTTTCCAGCTCTGTCTTTTTGCTGTATCCAGCCTGCTTGCTGTTCACTCCCTCTGCATTCCAGTGCATCATGACAAGTGGCACTCTGGGTTTCTCTTTTTCTGTTTTGTTTTGGTCAGTAGTTCTCCTCCGCCGTCTGCTGACTCCACAAGACGGTCTAGAGGGTCCTCCAGTAGCTGAGGGTGGGCTCTGTCGAGGCTCAGAGCCCGGCACTGCACCTGCCTGGTGGAGCTCCACAGGGCGAGCACCAGTACGAGATTTATTTGACGGTGTACTCTCCATAGAAAAAAAAAGCGAGTTGCGTGATACTGTGGTTTCCGGTGCGCCTTCTGGCCCAGTATCTATGACTTTAGCACCTGTTCAACGGGAGAGTGGGCTCATCCCTAATCTGTTTATGTTCCCAGTAGTAGACTATTCGCAAGCAGCCTGGGGGTGTCACTGCTCTGCGCGGACCTTGTTTACCGAGGCGGCGTCCGAGCTCGTATGGTGAAAATATGGTTGCGTTATCTTCAAAATAGCCCTGTCTTTCCCGTGGCTTTTCTGCCATCCTGCAACTTTGAGTTAGGGAGTTCTGAGCTCCAGTCTCTTTCCCAGGCATTTTATCCTGGCCTGGCATGCATACAGAGGACCCCACTTCTGGTTCTAAGTTAGCAGTTGGGGATAGGTGGGGTAGCACACTGTGCATTCCCCGTCATCCAGGGGGCTCTCCAACTATGCAGAGCTTGCACAATGCTGTGCTCTGGTTCTGGGCTCTCCCAAGGAATCCTCACGTCCTGCACAGAGCCACTTTCAGATACCCACCACCTGCCAACCCTCCATTGTAGAAATCTCCTGCATGCGGCCATCCAGTCAAGAGCCAGTATTAAGTCTGGTGCCCAAGTGATCCCCCCAAGCTCAGTGTGCAATGCTGGGTTCTCATCATGCTGCAACACAGGGGGGATTGTGATGCTCAGCCATCTCTCTCAACTCTGCACCGATAAGTGACATCGGGGACTTAACTGTGCCTCAGTACTGGGAGGCCCCGTTTCCGGGTACACCACACACAGCCAATTGAGGCAACGGTCGCCGTGGGCGTGTCTTCAGTGGGGAAGTTGTGGAGTCTTCCTGTCCATGTTCTTGCACATCCTAACACTGCCCGCAAGACATCGGAGGTTTGGAGAGTGGCCTTCTCTCTTCTATTGCTAAATCTATTGCTACAGCTACTACTACTTCTACTACCACTAGTACTACTACTTATATCACTAAATCTATTACTACTTCTATCACTAAATCTGCTCCTACTTCTATTACTAAATCTACTACTACTACAACTACTACTTCTGTTACTAAATCTAGTACTACTTATATTACTTCTATTACTAACTCTACTGCTACTACTTCTTGTTCTACTACAAAATCTACTACTCCTACCACTTCGGCTACTGTTAGCACTACTACTGCTACCAATACTACTACTACTACTACTTCTACTACTATGTCAAAATCTACTACTACTACCACTGATTCCACTTCTGCTACTGTTGCCACTACTACTACTTCTACTACTACTACTACTTCTTCTATTACAAAATACTACTACCATTGCTGTCACAGAGAGTGTTATGATCTATAAATTTTCTATATTCTCTTCTTTTTTTCTACCCGTGTCCTCTATTTTATTATCACTCGTTATCCTTTTCCTGTGTTTTTCGCATTCGTACGTTTGCGACTATAAACATTACTATTTTGCCATTCAAACTTTTGCCTGGTTTCGGTTTCTCATTTAAAAACGCAGTAGATTACCTAACGTGTCAGTCCCTTGCACGAGATGATTTTAGGTGGGATTTCAGTCTATCAGACATGAGAGCAGACAAATTGTCTACTTTGGCACCTGTCACGCGAGTTTCCTTGGCTGAGTTGCTCGGTGATGTGTGAATCGCGCCAGACATGCTCGCTCAGAGCAGACAGAGTGTCTAGCATTTCTCAGCTGACACGCGCGCTCACGGTCAGATAGTTAGACGGAGGTGTGAAGACACACGGTTGACATGTTATTGACCATGCGTCTAGTTAATGGGAGGTGTTAGAGAAAGTGAAGGGGTGAGACCTGCGCTATTACGTCGTTTTGGAAATAGCGCACATCCTGTGACTGGTTTGATAGATATAATCAGAGTTTTAAACTTGATTTCACTCATTCTCCAAGTGCAGCAGACGTGGTCACTTCGTTCTAGATACTTAAACTTATAAGTGAAATCTCTTAGTTTCGTTGTGATACCGTAGTTCTGTGTTGTGGTAAATATTACATTAAGTATCTAATATTTTGCGAGTGATTAAGTGTTAAACCGCCTATTTTATCCCACTAGTTTCTTTTGTGCAGAGTGATTAATTTATAAGTCTGTTATATTCTCTAGTCGACGAGTTACAGTGGAAAAACAGAATAAATTATAATTTCTAGCTTAAAACTATGTAGCTATAATGAATTTAATTTAACTGCTAAATAATCAGACGAGAATAATTTTTCTAAACTAACTTATAAATGCTAGATGCCTCATGAGTGTTGACGGAATACGTTTGTATTCCTAATTCATGTTGATTGATTTTTATATATAACTTATTTCACGGGAAAGTTTAAACGTCAAGTCAAGCTCTACGCTTGCAGTTCTAATGTAAGTTATACCAAGTACATAATATGTAAAATATTTCATATGTGTTTTTTTTCTTTATTCAGTGAATACTGGGGTAACCCAACTTTGCCGGCGTTTAGTACAGAGACAAACCTGTGAGAAACATAAACATTTTATATCTTTAACCACGTGGGTTTTTCAAGTAAGACCTGTCTGACAGGGCTTGTGCCTTCAGAGATAGACAGAATACCAATCCCACTAACGGGTTTTTTTTTAAAGAATAAATGCTTATACTGGGCCTTTGAGCCAGATCATATTTCTTCACAAACTCTAATGTACATGCTGCCTTATGGCGAGAATAATTGCTGAAGAAAGTAAAAATAAACATTAACTTTTCCGACATTGTTGACAAAGTGTGTGGTGAACCAAGACTATTTGTTGAGAGAAGTTGTCCACCGGTCATCTTCCTAATTAAGGGAAACCTCGTGTTCTGACACTGTGTGCCCCGCTGAAACCCTAACTCTTACCTCGTGAATAAGTGATATTAACTTAAATCTGTAAAGAAAGAACGATCGCCTGAAGAGGACGCTCCCCGGACACGGCGAATGAAACCAATATCTGCAGAGCTGAGTATCCGCTTCATCCACAGATAGACATATTAAACGAAGTGTACACTAAGGCTTGCGCCAGACGGCGAACAACCGCGCGATTGTAGGTAAGGTTGTGTGAGTCAGGGCCCTGATGAAAAGAACCGAGTGAAAGTAGACTGAAGGATGTTCTTCGTTTGATTCACTCACTTTGTAACTTTCCTTATGCAAGATTTTTGTTGCTAAACTATATTTTTCCTTATAATAGATACTGCTATCAAAGTCAGTTCATACCTTCAAACGGGGAAAATATTAGACCCAAATCATATGTATCTGTGACTCTTTGGGCCATCATCGTTCTCCTAACGGGACTGTGGGCTAAACATCGAGGAAAGATCATAACTGTGGGTCTATCATTTCTTGTAGAAATTCCTTGATTTTTATGACTAATTTGTGTATGCTTTGATGTAATTTTATGTGTTGTGATGGGATTTTAGATGATAATTAAAACTGCCCTTAAACTTAATCAGCGTGTTGGTCAGCTCGTTCTAGAATATTTATATAATCATTTGTTATAGTTTTCCCACGTCTGTACGTCTAACTGTCGTCTTGTATGTGCGTGCATGTGAGTGGATAGAACTATATATATATATATATATATATATATATATATATATATATATATATATATATATATATATATATATATATATATATGTGTGTGTGTGTGTGTGTGTTTAGACTGTCTGACTCCTCTAAATCTGTCGTAGAAGATAGGTGAAAGACAGAAGATTTCTCGATTTCAGAGACAGCCTCTATCACAGTCTACCATCTCACTCGTGGAAATCTATTGCTATTACTATCTCTCACTGTGACTATCACTTATTCAAATCTAATCAGAAGGGACCAACCCAAGTCTTAATTCCCCTATCAAAAATCTACGACAATTGCTACTACTACAACTACTGCTACCACCACTACTACTAACACTACTACCACTATTACCACTACCACTACTACTACTTCTATTACAAAATCTACTATTAGTATTACTACTTATTTTACTACTGCTATTGCTTCTATAATTTTTACTACAACTTCTACTATTACTGCTACGACTACTTCTTTTATTACAACTCACACTACTACTTCTACTACCATTATTACTACTACCCTACCATAACTACTTCTGCTGCTTCTATTACAAAATCTACTACTACTACTTATTCTACTACTACTATTGCTAATACAACTTTTACTACAACCTACTACTACTGCTATGACTACCTCGTCTGTTACAACTCCTACTACGAATACGACTTCCACTACTACTACTACCATCACTTATACTACTACCACTACTACTACAATTACTTCTATTACAAAATCTACTACTACTATTACTTCTATTACAAAATCTACTGCTACTATTACTACTATTCTACTACTACAATTACTTCTATTACAAAATCTACTACTACTATTACTACTATTACTATTTCTTCTATTACAAAATCTACTACTACTATTACTACTATTACTATTTCTTCTATTACAAAATCTACTACTACTACTACTACTATTCTACTACTACTATTACTTCTATTACTAAATCTACTACTAATATTCTACTACTTCTATTACTAAGACAACTTTTACTACAACTTCTACTATTAATGCTGCGACTACTTCTTCTAATACAACTCTTACTACTACTAATTCTACTACTAATACTTCAACTACAAAGTCTACTGCTACTACCATTACTACTTCCGCCACTTGCACTACGGATCCTGCTACTGATACTGTACTCTTAATGCTGTCACTACCAGCAAACCTACTACAACTTTACTGCTACATTACTATAGTGGCCACCTGTGTGTTACCTGGGCCCGAAAGTGGAGCAAAGAATATTAACACTGTATCCTACCAGTGCATGTCGTAAAAAGCGACACAGAAGCGTTGGGCATGGGACTGGCTACCCCATCCCGTAAAAAAACTTTTTACTGCAAAAACGTCAACAAACACTATGGATAAGTCAAATACAGAATATAAATTAACTCAGCCGCCAAAGAAAGAAGAAGGTCCTCTGGAAAGGAGGGGCTTGACGGTCTGATTTGCCGACTAACCTTTTTTCGTGTAGGAAAATCTCCAGGATTGGCTCCTTGGACGTCCGCACTCTTAAAGACAGGCAGAGCTACGTAGACCAAAAAATACACAGAGAAGAGAATTGGGGACGGAAGTGAACATGATGATGAAGACGTGGAAAGAACTTGAGCTGATGGCACGTGATAGGAGAACTTAACATGTGTTTGTTGAAGGCCTATGCTCCTTGGGGAGCTAATGGGTATTGATTGACTATAGCGATAATTACTGTTGCCAACACTATTCCTATCGCTGTTATAACTGCTCTTAATATTATTACTATTCCTACTTCTATTACTAAATCTACTACTACTATTATTACTACTACTACTTCTATTTCTGAATCTACTACTACTACTACTATTACTAAATCTACTACTATTATTACTACTACTTATATTACTAAATCTACTACTATTACAACTATTACTTCTATTTAGCAATGTAGTAGTTGTAATAGTAGTAGATTTAGTAATAGAAGTTGTAGTTGTAGTAGTAGTAGAATTAGTAATATAATGCTGTAATTACTGCTACTTCCAGTTGCGGCAGTGACGACGATTACTGTAGATTATGCTACATCAACAAGACCAGTAACCACTTCAACTGGTACAACATCAACGCTAATTAATTCCCCTAGCACTGGCGTTACTACTGTTACTAGTGCTAATAATAATAATTCTATTTCTTCTTTTTCCTTTCTCGCTCTCACTGAGAAGCTATATCAGCCTGAATCGTTCCGTTTATACAGCGCCACGTGTTGCGTATGCGCTGAAAGAAAGAAGGAAGGAGAGAAAAGAAGAAAAAATGTGTTATTTAGATCGGGACAAAAAACAAAAAGAAATATATATATATACATACACACAGAACCAGAGAAGATGGAAAAAATTCAAACCAACTAAAGAAAAAGAAATTTAAAAAAACAAAGTTGATGTAGAAAATTTTAAGAAACTTTGTAACAGATGTTGTTATATGATTAAGAAAGATCTTTAGTAATTGTTGTTGTTTAACTAGGGCTGCTGAGTTTCTCGCTCTTTTGCAGCCAATACCAAGTTGAAGACTCCTTGGTATTATCTACACTGTAGATCTAGGCTTTTCCTGTGGTTTTTCTGCCATTCCGAAACGTGTTGAGCTGAAGTGATGAGCTCCAGTTTCTCCGGCTTGGCTGGCTTTTAAAAGATCATCACATCTGGTCCCAAGCTAGGAGAAAGAAGCGCGTGGCATATTGTGCATTCCCCGCCATCCTAGGGGGCTCTCCAAATATGCAGAGCTAGAATACTGTGCTCTGGTTCTGGACTCTCCCAAGGAATTGTCACGTCCGACACAGAGTCACTTCTCAGTTCCACTTGCCCATCATAAACCCATAGTCAGATCCTAACACTGACTTGCAGCCAACCAGGTTAAAAAGCCAGAGTTACGTCTCGGGTTCAAGTGACTCCTCCAAGCTTAGTGTGCAATGCTGGGTTCTCAACATGTTTCACCATAGGGGGAATCCAGGGAATTGTGTGGATGATTTCACGAATCAACGAGGGTAAAATTATCCTCACAGACAGGTTCACTTGTACATTTGAATACTGCAGAATTGTGCTTTACTGGTGGTCATATAAGGATGACTTCAGAAATGTCCTCATGAATGAACATTAGCAATAAGGTTAGTCTTCAAGACTTAATTTGTTTAAATGTGGTGGTTGTCAGAATAAAGCTATGTACTATTACTATTAATATTTTTAATACATAAATTAAAAAGGTAATTATAATTTTTTTAATTAACCGCGTGTGACATATGAAAAAAACGAGCTAGTAACTCTCCAAAACATTCTTCTTCTTTGATCCTTAGCCGCCGACCTTCAAAGCAGTCAGTGGCCATCACGCCTAGTGGCGTCTTGTAGGGCAACAACAAATTGATTCCACTTTGCTCGGTCGGTGGCCATCCTTCGTACAGTGCCCCAACTCTGGTTCATTCTTTGCATCTCAGCCTCCACAGTCCTCCGCCAGGTTGTTTTTGGTCGGCCTCTCTTTCGTTTTCCTTCAGGGGTCCAAAGCATAGCTGTTCTTGTGATGGCATCGGGGTCTCTTCTGAGGACACGACCAACCCAGCTCCAGCGTCTGCCAGCTATGATGGTGTGCATGTTCTCTTGCTTGCTACGAGTAAGCAGATCTTGGTTAGTGATGGTATTCGGCCAAAAGATTCGGTGAATTTTTCTTAGGCATGTTGTGTGAAAAGAGGACAATTTCGACATTTTCTTCTCTGTAACTCTCCAGCATTCCGCACCATAGAGAAGCACAGAAAGCACACAGCTCTGATATAATCTTAATTTTGTGCTTGTGCTGTATTGGGAGGACTTCCAGATGTTGTTTAGGCTAAAGAAGGCGCAGAAATAATTATATTGTTCTCTTTCTACTGCATACCCTGATGAAGGTACTAATTCGCCTGCAGTCATTTCTTTCCTTTCGGTTCCATTTCAAGATCATTGGATCATTGTAGTCAAACTTATCATGACTTATGGTTAATGGTCACTACACCAATCTTTGTAGTCAAACTTATCATGACTTATGGTTAATGGTCACTACACCAATCTTTGTAGTCAAACTTATCATGACTTATGGTTAATGGTCACTACACCAATCTTTGTAGTCAAACTTATCATGACTTATGGTTAATGGTCACTACACCAATCTTTGTAGTCAAACTTATCATGACTTATGGTTAATGGTCACTACACCAATCTTTGTAGTCAAACTTATCATGACTTATGGTTAATGGTCACTACACCAATCTTTGTAGTCAAACTTATCATGACTTATGGTTAATGGTCACTACACCAATCTTTGTAGTCAAACTTATCATGACTTATGGTCAATGGTCACTACACCAATCTTTGTAGTCAAACTTATCATGACTTATGGTCAATGGTCACTACACCAATCTTTGTAGTCAAACTTATCATGACTTATGGTCAATGGTCACTACACCAATCTTTGTAGTCAAACTTATCATGACTTATGGTTAATGTACCATGGACAAAAAAGACAAGCATGCGTAGCTCTTTTAATGGGGGTTCAATTCAGCTTTTACTGTGCAATGCGTGCCATTTCTGTCTTTTCCCGACAAAAAGGTGTGGGATTTGTTCATTGTTGTTTTGATCTTTCAGTAAAACAATTAATATAAAAGGGATGATTAGGCAGGTGTTGCCATTAAGCAAATGGCAGTAACTGAATATATTAAAAGCGCATATGGCCGACACCAGTACTATTCGTAGAAAAGCTCTACGGAGATTTAAACAGCGTCAAATTGATTACTGCTTTCTTTGAAAACTTTCAAGTAGACGTCTGAGTGTACGAAGAAGAAGAATATATTACATAGAGCTATATGTTCCATGTACCCTAATTATCAGGGGTTACACAGGATATTTTTATCTGTCGCAGAATAGAGAGACAGGAAAATCAATAATGGCCTACAACAACTATCATAGCAGGTAGTGTCTAGGACAGCTTCCACATTAAACAATATAAGCGTAAAATAACAATGAAATATGTAGGATTCAATCTCTTAACATTGTAATGAATATACATAACATCTTCATTCATATCAAGACGGGGCACTTAATTCGGCTTACATACTATCAATTCATCCGAACATGAGCAATGGAAGATAATAAAGACGGTCCTTGCTACAACCCAGCAAGGAACCTGGCTAGCGCCCGGTAACAACGCACTGTCAAACCTACAAAAAGGGACTTTGCGTCAGATATTACGTACCTAGTTAGAACTTCAACTGTTTCCATGGAATACCCTCACTCTCATTCCCATTCTGTAATAGCAGCCTCACGATATAAAAACCATATGTTGGAAATTTGTCGTGTAAGCCACTCATCTACATTAAGATAATTAAGATAAAATGAGACACGCCGCTCTGACCTGACAAAATCTTCAAACCCCTCTCTGATGGCTGTCTTTTCCTCAATGAGTTATTGTTGGTGTCGTTTTCATAATGATGAATTGAAACGCGAATGGTTACAATGGAATAAATGTCAACAATGTCTTTCAAACGAAAAACCAACAATGTATCTTGAATTATGTGAACTGGTCAAGTATTAGTAGCACACGAGTCGTTGGTAACTTTACATAGATTTTATTCACCAGGACACGAAGTGGACAAGACGGACATCGTCACAGGCGCAAAGATCACACGACAACATATTGATTATTACTGCTAAAGTTCCTGAAGATTCTCTTCTAGTAAAGACCTCTGTCCATAGACTAAGGATTACAAAACTGTTACCGTATAATATCCTTCTCAGTCACGACCGTTGACCTTCTTTCAAGGACGTCTATCATGGTAACGTATACATACTCTGGGGTGAAATCTTCCATATTACATTTGTTAAAATTCCCAGACGTTCTTCATACATAGCGTTGTACATCATATAATTTTCACACAAAGTCATATACGATAATCCTAACAGTAAAGGCTTTCAGTTGGCTAACCTCTCTTTACATCCAAGCCACGACTTTGGCATTGAAGCATGTACGGCATATCAAACATGTGCATAAGGTAAACAATATAACTTCTACTACTCGTAGGAATTCTCCGTCTACGATTCAAATCTTAAAGGCAAGCGACTCTGTAGATCCATTCTAGGAACATCTTAATTCCCGCTAGACTAGTATTAGAGCGGCCTTTTTCATACAGCATTAAAATAAGAAGTGGGACGATAACTCACGTGACATTCCTGATATTGGTTTCGACCTGAAGACCAATACAGATCACTAGAATAAATGGCTTCCTTAAAAATGCCATTGAATACGAAATATAAAATTACTATCATGGACACAAGCCAGTTCCATGTTTCCACTTCAAAACATGACGTCACAAACTACTCAACTAGGTTACACGTGCGTCCAAAGCAACACTCACTGCTTTGTGCACGTCAGTGCGCGAATCAATCGAACGCTCAAACAATATAACTACATAAAACTGGTGCGTACATTTGGCAGGACCGAAGACTACCCCCTTAGGTAATAAATGTACGTAACAGCTCCCTTATTACCTCCCCTTAAAAAAATTAATCCCATTAATTTTTTTCGAACTAATTACTCGAGAGAGGTGAGTCAAAACTACAACAAGATTTATGACATGCATAAAATTATATCATATTAAGAAAAGAATATTGACTTGAAATTAATATAACTAAATGACAGTATGCATTAAAGCACACATCCACCATCGACCTACTTTGGAACGATGTGGTAATATTCGAAGTAAAAAGAAGTTGAAAAAAAATGAAAATGAAGAATCAACAAAAAAGATGATAATAAAATTCAACTAAGTTTTCAACAAAATTTGAAACATATGATTTCAAAAATGAAAATGAACAGCAACACTGATGATAATCAATGAGAAAAGAATCAGTGAAACAGAAAATTTTGAAATACAATGTGCAAAAATGAAGCAATGCATAATTAAACACTTTAAGAAGCAACGCACCTACTGTTATCTAGCACTAGTAAGTTTGACTAGTTATCTAAAAGTGAAATATCATGTAGTGGGATACGTGACTACACGTATTGCGAGACACTAATAAAGTTAGTAGATGTGTGATTTATAAACAATCAAATTGATTAAATTGAATTAATCTAATTCTAGTATTTAATTACACATAAATAAATAACTAGTAATTTATTCTAAGTAATTCTAATTTCAGTCATTGTGAATATTCGTTCAGAACTATTTAGAGTCAACAAGAATATGTTCCTAATGTTCCATACACGAAATAAGTTTACGAACACGATATGTAGTGTAATATGTTTCATAACAATAATGAATGTCTGTTTGTCGTTTTTACCAATGTTTCCATACTACAAAAAAATGTTACTTTAATATCACTGTTCCCGTTCTAATAAAACGTTACTTCACAAGAAATAATGTTATAATCCATATGTAAGTATGTTCTGAAAGTTATATTTATACGAATACTGTAGAAATACACATAGTCTTCACAGATGTACAATTAATGACACTGTACAAAGTTATTCATGTTTCGGTGAGGACGTTTCTCCATCTAAAAGTGGTTTAGTTTCACCAAGTTCACTAGGGCATCTTGAAAGACAGTCTGCAAATACATTCTGCACTCCAGGAATAGCTCGTATCTCAAAATGGAACGGTTGAAGAGCTATAGCGTAACGCGCTGACTTTGATGACTTAACGTTTCCTGTATTCAATGCGGTAAGAGCTTTCTGGTCAGACTCCACCACAAAGTGTGATCCGAGGAGATAACGATCCAGTTTTGTGATTGACCAGACAAGAGCAAGGAGCTCTTTGTCTAGAACGGAGTATTTCATCTCGCTCGTTGTAAGCTTTCTGGATACGTACATAATTGGAAATAAGGTGCCTCCGTATTCCTGCATCAAAACTGCCGCGATAGCGTAGGAAGAAGCATCACTGCGAAGAACAAAGGTGAGATCTTTGTTAGGCAACCTTAAAAAAGGCTTATTTGAAAAAATTTGTTTTATATAGTCTAACGCCGTTTGGTGATCCTGCGACCACTTTATTACATTAGGTGTGCCCTTCTTCAGTAAAGACGAAAGAGGTGCAGTTATAGTAGACAAATGAGGGATGAATTTAGAATAGAACTGTATTAGTCCTAAGAGTGACCTCACTTGTTTTTTTGTCTTAGGTGCTGAGATGTTTAAAATTTTAGAGACGTTACTGTCTTCTGTATACATTAAACCGCGACCTATACGGTGACCAAGAAATGAGATGTCATGAAAACCGACAAAAGCCTTTGAAGGTTTCGCTGTTAAGTTATAATCCCGTAAGGTAGAAAGTAAAGATTTTAAACCCTGAATATGTTCATCCCAAGAGTCACTGAAAAGACAGATGTCATCTATATAAGTAATGACATCGGGACGATGAGACAATATGCGGCGCATCATGCGTACAAAGGTAGCTGGCGCATTCATTAACCCGAAAGGCATAAAATTATATTGAAAAAGACCCCGTGGCGTCGAGAAAGCGGTGAATGGCTTTGCTTTCGTAGTGAGTGGCACTTGCCAATAACCCTTTGAAAGGTCAAATTTCGAAAAGAATGTAGCATGAGATAATTTCTCTAATAAGTCGTCTAAAAGAGGTAATGGTTCCGCATCGAATTTTGTAACTTTGTTTAACTTCCTGTAATCTACGCAAAGACGTATATTGTTGTCTTTCTTCCTAATGATTACCATAGAAGAAGAATATGGTGATGAAGATGGTTCAATTATATTTAATTGGAGCATCTCATCCAATTCCTTATCAACCTTATCACGAAAGTGTAAAGGAATAGGATATGGGCGAACTCGAATCGGTGTATCGTCAGTCAGAATAATGTCATGTTGGATGACTGACGTATGACCTGGGATGTCAGTGAGGACATCCTCATACGTGTGTAGAATATTAGAGACTTGCTGACGTTGATCATCAGTAAGAGTAGATGAGATAGTAACATCATTCCATTTCTCAGTGGAATGGAGTGGTACAACTGGTATTGGTAGTTGTACATCATCGAAAGAAGATTCCTCTTCTTGGATGACTGACAAACTAGAATAGTGTTGAATAGGTGGTGTAGGATCGTCAGTTGCTTGGAACACCGATTGTAGATAATCAGGACGTGAGTAATACTCCTTCAACATGTTAATGTGGAAGGTTTTATGTTTGCCATTAACATCAACGATGTAGTCGACATCGGATATTCTTGAGATGATCCTGAAAGGACCTCTCCAGGTAATTAAAAGACGATTGTTATGCGCAGGGAGTAATACAAAAGCTTCATCACCAGGTATGAGCTGGCTGTCACGTAGGGTTTATATTCATTTAATTTCCTACATCTTCTTCCTATTCGTTCACCCAAATTCTCTCTTTTATTATCTCTGTATTTCATTTTTCCTGTATATTTTTCATCCATTCGTTTTGCGAATATTATTTTCATATAATTCGCAAACTTTACCTGTTTCTTTCTCAAAACTGAGAATCGCGCTAGGACGATATTACGTAGATGTCAGGGCTGCAGGGCGTCAGAAGGCGTGATAAGTCGGTTCGCTGAACACAGGACGTAGCAAATCGTCTACATTCTCACCGAGCGCGCGAGCTTCTTCTCGGCATAAGTCCCGGTGAGGTGTGATACTTTACATCTGCACCGGTCAGTATCCAGACATTTGTCTGGAAAATCCCAAACTGACACGGCGCTCACTTGGGCCATGGTCAGCTGTAGTGTGAAAACTGCCCTACAATGGAGTCAGGCTGTCTGGGATTTGAAACTGACACGCGTACATCGTGGTCAGTAGGTGACAGTTACGACACGCGTTAAGCGGACGTAAATGTTGGGAGTAGGGGAGATAATTTCGCTTGGCGAAATAAGTTTGGGCCCTTTGTCTGATTTTAAGATATTGGCCAAGTTTGAAACTTTAATTTCATTCTCGCTCATAGACTCCACAGTAGATAGGTCGCTCGAAAACAGAATAGCTGTTAGCGAAGATCTCAGTTTGTTTCGGCAATTTGTCGAACTTCTAGACTTCCAGAAATATTTTCAGCATTTTTATTCTTAAGTTGTGCGACTACCTGTAATTCTGTGGTTGAGGTAATTAATATGATAGATATATAGATTTTGTGAGTGTTAAAGTGTTAAATCGCTTAATTCATTTTAATCTATTTCTTTAGCGCAGAAGAGAAATAAAGTGGTAGGCTATTATATTTTCTAGGGAAGCATTCAGTGGAAAGCAGAATAAAATTTAATTTCTAGCTTATAACGGCAATTGTAGCTATTTATAAATTTAATTTAACTGCTAATACTCAGTCGAGTGTATTTTTCTAAACTAACGTATAAACTCTAGAATCCAGCCTCATGAATGGTGACGGAATACGCACGTGTTCTTAATTTATGAGGATTGCTGATTTTTAAATATAACTTACGTCACGGGAAGTTTAAATGATAAGCAAAGCTCTCTGCTTGCAAGTTTAAATGTAAGTTATAACCAGTACAGATTCTGTTTATTATATTATATGTGTTATTTTTCCTCCACACAGTGAAAGTTTTGGGGTGACCCTAACTTTACCAGCACCTAGTAGTAGTTTCCATACTTGTGAAGAAATAGACAGTCCTTATTTTGAACCACGTGGGTTTTCTCAAGTAACACTGATCTGACGGTGCAAGTTAGACAGAAATACTAATATCCCTATAACGGGTTTTCAAAGACTGTAATGATAAATACTGGACCTTGGAGCCAGCACTTAATTTCTTCTAGAAACTCTATATAATTTGCTGCCTGGTGGCGTGAATATTAACAATCATTTCCCGACTAGATTATATCTTGTGGACAAATCTGTGGTGTGACTAAAGTGAATCCTATACTGAGGGAAGGCACCGACCTGACATTCATCATTTTTTAGAAACCTACGCTATTGACACTGTGCTCTGCTAACTCCCGCGCCTGGAATAATTGTTAGGTGACTTAATCAGACATTTGAACAAATTTGCACACCCAAGTAGTCGTTCCCGGAGACTCCAAGTTAAATACGTCTTTTGGAACTGGGGACTTCTTGGCAGAAGACTGCATTTTTTTGAGTCTGTGTGAAAATCTAAAATCAATGTGTTCCAAGAGGCAGCAAGCAAAGTCGTGAGTACAAGTATGAGAAGCCATGGCGGAATGAATGAGTGTACGCTGGTTTGAGTGATATTTTTCACTATTATATCTTTGACACCCTGTTGCTGTCCTAATTTTTTTTTCCAATCTGCATAATTTGTTGCTAAGGCTAGAGTTCTTGTGTTTTTGTCTTAGGTTAAATCAGATTTTTTTCAAACTCTGTGCATATAATTACGAGATAAAACAAAGAAAAACTCTTAGACTCAAACCCTATGTATCTGTGACTCGGGCGCCATCATCTGTTCTCTTAACGGGGCCGGGCTAAACCTAGAGTTAACACTATAACGGGGCTATCATCCTTGCAACATTTCCTTGATTTTTTATGACTATGTGTATATGTATTTTCCTTGATGTACTTTCTTTGATGTTGTGAGCCGATTTTTCCTGATATTAAAAATCGCTCTTGAACTTAATAATCGTGTTTGGTCAGCTCGTTCTAGATAATATATATATCATTGTTATAGTTTTCCCACGTCTGTGTGTTTACCTGTCGTCACGTGTATGTGCGTGCCTGTGAGTGATAGAAATATACGTAATATGTATATTGGTGTAGTCTGTCTGACGCTGTAACAACTGTTGTAGAAGATAGGTGAGAGAGAGAAGAATTCTTTTCGCTTTCAGAGACAGCCACTATATCAAATCTATCATCTCACGTGTGTGGAAATTCTATTACCTTTCACTAACTCTCACTGAGTCTATCACCTATTCAGAAGGGACCAAACCTAGTCTTAATTCTCCTATCGGAAATCTACGACACTGGCGAAGACGTCTATATTTGTTTGCAGATAGACGAGCTTTTTCTTTGGCATGTTCGGATGATGCAGTAGCTAGTCTACAAGCATCTATGATTTTCTTTCTAAGAGAGATCACATACTCATAAGAGGATTGAGTTTCCTCTTCAATATTCTCATCCACCAATAAGTCGTGGATTAACGACATCGGACCGCGTGGTTGCATGCCAAAAACAAGCTGGAACGGAGAAAACCCCGTTGCTTGATTTTGTACCTCGCGATACGCAAAGAGACAAGCGGGTAGGACCCGATCCCAGTCTTGGGGATGGTCTTGAGTCATCTTACCCAACAACTGCTTGAGTGTCCTATTGAGACGCTCAATTAACCCATTTGACATCGGATGATAAATAGAACTAAGAGATCTATCTATACCTAATGTCTTCATCACTTGAGACATGGATTCAGAAATGAACTGAACCCCATGATCCGACAAGATTTTCCGTGGAAAACCAATGCGTGAGAAGATTAACATCAATGCCTCTGCTACACTGGCAGATGAAGTGTTCTTGAGGGGGATGGCCTCAGGCCAACGAGTGCACATATCAATGCACGTAAGAATATGCGTATGCCCTCTAGCAGATGGAAGCATTGGACCAATAATGTCAATGGCCATTTTATCAAATGGTCTAATCGGGATGTCCGCAGCTTGAATAGGAGCCGCATGAAATGGACCCCGTACCTTAACTTCTTGACATATCAAACAGGACCGACAATAGAGAGTAACATCTCTATGGACGCCTGGCCAGTAGAATGCCGAAAGCACTCTGGATTTGGTACGCGAAAAACCCATATGGCCCGCACATTGCGAGTCATGAGCATGTCGTAATATACGAGATCTCATACAGGATGGGACAAGAATCTGAGAACATAAGGATAAATCCTTTTCCCGTATGACTCTAACCAAAATCCCATTTTTAAGTATAAAGTCATGTCTAGATTTTGCAAGTTTGTTGCTTGTATTCTTTTTGTTAACATACTGAAAGAATTTTTTTAATGAATTATCATTCTTTTGCAATGTTGCAAACAACTCCCGTGAAATAGGAGCATCATCATCACAAGTGGTATGAACTGTAGGTTCCATAGGTGTATCATGCGACATATTAGTAGCTTGCGCTCTAGTCACTACTGCATTTGCAGTTTGAATATGTCGCTCTTCCCATTCAGCAATTTGCTGTGGTGTACACTCTTTAATACCATGTATGCGACCCAGTATTACATCACAAATTGGATTCGGAAGGAGACATGCTTGGATCTTTCCTGAAAAGAAAGGTGTGTTAAGATCAATAATAGCAGTGGGAAATGTTTCAATAGTGCCACCAAATGTTACACATTTGACAACCCGGCCCGTGGCACAACTTGGGTCGATCAGCGAAGTCCGGACACCGATTGTTGTACAACCTGAGTCAAATAGGAGAGAGCATGAAATATTGTTGACAAATCCCTTGTGAAACTTAAGAGAGCCCTGTCCCTGGTGTACTGACGCAGCAGTGGCTGTACAGACTGCAGGCAGGCTAGGCAAGGTATGTCCGCAACGCAGCGTCGTGATCGCCTTAGGCTGGAAAAGAGTCGAGCATTCTGGGCAGTCTTTCACCTGGGTACAATCGAGAGAACAAGACATAGCATTGTGAGTTTCAGCTACTTTACCCTGTTCAATGTTAGCCTGTGTATCATTAAAAGCAACATTAGAATGTCTACCTGTATTATTCAACGATCTATCTCGTCGGCGCGATCGATTGTGATTTTTGTCATTAAAATTGCCATAATTGTCGTTTCTGCTAGAGTTAAAATTTGGATTAGTCCGATAATTTGTAGAATGATCGTTATGATGTTGGTTAAATGGTTTATTTCCAAAAAATTGTCTGTTTTGCGGACCCTGAGACCTTGATCTCCAGTTTTGTTTATTATAATGTCCTTGATTATTTTTAAAATAATTGTTACCAAAATCTCGCGATCTGTGAGTTTGGTTCCAAGAAACATTAAATGGAGCAGATTGTTGAAATTGCTTCCCTTTGTAAAAGTTATCATTGGTGAAATTATGATTATTTCCCTTATTGACATACCTATCAGCACTAAAAGAACGATTGCGTGAAAAATTGTTTTGTTGTGCTGCAAAAGCAACAGGCAATTCACTCTTAATCTGCGCGTTACTTAGATCCATGTTTGGGTGAGCAGTGCAAAAATTTTTTGCATGTTCTTCTAAGTTTTTCATTGATAAAGGTTTCCGTTCGTGTAAAAATGCGAGAAATGTAGGGTTTACCGACGAAAGTACCTTATCGCGCATCAGTAAATCAAAGAGACCTTCATACGACTTTTCAATTTTGGATAATTCGATCCATCTTTCTAATGTTAGTCGTATCTGTGACAGAAAATCACTAAAATTTCTGCCAGATTGAGGTAGTAATGTGTGAAATTTCAAACGATATTCGTTTTCTGTCATTTGGAATTTTTGCAGAAGTGCTGCTCTAAGAGCATTGTAGTCATTTTTCTCACCAATGCTGGTGGTATGATAAACTGCTAATGCATCCCCTGTAAGTAATCTGGATAAATATGTACAGTATAGCGCTTTATCCACGTTATAAGACCCACAAGTGGCCTCAAACCTATCCAGGAAGAATATTACGTCATCAGACGGGGGATTAAATTTTGGTAATTTAAGGTGAATTTCCTTAAAATGATCCTGTCTGGATGAAGTGTGGCTTTCAAAAGTTCTCTGAGAATTAGATTCCTGAGTTAACCTAATTCTCTCATATTCTGACTCTGCTAATTTCAGTTCATGCTGTCGTTTTCTATCATTCTCTTCCATCTCAAGCTGAAGTCGTTTTGTGTTTTGTTCAGCTATTAATCTCCTTTCTTCTATTTCTTTTTGTTTCTGTTCCATTTCCTTTTTAAGTCTTTCTTCAGACTCCTTTTGCTTCTGTTCTGCTTCTCGCTGAAATCGTTTCTCTTCTAATTCAGCGGCTAATCTCATTTTTTTCTCCTCTTCCTCAGCCATAAATTTCCTCTTCTTTTCATCCTCCTCAGCAGTTAATCTCATTTTTTTCTCATTCTCCTCCGCCTCAAATCTTCTCCTCTTTTTTTCTTCCTCAGCACGTTTCTCTTCCAGTTCGGCGGTTAATCTCATTTTTTTCTCATTCTCCTCCGCCTCAATTCGTTTTTGATCTGCCTCAAATTTCAAATTTTCCAAACGTAAAGTTTCCAATCTTCTCTGATCAGCTTCTATTTCTTGAGCTTTCCTATATTCTGACAGTGCAAATGCTTTAGCTTCATCAGGAGCCATCTGAAGAGCTTTTGCTTGCTTAATGAAATAGTCTAAGGTAGCCATTTCAATATTATTATGTAATAATACTATTTAAAAGTGTTACTACAACTAGTGTTCTTCGTTCCTGTTCTAGAACGGTAAAATCAATTTATATAATAGGCAATAATATTAATAATTAATAATGTACTTTATAACATGTAATGGTGTGAAAGCAATAACGTGACAGACAATAGCACAATAATGACACGACAAGATATTCAAGCCAAACGAAGACGTTCGCAGAAATCCAATTAAAATAAAATGAGAAACTAAAATGGAATGTCGTAAAGAATTACGATGATAACTGCGATTAAATTCAACAAGACAATAGACACCACAGTGTAAAAACAAAGGTTTTGTAAAAAACTAAACGACAGGAAAGGTGAGACGGACAATAATCACATACAAAATTCATCATAAAACTAAGGTACAAGTAAAAATAGCTACCAAAAACAACAAGTAAACGTGACACTACAGCTAACACAGACAGGTGTCACAGACCACCAGACACAGTGGACCTAGAATCCTTCTACGCTCACGCGTAGGAACATTCCACTGCGGGAAGTCTGCAAAATAATGTCCTACAGAACGTCTGACGAAGAGCCCGAATTGACTTCGAGATGGATCTCGTTCGTCAGATCTACCGCCCAACCTCCCGCGAAAAATACACAAACCATAACACATAACATAGAAAATATATAAGTGGACATAATCAATTAAGGCACAGCTAATAGTAATAAAGGGTATAACGGATACAAGTTATACTTAGCTCGCGTGCAGGTAAAAATCAAAGTGCCTTGTCCCCGTGTATGTACGTAAGAGGATGCAATACTTCGCTCTGCGTATATCAAACTAGCTCGCACGTAACAATGATGAAGAGATGATCTCCAAGTAATCACTCATTGTGAAACTTGACGTGGAGGTTGATTGAAGACCTTGAGCATTTGAGTTGATTATGATTCATATTCCGCTAGGATCCAAATTGAGATGATGTCGCCTTGAAAGTAAAAATTCTTCTTTTCAAACGATCAATTGGATGGGTACGTTCCTGAAATTACTTCCAGACCGCACTGGCCTACCAGTTATTGTTGGTGTCGTTTTCATAATGATGAATTGAAACGCGAATGGTTACAATGGAATAAATGTCAACAATGTCTTTCAAACGAAAAACCAACAATGTATCTTGAATTGTGTGAACTGGTCAAGTATTAGTAGCACACGAGTCGTTGGTAACTTTACATAGATTTTATTCACCAGGACACGAAGTGGACAAGACGGACATCGTCACAGGCGCAAAGATCACACGACAACATATTGATTATTACTGCTAAAGTTCCTGAAGATTCTCTTCTAGTAAAGACCTCTGTCCATAGACTAAGGATTACAAAACTGTTACCGTATAATATCCTTCTCAGTCACGACCGTTGACCTTCTTTCAAGGACGTCTATCATGGTAACGTATACATACTCTGGGGTGAAATCTTCCATATTACATTTGTTAAAATTCCCAGACGTTCTTCATACATAGCGTTGTACATCATATAATTTTCACACAAAGTCATCTACGATAATCCTAACAGTAAAGGCTTTCAGTTGGCTAACCTCTCTTTACATCCAAGCCACGACTTTGGCATTGAAGCATGTACGGCATATCAAACATGTGCATAAGGTAAACAATATAACTTCTACTACTCGTAGGAATTCTCCGTCTACGATTCAAATCTTAAAGGCAAGCGACTCTGTAGATCCATTCTAGGAACATCTTAATTCCCGCTAGACTAGTATTAGAGCGGCCTTTTTCATACAGCATTAAAATAAGAAGTGGGACGATAACTCACGTGACATTCCTGATATTGGTTTCGACCTGAAGACCAATACAGATCACTAGAATAAATGGCTTCCTTAAAAATGCCATTGAATACGAAATATAAAATTACTATCATGGACACAAGCCAGTTCCATGTTTCCACTTCAAAACATGACGTCACAAACTACTCAACTAGGTTACACGTGCGTCCAAAGCAACACTCACTGCTTTGTGCACGTCAGTGCGCGAATCAATCGAACGCTCAAACAATATAACTACATAAAACTGGTGCGTACATTTGGCAGGACCGAAGACTACCCCCTTAGGTAATAAATGTACGTAACAGTCATCTTTCACACTTTTTTCAAAACAGCGCATCCTTTCTAGCCAATCGTGGTATGACAGAATGGGGTGACCCCTCTCGATCTCTGTTTCACTCCGGCAGTAATCGGTGCATTTGTGGTACTGATTTTATTGCGTGCTTTCAATTGTCGCACTTTCTTTCTTTCTACATTATGTAGCAGATAGTTTATATTTTCAAGTATTCTTTCACTACTTGCAGTATATTGTGTCTTGTCTGTTATCTGACACTCCTTGTGGATGATAAACACCTCACATTTGCAAGGAGAGGTAGAGATAATATTACGAGAGGCAGGTTGGTAAAATTCTCTTGTACCAAGCTTGGCCGTGAAGGATTAACTCGTACATCGCCCAGCGCTAACTGCCTAATCACCGATAAGACGGGTGCACGCATCACCAAAGCTGGGAATACGGGGAGACAACTGATGGACAGACACAGATAAGAGATTACTTTCTGATAAAGTAATGAATTGTTACTTTGACACACGTTGTCATATGAGGTTAACGACATGTTCGCGAGTCTGTACACAAGGCATCGTATATCTTATTGCCATATATGGTAATACGTGACCTTTTGCTTTATGCACCTTATTTCACCACCCGTGTGTTACCGGGGTCCGAAAGGGGAGCAAAGAATAGTAACACTGTTCCCTGCCATGCATGTCGTAGAAAGCGACTAAGGAGGGTTGGGCATGGTGCCGGTTACCACATCCTGTAAAAAATTTAAACCACAAAAAACTTCAACACACATGGACAAGTCAATTAAGGAAAATAAAACACAGCCATCCAAGACAGGGGAAGGTCCTCTCGCAGGGAGGCGTATGATGCAACACAGAAAAAGCCGAAAGGAGTCTGTATTACTGACTAACCTTCTTTCTTCTAGGAGAACTTCCAGATTTGGCACCTGGAATGTTCGGACATTAAACGAACAAGGAAAATTGGCACAAGTAGCAGCAGAAATAAGGGAATATAAAATCGAGATTCTGGGAATGAGTGAAACAAAGTGGAAGGTGGTAGAAAAGTAGAAACTCATCACAGGTGAATTGGTGCTGTCCTCAAGACATGAAGATGAAAGTTCACACCACAGTGAAGGGGTAGCTCTTATGTTATCTAAAGAAGCACAGAAAGCACTCATTGAATGGGAAGCCGTTGGACCCAGAATAATAACAGCTACTTTTAAAACAGCTAAAAAGAAAATAAATGTAAATGTCATCCAATGTTATGCACCAACTAATGACAAAGAAGAGTCTGTGAAAGAAGCATTTTATACTAGACTACAGGAAATTGTGGAAAAAGTAAAAAGAAGAGACATCACAATTTTGATGGGTGACATGAATGCAAAGATAGGTACAGTCAACACCGGCTTTGAAGAAGTCATGGGAAAACATGGGCTAGGAATAATGAATGAAAATGGGGAACTATTCTCAAACTTCTGTGCTTCAGATCAATTGGCTATAGGATGATAGCATGTTTCCACATAAGAGAATACACAAGGCAACATGGATATCACCAGACCATAAAACAGAAAATCAGATTGATCATATATGCATAAACAAGAAGTTTAGATCATCATTGCAGGATGTAAAGGTATATGGAGGAGCAGATGTGGCATCAGATCACCCCCTTCTGATAGCCAAAGTAAAAATGAAACTCAAGAGATATGCAACAATGCAAAATGACAGACAACAATTTAATGTAGGACATCTAAGAAATCAAGAAGCATGAGACAAATTTGCGGTCGCAAGTGCTCCAACAGCTGGAAGATGTAGAGAACACAGAAGACTATTGGCAGCAAATCAAAACTGTGTGGAATGAGGCATGTGGAGAAATACTGGGGAAATGGGAACGACAACAAAAAGCATGGATAACAACAGAAACCATCAATAACATAAAAGACAGAAAAAACAAGAAAGCAGATTTAAACATAAGTAAAACCAGACGTTCCAAAGCCAAGGCTCAAGAAGTGTACATAGAAGCAAACAAAGAAGTAAAAAGAAGTATCAAAAGATACAAGAGGAAGTATATTGAGGAGTTGGCAAGAGAGGCAGAAGATGCTGCAGCCAAAGGAAATATGAGAGAACTGTATAACAGCACAAAGAAGCTAACAGGGAAGTACAAGCAAACAAGTTGCCTCATAAAAGACAAGAATGGAAAACTGCTCAGCAATATACAAGAGCAAATGAAGAGGTCACATTTAGGTACCCCATCAAAATTGTGATGTCCTATCTTTTCTTATTGTCCAAGACACTTTGTAGTTTGGTGTGAAAGTCTTCTTTCACAGATTTTTCTTTCTCGTTTGTTGGTGCATAACACTGAATGATGTTTATATTTACTTTCTTTTTGGCTGATTTAAACCTTGATGTTATAATTCGGGGTCCCATTGCTTCCCATTTTATAAGTGCCTTCTGTGCTTCCTTGGACAGCATTAGAGCCACCCCTTCACTGTGGTGGGCTCTTTCCTCCTCATGCCCAGAGGACAACACCGTTTCTCCTGTGATCAATCTCCTCTTCTCTATGCCTGTCCACCGTGTCTCACAGAGATCCAGGATATCAATCCTGTAATTTGGCATTTCTGCTGCTACCTGTGCAGTTTTTCCTTGTTCACACAGCGCGCGAACATTCCAGGTACCAATCCTGGCGATTTTCCTAGACGAAAAAAAGGTAGTCGGCAACACAGACTCCTTTCGGCTTTCTCTAGGTTGCTTCATGCGCCTCCTTTCCAGAGGACCTTCTTCTGTCTTGGGCGGCTGAGTTGATTTATATTCTTTATTTGACTTGTCTATGTTTGTTGAAGTTTTTGTGGTAAAAAGTTTTTTTACGGGATGGGGTAACCAGCCCCATGCCCAACCCTCCTTAGTCGCTTTTTACGACATGCCTGGTAGGGTACAGTGTTACTATTCTTTTCTCCCCTTTCGGGCCCCGGTAACACACAAAGCATGGATAACAACAGAAACCATTAGTAAGATAGAAGACAGGAAAAATAAGAAAGCAGATTTAAACAGAAGCAAAACCAGAAGCTCCAAAGCCAAGGCTCATGAAGTGTACATAGAAGCAAACATGGAAGTAAGAAGAAACATGAAAAGAGACAAGATGAAATATATTGATTATTTGGCTAGGAAGCAGAGGAAGCTGCAGCCAAAGGAAATATGAGGGATATGTACAACAACACAAAGAAGCTAACAGGGAAATAAAAGCAAGCAAATGGCCCTTAGAAAAGATAAGAATGGAAAATTGCTTAGTAATATACAAGAACAAATGAAGAGATGGACAGATCATTTTGAGGAACCTCTCAATAGACCATCTCCAACTAATCCCCCAGACATCCAGCCAGCAGAAGAGGAGCAACAAATCAGCTGTGAACGACCAAGTAGAGAAGAAATAAAGAAAGCCACAAAGCTTCTGAAAGATGGAAAAGCAGCTGGTCCAGATTGCATTCCAGCAGAGGCCATCAAAACAGATATTGATACCTCTACAGAGATATTATACAAACTACGTGACAAAGTCTGGGAGAGAGAGGAAATACCAGCAGAATGGAAGGAAGGTTATCTGGTCAAGTTGCCTAAGAAGGGAAATTTACAAGAGTGCACAAATTATAGAGGAATAATATTACTATCAGTGTCTTGAAAAGTATTAAACAGAATCATCCTGGAGAGATTAAAAGAGTCCATAGACAAGCAACTGAGAGATGAACAAGCAGGTTTTCGACAAAATAGATCCTGTACAGACCAGATAGCCACATTGAGAATAATAGTTGAACAAAGTCTAGAATGGAATTCACCGCTATACATCGGATTCGTGGACTATGAAAAGGCATTTGACAGTGTAGACAGAGAAACGCTTTGGAAATTGATGAGGCATTATGGAGTTCCAATGAAGATCATTAACTTAATAAAGAAGACCTATGAAGACATGACATGCAGAGTTCTTCATGAAGGACAACTTACAGAACCGTTTAGGATTAGAACGGGAGTGAGACATGGATGCCTCTTGTCTTCATTTCTTTTCTTACTAGCAATAGATTGGGTCATGAAAACATCGACATCACACAACAGAAATGGAATCCAGTGGAATCTGACTAAACAGCTTGATAATCTGGATTTTGCAGATGACTTGGCTCTTCTGTCCCATAACCATTATCAGATGCAAGAGAAAATGAAAATTCTCGATGAGAAGTCACAAGTGGGCCTGACAATACACAGGGAAAAGACAAAGATTATGAGAATAAATGCGAGAAATGATAACAAGGTTGAACTTGAAGAAACACCACTAAAAGATGTAGACTCGTACACATATCTTGGAAGTAATATAGACAAAGTTGGAGGGACAGACAGTAATATCAAAATAAGAATACAAAAAGCAAGAGGAGTTTCATTGCATTGGGAAACATATGGAGCACAAGAGAAATCAAGTACAACACGAAAATAAGAATCTTCAACTCAAATGTGAAGTCAGTCCTATTGTATGGCTCTGAGACATGGAGAACAACAAAAACAACAACCAAAAGCTGCAGACTTTTATAAACGGGTGCTTGCGTAGAATAGAAGGACTGAAATGGTATGACAAAGTCACAAATGTGGAATTGATGACAAGAACCAGACAAGTGCCAGTGGAACAAGAGTTGAGAAGAAGACGCTGGCGATGGATAGGACACACATTGAGGAAACCTGTTGATAGCATTACAAGGCAGTCCTTGTTCTGGAATCCACAGGGTAAGAGAGGCAGAGGTAGACCAAAAAACACATGGGGAAGAGAACTGGAAACAGAGGTGAAAATGATGAGAAAAACATGGAAAGAACTTGAGCGAATGGCACAGGACAGGAAGACTTGGCATGTGTTTGTTGAAGGCCTATGCTCCTTGGGGAGCTAAAGGGTTGATTGAATCCACTTTCTTTGGGTACGGTATGTCATGAGAAGAAGAAAGTAGGAATATATAGTAAAACCTGGAAAAAATTACAGGAAATGAAGTCAAAGGCCGACAAAAAGAGAAGCCACTGGACAGTGTGACATCAAGGCGAGGAAAGAAGTCAACAACATAATTAAAAAACAGTACAGGAGACTGAAAACTGTGAAGAGACATAATCACCCACGCCATCAGGAACGGTACTTGAAAAAAGAAGAAGGAGATAATATTAACTGTTCGCTGTGGGCCTGAAAATACACAGGGAAAAGACAAAGATAATGAGAATAAATGCAAGGAATGATAACAAGGTTGAGCTTGAAGAAACACCACTAAAAGATGTAGAATCGTACACATATCTTGGAAGTAATATAGACAAAGTTGGAGGGACAGACAGTGATATCAAAATAAGAATACAAAAAGCAAGGGGAGCTTTCATTGCATTGGGAAATATATGGAGATCAAGAGAAATTGGATCCAACACGAAAATAAGAATCTTCAACTCAAATGTGAAGTCAGTCCTATTGTATGGCTCTGAGACATGGAGAACAACAAAGACAACAACCAAAAAGCTACAGACTTTCATAAATGGGTGCTTGCGTAGAAAAGAGGGATTAAAATGGTATGACAAGGTTACCAACGTGGAACTGAGGACAAGAACCAGACAAGTGCCAGTGGAACAAGAGATGAGAAGAAGACGATGGCGATGGATAGGACACACATTGAGGAAACCTGTTGATAGCATTACAAGGCAGTCCTTGTTCTGGAACCTCCAGAGCAAGAGAAGCAGAGGTAGACCAAGAAGCACATGGAGAAGAGAGCTGGAAACAGAGGTGAAAATGATGAGGAAAACGTGGAAAGAACTTGAGATGATGGCACGTGAAAGGAGGACTTGGCATGTGTTTGTTGAAGGCCTATGCTCCTTTGGGGGTGGAGGGTTATGAATGAATGAATGACCTTATTTCACGTGGAATATTTTGAAAGTACCACACCCTCACCCGCCTGTTTGAAAATGATTGGAGCGTTTATTTAACTCCATAACAAACAGATGCGTGGGAGACTAGTGTCACGGAATTGCCTCCCCTTGTTTTGCAGTAGTAGTCCACTAATGGTCACAACGCAAACGTGTCTAAAAGTAGGTCGTCCAAGGTATCTATCTTCGCGCAAGATTACTCTTGGCAAAAATGTAGATAGAAGATGAATGGCGCTTCTACCGTAGGAGAGCCTTCACAAGATATTCCCAGAAGTCAAGAACAAACGCTGCTTAAGGGCTGAGCAAATTTGTTAACTTATTATCTGGTCCGTCGCCTTTTGTGAAGGGGTTATGCAGTGATTCTGGCTCGTCAAGCCCCCAGTTGGAGTAATCCAACGAATGCCCTCTTTTATTTATATATATATATGTATTTATCAAAAAAAACTGGCTCATACGTTTGCTTTCGTGCATTTAAACTGAATCAACTATTATTGTTTAGTTTAAAATAACATACAACAAATTTAATAGTCAATTAGTTCAACAAGTTAAAATAAGGATTAAATGGGGGGAAAGTTATATTAAATTTTTCCTCATTGAGGTTTTGGTAGGGCGTTAATAATGTCCGTACTTTTGCTGCAGCCTGTTATATAAAACTTAGCTCCAGATGCGTCCTGCAACTGTGGTTTCCGTCACTTCGTTTTGGTGATGAGCACACTTCTCCGCGTAATTCGTCCACTGTAGGCGGTTAGTGGTGATACTCTTCTCTCACACTAGTGGCGTAAGAACTTCGGTACTTAAGTCTGATGTGTTGTAACCACGAACTGTGACAAATTAGAAAGAAACAAATGCCTCAGTACATTTGTTCTCCGCAAACTAACAGGCCCATTTTCATGCGCTCCACCCACGAATGTTAACCTCTCAGAAGAATTAAATTCCCGAGCACACAATGTAACTCATGGAATATGATGAAAATTCACCAATCTCCTTCTGCGTATTAACTAGGAAATTAAAATTTTGTCTTGAAAAAACAATAAAAAAAACTTACATTTTAAGGTTATTTTTAAGAAAAATGATGAGTTAAATCCGTGTCCCGAATGAAACTGAACAGAAGAGTATCTTGATTGTCTGTTGATTTAATGCACATCGTCATACTTTTCTATTTTCGCGAGAGTGCATATAAGGGGAAACAATACAATTATTGTCTGACTTTCAACCACAGTTGCACCCCCTTAGCTGTGGTTGAAAGTTGATGTAGTCTCGAAAATAGAAAAAGTGCGTAAACGACGGTGTGCAAAATGTGACTGGCGATCGACCGACCGACCGAAGTACTTACCGCGGGAATTATGGTATTGGATGTTACACTGAAACACCCACATGGGCCTTCCCGTACGTTTCAGTGAGGATCGTGTCTTTCCTCCACTACCCGCGACTTTTGCTTTGACACCAAATACAAAGTGTACTTCATCTTCATTTTTAGCATCAATCAATCAATTAATACCCTTTAGCTCCCCAAGGAGCGTGGACCTTCAACAAACACATGCAAAGTCCTCCTGTCACGTGCCATTAGCTCTCGCTCTTTCCACGTTTTCCTCGTCATTTTAACTTATGTCTCCAATTCCCTTCTCCCTGTATTTCATGGTCTACCTCTGCCTCTGTTACCCTGGGGGTTCCAGAATAAGGACTGCCTCGTAACGTTAATCACACGTTTCTTTCGTCCTCATGCATGTTTAGTATAATTTCTCTATATTCTACTTATTATTTGGCTTTATTTTAAATTTCATTTTCATAAATAGACTTTTAATAAATAAACTTTCACGCATTCATTTAAAAAATCGTGTAAATAATTAAACTAATTTACAATAAAAAACGTTTTATAATTTAACCCCCTTGGCCAACCATCCACGTAAAGCTGAATCCACGTAAGTTAAATACGCGTAAGATGCGATCAAACTGTGCTTAGAGAGTTTTACACGAGTTTCGCATACGCTAGGTATAACCTATGTAAATTATTTATCTTCCCGCTTCTTACTTTTTCTATATTCACAAAAGTACATGTATGACTATTGCGTTAATTGAAATACTCATTAAATATTCATCCGTCTTATTATTCTCAGTTACTTCTTCTGACCAGCCAGCAGATCTTCTGGTCACACAGACACTAACTGCCCGTGAGAAATCACCTCCATCAGATCATGCATACAGAGAATTCCATGCCCTGGATGAACACATCAAAGACTGCGTGAGCACGTGCGATATCATTCATCACTCAGCTATTAACGGTTCAAACAAAACTCTCTTTACATCAATCAATTTCGTTGCTTGTCTTGCTTAAGTACGCCAGTGGTGATGCTCTTTCGTTTATCAAACTGCCACGTTCTATATCACTCTCCGTGAGTATATCTCATCTTTCGTTGATGTGAACGTGAGGGTGTCCGAAAATTATTCACCAGATTATAAAGTTCTATGACTTTATCAGATATGAGTCATCATTGTCACCTTTCTTTACCCCAAGGAGCATCTTCTTCTTCTTCTTCTTTGATCCTTAGCCGCCGACCGTCAAAGCAGTCAGTGGCCATTACGCCTGGTGGCGTCTTGTAGGGCAACAACAAATTGACTTGAGGAGCATAGGCCTTCAATAAACTCATGCCAAGTCTTCCTGTCCAGTGCCATCAGCTCACAGTGTTCTTCATCCCCTTTGTAACTGTTTCCAGTTTTGTTCTCCATTGTCTCCCTCTACATCTCTCTTACTCTGGTGATTCTAGTACAAGGACTGCCTGACAAGACCATCAAGAGGATTCCTCAGTGTGTGTCCTATCCGTTACCAGCGTCATTCCTCTCATCTGCCGCTTCACCGGCACGTGTCTGGTACTTGTCAAGATATGAGTGTTACTGATAAATGATACTGCATTTGCAGCCTTAACCCAATGGATTGTATTGGTCACTTTCAATTAAATTCGCATTCAAAATTTTTTTTTTTACTCAGGATACAATTTTTCAATATGTCTCCACGAATACACTTTTTGTTACGTGTACAATGTTCAGCCAATAAACAGACTCCCTTTTCCTAGTCGGTCACTGTGCAACGTATGGGCGATGCAGGGTTACCAGCATGCGGGGGAAATATGAGTTGCCAAGAGCATTACTAAAATGGTTTCGAAAGGGTCCGCATGGTTCCATTTTTAAAAAAATGTATTTGTAACCCAGTCATAGTTTTCTGACATTTTGTATGCCATGATCGTATGTTTCTTGGAATTCCCTGACGCCTCATATATTATCTATACTAGATGTATGTTAGGAGCTGACGAGTTCGACTAAGGGGGCTTTCATGAGATTTAAACATACCACTGTATAACAAAGTCGAAAGTTGTCAAATCCGATGAGAAATCTGACCAAGCAATTGACCCTATTTTGCCCGGGGATCCGCCCCTGAGTCTTATTCTTTTTATTTTATGTTATTATCTATTGAGAGACCTGCGGGGAGTACACGGGAAGTATATATATATATCACAAACCTCTAATACAGCAAATGCTCTCATAAACTCTCAAAAAAACATAAACACTGCTAACAGTGTAATCTTTCTTCTCTTCTTCCGTCCTTAGCCACCGACCGTCAAAGCAGTCAGTGGCCATTACGCCTAGTGGCGTCTTAGGGCAACAGCAGATAGGATTTCTTTGCCATTGTTTCCCATCACGCCTATTGGCGTCTTTAGGGCAACGGCAAATCAATCCATTTGCTGTTGTTTCCGTAATCGAAGTGACTGGCAAACGGGTGATCAGCCCGTTGGTAAACAGTGTAATAATCGATTATAATTTGTTTTATCAATTAATCGATAAAAAAATTATTTTAATCTATTAATTTTAATTGTTAAAGATCACAACCTTCACACACATATTATATATATATAATGTATCACGCATCTTAAGAAACAAAATGCAGACTAAATAAATTGCACTGTTGATTAAATTTAGATTTTTAAAAATATAAAACAAAAACAAGTTAACACCATCCTGACAACAGTCAGATGAGATCAAAGATACAGAAGTTTAACATGCTGAAAGTATTAAGGCTCCCGTCAACGTTAAAATTATTTATATATATTTCTTCCTGGGGAAAAATGCGAAAGCATTTAGTAGGGTAGGGCCAGGGTTAGATCCTGTCGCTTTTTTTTTTTTTTTTTTTGGAGGCGGCACATGAAAGGAAATATATATGTAAAAGTCGGATTAATTAAACTGTTTTCTTTTTTTTAAGTGGGGGTGGAGATAGAAAGATTTGTGGCGTCACATCAAAAGAAAGAGGGGGGGGGGGGGGGGTCTGGGATTTTGTAACGAAATGTGACAAAAACAGGAGAGGTGGTTTAAAAATGGCTACAAATTGCGTGACGACCCCTGGCTAGCTTACTACCATTTTGTGCTGCTCTCGCTCACGAGAAAGAATACCTGTCCGTAACGTAGGACAGTCTTTTATACTTGTGCTCAGGTACAACTCTCCATTGCATTGTCGCATATTATTCATCATTACTTCATATTTTTTTTTACTATCACGCAACATGAAGCCACCACCACCTCAGCTTTTTTTATTTTTTTTTATTTGCCTCGTTTTGGCGAGGCGCGTCCCGTTCAACTTAATCGGTTATATTAGGGCGCATGTCCAAATATAAAAGACCTTCAGGTATTTCCACTTCAGCTAGCCTTCTCTTTAAGAATGCCCAAGTTAAAGCCCCTATTCTCTTGTTGCGGCGGTTGCTGTAGAAATTTGTTTTATATAATGAGGTTGCTAGCCCTAAACACAACCTCATATTAGTCGCCTCTTACAACATCCCTGGTGGAGCAATAGTCCTATTCTTGAAAGACCCCCAACCCCCGGGAACTGCACTGGCGCCGATATTACCTGAAATTGTGTATTTCATTCATGGAAGAGTGCAGCTTTCATCTGCCAAACAATTTCTTTAGCATTTCAGAACACAGCTGCAGTCCTCTCTCTCTCTCTCTCTCTCTCTCTCTCTCTCTCTCTCTCTCTCTCTCTCTCTCTCTCTCTCTCTCTCTCTCTCTCTCTCTCTCTCTCTCTCTCTCTCTCTCTCTCTCTATCTCTCTCTCTCTCTCTCTCTCTCTCGCATATACATATCTTAACATATTACCACTAAGAAAGCGCCTTCTCTTCAACAAAGCCAAATTTATTCACAAAATCTTGTCACAGAATGCTCCAACGTTTCTGTGGCCTATTTTCAAATACAGCAGAAGACGCAGTCAACGCTTAAATAAATTACACATGCCCAAGCCTAGGCTCGACTTATTCAAGAAAAGTTTAGCTTTTTCTCCTGCTCATCTGTGGAATACTCTTCCACACGACTTAAAAAATACTCTTAGTCCATATTCATTCAATCACAGACTTTTCAAATACATCATGAGTGCAGATTATATGCCACCCTAATTTCGTTATGTTCTTAAATAATTACATAACATCATATGTAGGTTTTAAAGTTAATTTTGTCCTGTTTAGTATAAATTATGATACGCATCTGTCAATCTGTGTAACTGTTATTGTACTGTTACAATGTTGGGATTTTATTTTATTGTACTTTTTTTGTTATTTTATTATTTAAGTAATATTTAGGATACGTGTGAGAATACATGGATTCATTATGGAAGACGAGAGAAAGGAAGGGCAGAATGTTAGACGGGCCTGCGTGCCCAATTCTAAACCCTTTGAAAATAAAGTTCGTTCGTTCGTTCGTTCTCTCTCTCTCTCTCTCTCTCTCTCTCTCTCTCTCTCTCTCTCTCTCTCTCTCTCTCTCTCTCTCTCTCTCTCTCTCTCTCTCTCTCTCTCTCTCTCTGTTCGTTTAATTACTAGTCTGGAATAAAAGATACACAAATTCTCACAGGCTGTCAGAATGAGCCAAAGTCTTTTCTTGTTTTATTTTCTCCTTTCTGTTATAGCCATCATTCTGGTCTCTTCCTGGCACAAATCGACAAACAGTGAATTATCAAAATACCGTTTGATACGTGAAACTACGAGAACTTCCGGGTACTACTGTTTAACGTCGTGTTGGACCCGTATGTGACCAAATTCGCCACGTGCTCACGATCTGCTCATTTTAACAAGCGCATAGCTTCTTAAGTAATGAGAGACAAACAAGAAGCAGTTCCCCGTCTCCGCCAGAACTATTTTGTTTGATTTCCAGTCTCCGTGATGGTTCTGTGGCTCGTTGAACCTTTTTGTGGGGCTAAAAGCACACGTTTTGGCCAATTCTATATTGTAGGTGGCTAGTGTTTCTGCAGAACTGACAATTTAGTTACAGTAATTTGTTGTAAGCAGGGCCGGCTTTAGGAAGTGCGGGGCCGTATTCGAGTAATTTCTACGGGCCCGGCAGGAAATGATTTTAAAAAACGTATAAAAAATTATTGCATATTTAGAATACTTAAAGATCGTCGAATTGACAGAAGTGGTTAGAGAGGTGGCCAATTGCGGCAAAGGTAATGAGTTTGAAAAACGGTGGCGCCATGCTGCAGCCTACCCATCTGTAAATGGGTAACTGACTGCTCTGAGTAAGAGAAGGAAAAGGCAGCGAGGAAGGGAACTGGTTACCCCACCTCTCAATGCTAGATCTAGTATAGTGAAATCTGTAACACTTCACTCCCCTACGGCAGTAATTGCTATGGGACTGCCTTTATCTTTTATTCACGTATGAAGATTTAAAAAAAAAACATACAGGTGAGATGTATAATAAAGTTCCCCTTAACCAGCTTGGTATTAAGATGATAGGAAACTCTATACAGAGCGATACAACAGGAGGCAATCTGATCATCAGAAGTTGTCTCCCCGTCGAACAAGTGTTTCAGCCCAATATTCTCCTTTACACTCTAAGGGGGGCGTGCCCACCTGGGTCATGACTCCCATGTGTATCAGCCTCCTGTTGTCTTGTGTAGAAAATGAACCCATTCCACCTTGGATGCAGCTTTAAAATCCACAATACCGCCAGCAGGAGGCAATTGTGAAAGTAACAACGAGAAGACAAATTATTGCGGTCGTTCCGCAGCACACCCTGACACGCTTGCGTGACGCGTTTTAATAATACATGAGAACATGTATGTCATATATAATTTAGTTATCATTCATAACGTCCTGGAAAGTAATATATGACACGAGGTCGGACTGGCTAAGAGGTATGGCCTCGAATTCTAACGGTACCGTGTTCGAAGCCCAGTAGAGGGAACATAATTTATGGAAACTTTTTATCAGAATCAGTGATCCTAATGATGCCATACTATCTCCTGGTTAGTGAGATCGGATGCCTATCCTTCTCGGATAAGGGTGAAAAAAATAAGAAGTCCCGTGTGCAAGTTGCGCACATTAAAAATCCCACGGCAGTTGGAAATCGTAAAGAGTAGGCCATAAAGCCGCTGCCCTGGTAAAATTTAAAAATTAGAAAACCTACCCACTACAAAAATATTTATAGAATGTGTGATTCTGTATTCACACATTGGGTTTCCTCAGTGTATGTCCTATATTGGTTTGGTTTTAATGACTATCTTCATTGCACACGGACAACTCCATTAGTGCTCCGATCTCCTCCATTAGATCACACAAGGAAGATCTCAGCACAGTGCACGAATTCAGTAGCACCTTGAGAATCCAAATGATTCGTTTAAAGTAATGGTTCCAAAAGTGGGAGGTACCGCCCTCCTGGGGGCGTTGGGATGATCCAAGAGGGCGATAAGGGAACATTGGGTGGCAGGGGACGTTCAGTAGTAACGGGTTGGTTGAGGATTTTACATACCGGTACTATATTAAACAATACCACTCAGTCTAACGCTTATATGTAAAAGAGTTTTGATTATACTGGGCTCTGACGAGAGCGCATAACAGAAGAAAGTAGTCACAACATACCCGTACCCACCACTCCTTCCTAACTCCGCTCCACCAGGAATGTTTCAATAGAGCCAAGTGTATCACTATTTATAGTTTTTATTTTTTAATGTAATGCAGGGAAATGGGGGGGGGGGCGGGCGGGGGGGGTCCTCGGAATGTGCTCTGTGAGTCAAAGGGGCGGTGACCCACAACAGTTTGGGAAACACTGGTTTAAAGTCTAGTAGGACAAAGATGATAATAATTATTTTTTAATTTAAATTTCTTTTTTAAATTGAATTATGTCCCTTAGCGCTACATTTTCTAAATTCTGCCCCTTTGACCATGTCCTTTCTGACGCTAGTATTCTTGCTGTTGTTGATAAACTAATGTTGCTGGTAAAGAGGGGAAACCCGAGGCCTGTAACCAGTAAATAAATAAATATTTTACACATAAAGGTATGTTTCAGGCGGCTTCCCTCTGTCCTGTACTGTTCTGATTCTTCTATCATTTACTGGACGCAGTATTAAAGTCTGTGTCCTTTATTCCCTTAACCAGCGGCACTTGGGCTTTCAGCCCTTCGGCCCAATGACATGTCATTGCGAGGCTGGGGAACCATGTGTCATGTATAATCTGACCTATACTGTATAATAGGGGGAACAGCAGAAGTGAGTGCGTCATTAATTGGGCTGGATCGCCCTAGGTACATATCCGGTTTTACATGCTGCGAATCGCGCTAATGACCACTTTCTTCGAAGCACTATTTTTGTGATGCCTATCTGGCAGGGAGGATAGTGAGATTCGCTTCTGTAGCTAAGCGGGGGTGCCGTTCAAAAGGTCCTGGGTTCGATTCTCCGTTAAACCACTCACTACAGTTGTTTTTCTGTTGTCTGGTTTTCTGCTTCTTTATTTCTCACGAGCGGCTGAAACACGTGACCTTTATGTGTATAATATTTATTTATTTAAGGTTGCTGAGCTTGTCGTTCTTTCGCAGCCAATGCCAGGTTGAAGAATCGGCACTTCTTCTGTAGCTGTTGAGTGGTGATGTATAGTGTCTGACTCTGGTGTAAACCTAAACATACCCATGAGTTAATAGAAAGTACGCGACCTAGCTGCATCACCGACGTGCTAATTTGATCATTTTTATCTGGACATCAGTTCATTGATGAAGACAGATAAAAGATAGACCTGAAAACCTTTAATCTAAAAACATCTGGACCCGTTCTGTAATTAAATTAAGACAGTGACGGAGCTCAGACCTTTCCTAGTTCATAAAGAAATTAATTTCTAGTTCCCCGTATTTATTTTTCATCTCTTCTTTATTGAAGCATATAGAAACTACACCAGTATAAACCCGGAGGCCCGTATTAAACAAATGTTTCATTATAAATTCAGCAGGGCCTTCCAACTTTTTAAAAATCCCAATATTTGTGTAAAATTGCACGCGTGAGAAATATCAATATTCTTTGAGAACATTTAAGCAAGCAAAGAGAACTCTTACTGGACCATTTCCAGCAATTCCAGATGAAACCGAAGCTGTAATATAATTTTTGTGGTTGAGGTCTAAAGCTCTGGAACCATCTTTGACCCCTCGTCCGTTTGATGTAATCTTCTTCAGGGTGATTGGAGCCTCATTATGAAAATCTCTTGACGATCAAAACGAGACTGCAAGTGTTTGGAGAGCATTACTTCCCTTTGTGAGAAGACCACGTGTAAACAAACACCATTTTTCCCACGTATCGACTTTGAACATCCATTTTGTAATCCCCCCCTTCCTATCAATCCATCAATTTTCAAATACCTTCTCCTTCCTTCTCCCCCAGGCTCGTTCTACAAACTTCCCAGTTTCTGCAGGGCTCTGATATTTCAACACGACCACTTCAGCGACCACCGACAACCCTCCATCATTCAATCATTCTTGAAACCGACCACCTTAAATGAACTTCTTTTTGCTTTTAAAAAGAAATTGTGCCTGTATTAGCAAAAAGACGTTCTATTTAGTCCACTTTAGATCTCATTTACTTGTAACAATAGCTAGCCGTTTTCCAACTAATACGAAAACAATTTAACTGAACGAGCGTAACCAGACAAACAAAAACAGGTGCAATTAACCGATGCGAACATGTGGCGCCTCCCATACCAGAATTAATCCCAATAGTTCACTTTATTACACAAACTTTGAAATCAAAAGAGCATGCCATGTTTTATTGTAGGACGCTATTTATCGACGCTTTGAATAAACACAATGATATCGCATTTCAAGTTTGTTTGTTTCTTTCTTTTAATAGAAGTTGGGCCTCGTTTTGACGAGTAGCGCACCGTTCAATCTAGACAAAAGATTTGTCGATTATATTAAAAGGCATGTCCAATTATAAAAGATCTTATGGTATGGTAGTTAACAACATTTCATTTTAAATATTTCAAGCTTAATTGGTTACTTCAAACATGAACTAAAGTTCTAACATACTGTATTTTAAGTTCTTTGTACGCGTCATCGAAAAATTAACTGTTTAGGAAAATCAAAAGGAGATGGGAGCGAACAGTTAATATAATCTTCTTCTTCTTTTTTCAAGTACCGTTCCTGATGGCGTGGGTGATTATGTCTCTTCACAGTTTTCAGTCTCCTGTACTGTTTTTTAATTATGTTGTTGACTTCTTTCCTCGCCTTGATGTCACACTGTCCAGTAGCTTCTCTTTTTGTAGGCCTTTGTCATCATTTCCTGTAATTTTTTTCCAGGTTTTACTATATTCCTACTTTCTTCTTCTCATGACATACCGTAACCAAAGAAAGTGAATTCAATCAACCCTTTAGCTCCCCAAGGAGCATAGGCCTTCAACAAACACATGCCAAGTCTTCCTGTCCTGTGCCATCCGCTCAAGTTCTTTCCATGTTTTCCTCATCATTTTCACCTCTGTTTCCAGTTCTCTTCCCCATGTGTTTTTTGGTCTACCTCTGCCTCTCTTTCCCTGTGGATTCCAGAACAAGGACTGCCTTGTAATGCTATCAACAGGTTTCCTCAATGTGTGTCCTATCCATCGCCAGCGTCTTCTTCTCAACTCTTGTTCCACTGGCACTTGTCTGGTTCTTGTCATCAATTCCACATTTGTGACTTTGTCATACCATTTCAGTCCTTCTATTCTACGCAAGCACCCGTTTATAAAAGTCTGTAGCTTTTTGGTTGTTGTTTTTGTTGTTCTCCATGTCTCAGAGCCATACAATAGGACTGACTTCACATTTGAGTTGAAGATTCTTATTTTCGTGTTGGACTTGATTTCTCTTGTTCTCCATATGTTTCTCAATGCAATGAAAGCTGCTCTTGCTTTTTGTATTCTTATTTTGATATCACTGTCTGTCCCTCCAACTTTGTCTATATTACTTCCAAGATATGTCTACGATTCTACATCTTTTAGTGGTGTTTCTTCTAGTTCAACCTTGTTATCATTTCTTGCATTTATTCTCATAATCTTTGTCTTTTCCCTTTGTATTTTCAGGCCCACTTGTTGTGACCTCTCATCGAGAATTTTCATTTTCTCTTGCATCTGATTATGGTTATGGGACAGAAGAGCCAAGTCATCTGCAAAATCCACATCATCAAGCTGTTTAGTCAGATTCCACTGGATTCCATTTCTGTTGTGTGATGTCGATGTTTTCATGACCCAATCTATTGCTAGTAAGAAAAGAAATGGAGACAATAGGCCTCCCTGTCTCACTCCCGTTCTAATCCTAAACGGTTCTGTAAGTTGTCCTTCATGAAGAACTCTGCATGTCATGTCTTCATAGGTCTTCTTTATTAAGTTAATGATCTTCATGGGAACTCCATAATGCCTCATCAATTTCCAAAGCGATTCTCTGGTTTTCTTCTTTGATCCTTAGCCGCCGACCGTCAAAGCAGTCCGTGGCCATCACGCCTAGTGGCGTCTTATAGGGCAACAACAAATTGATTCCACTTTGCTCGGTCGGTGGCCATCCTTCGTACAGTGCCCCAACTCTGGTTCATTCTTTGCATCTGTGGTGAAGTGGGATGTTATAAATATTTATAGGGGACTTAGTGTACTGACTGAGATCAGCTGTGAAGGTATATATATATCTAATAAGAGTAGTGTATTATATATCACCTTACTTGCTACCACATATCTATATATCTCAGTCAGAATTATTCTGGAATAGTGTGATGACTACGTTATGTGTCTAGGGTATGTGTATGATGAAGTGTAAGTCACAACAACAGACAGATAAACAATTTAATTTAATCCACTACTCTTAACAACACTGTGACACTCACATACATATAACACTCTATGAGAATATCTTAAAGAAGTCACTCGTAACTTTTCAAATAACAATATGTATTCATTACTGGCATGAATGAATATGTGTCCTGATTCAACTACAAGGGAACCAGGAATCACAATCAATTTAAATTACAAGTTATGTACAGAATGTATTTAATATGAATATTGTAGTGACATATATTATTACAAATGTTCTATGTGTGTCAGTTGTGTAGTAGTAAAATGAGGTAATACTGGTTTTGTTTTGTTCAAGCTCTGTTGGTATTTGTCATCATGACTTCAATAGTTTGTCTTTAGGGACTAGTATTGGAGATGTTCACAGTTCCTGATTTTAAGACAAGTAAATTCCCCTCTTAATGTTAATTTTACAAAGTCAGTTCAAGATGAGGGGACATAATGTTGAGCTCAGCTGGCCAAGTTAGCTTATCTGGCGTGATGGCGGCAGGAAAGGACTCCTCTGCTCGAATTCTCCTCTGGGCTCTGGAGACACCTCACTGATAGCTAAAAAGACCAAGGAGTATGCTGTCCGACTCTGGATTCAGCAAAGCTCTGACCAGGTGCTGCTCAGTACCATCAAGACCACTGTCCCTGAAATCAAGAAGGATGTACCTTCTACTTCATAACTAACTTAAACTCTCTTGTTACACTGATCACAACACAGCACAAACATTGAGTTCAGAGCATTAGGCCAACTGTCAGCTTCATTTGAAATACTTTATTCCAGTATTACCCTTCTTAATGGTTACTACGCCTCTGCAATTCCAGCATTATTTCTTTCTATTCAATCATCCAGGTGTCAGTGTACTGTTTGGCCATTCCATGCCGTTTTACTTCTCTCCGACACCCTCTGTTCAGGCTGGAGCATTACAGGCTTTACCTCACGTTGGCCACTGAACTACACATATATATACAGGCATAAATCAACAATTCACATTCAATTTTCATTAAAAGATATTGAATGGTTCAAGCTTACCACAATTCATACGAATAAACACAGATACGTTGATTAGCAATGAATTCTGGCACAAACTGGCACAAATTCCCATCTGCTTATCTTCCAGGCTTTTATTTAGCCAAATATAAGCTGGCTTCAACGCACTGATGCTTTATCAATCTTATTTAAACAAGTGGTTTCGAACTAACGCTCCCAAGTGTGTATATCAGCGAGTCTGACCAATGAGCCCCGTTTCGACAAGTGTTTGAAAAAATGTTACCTTTCCCCGTTTCCCCTAACAACCAAGATAGTATTTATAGCCCGACCAATCGTGGTTAGGCTTTCATTTGTTGCGCTCCAATCAATTTGGAGTTTACATGGTAGGCTATTTCTGTAACGTAAATTTTTTTCAAACACGTTAAAAAAAAATCTTATGAGCAGAAATGATTTTATGCTGTCAGGCACCCCCAATATTTTATTTTGGGTATAATCTATTAATTCCTGGACTATTTGCGTAACGTTTTACATATTATTTGTCAGCAAGCCCTAAGGAACCCAAAAATACTAATTTAAAGGAGCTACGTGGCTGCGTTCAAAATATGCAATTTCTTCTACCTCCTGTTTCGAAGATGTGCTGTCTGGGTACTGTTATGTTTTCAACCGTAAACCCATCTAATGTTATCTTTGCTAATAAGAGTTTTTTATGATTTATAAACCTAACTCTGGGAAAGGGTAGTGTATTTTATCACTGTCCGTCTGAAAAAAAATTAGTGCATGTAGACTTACACGCGTGATGGCAGCATTTGTGAATCGCGCGACGCGTGTTGCATGCGTTCCTGATTTTCAGCCCTCCCCTCTCTCTTTATCCTTTTGTCCATCTGTTCGTTCGTTTTGGTAACGCAGTATAATTAATGTTAGGATTAATTTAGGTCATTACGCAGGGCCTCTCAATGCTTTTCCAAGAAATACAGCACACGTTTCATTGAAGAAAGCGGGTAATAATACAGTAAGCTTTTATATCAACGTGAAAGCGTTACAATTTGCAGACGAAGCAGAAAACAAGGGGGATTTCGAGTACATTCTTTGTGACAGCACTGTTATTTTTCCATTGCTCTTTTCTTTATTAATTTTATTTGTTAGGCTTCATATTTACCTAATAATTTATATATGTGGATTAGAATATTTCATGACAGCATCTCAGCCTCCACAGTCCTCCGCCAAGTTGTTTTTGGTCGGCCTGTCTTTCGTTTTCCTTCAGGGGTCCATAGCATAGCTGTTCTTGTGATGGCATCGGGGTCTCTTCTGAGGACATGGCCAACCCAGCTCCAGCGTCTGCCAGCAATGATAGTGTGTATGTCCTCTTGCTTGCTCCGAGTAAGCAGATCTTGGTTGGTGATGGTATTCGGCCAAAAGATTCGGTGAATTTTTCTTAGGCATGTTATGTGAACCAACGGGCTGATCACCCGTTTGCCAGTCACTTCGATTACGGAAGCAACAGCAAATGGATTGATTTGCCGTTGCCCTAAAGACGCCAATAGGCGTGATGGGAAACAATGGCGAAGAAAACCTATCTGCTGTTGCCCTAAGACGCCACTAGGCGTAATGGCCACTGACTGCTTTGACGGTCGGTGGCTAAGGACGGAAGAAGAAGAAGAATGTTATGTGAAAAGAGGACAATTTCGACGTTTCCTTCTCTGTAACTAACCAGCTTTCCGCACCATAGAGAAGCACAGAAAGCACACAGCTCTGATATAATCTTAATTTTGTGCTTGTGCTGTATTGAGAGGACTTCCGGATGTTGTTTAGGCTAAAAAAGGCTGTTCTTGCTTTGTTCATTCTGTCAAATGCCTTTTCATAGTCCACGAATCCGATGTATAGCGGTGAATTCCATTCCAGACTTTGTTCAACTATTATTCTCAATGTGGCAATTTGGTCTATACAGGATCTTTTTTGTCGAAAACCTGCTTGTTCATCTCTCAGTTGCTTGTCTGTGGACTCTTTTAATCTCTCAAGGATGATTCTGTTTAATACTTTTCCTGGTACTGATACTAACATTATTCCTCTATAAATTGTGCACTTTTGTAAATTTCCCTTCTTAGGCAACTTGACCAGATAACCTTCCCTCCATTCTGCTGGTATTTCCCCTCTCTCTCTCTCTCTCTCTCTCTCTCTCTCTCTCTCTCTCTCTCTCTCTCTCTCTCTGTCGTAAATTTCCGATAGGTGATTAAGAACAATGTTAGGTCCCGTCTGAATAGAACTGACAAAGGTGATGACTCAGTGCGAGATAAGGTAAACAGATAGATTTTCACTAGTGAGTTGGTGAAAAGGTAGAGTCTGTCCCTGGATTTGAGAAGATACTCTAGTCCAGCCTATCGGTTGCGACTAAAATTTGTTGTTCAGACAGTTCCCTTTCTATATTAATATATATATATATATATATATATATATATATATATATATATATATATATATATATATATATATATCCACCACTCACACACACACAGATAAGTGATGACAATTAGACGCACAAACGTGAAAACTATAGTAATGGAATAGGGATATTGGGACGAGCTGACCGACACAGGTAATAAGTTTTATGTCACTTTTATTTATCATAAAGGAAAACTTCACAACAGCTATATGCAAAATATCAAAATATCATAAAAAATAAACACAAAAGTTAAGAATTAATACAGAAATAGACACTGTTGAAAGGAGATCCCACAAGAAGAAATTAATTAACCCCCCAAAAGGTCAAAAGGATTAGCCCTTGTGGTATAGGATTTTACTATACTGTAAAGAACAGAGTTTCTAAGTTAATTCTATTCTGAAATGAACAGTATTAGCAAAACAAAGTAAGAAATAAACAAAGTGAGTACATGGATTTACGTTAAAAGAATTACTCATTCCTGCTTTCTCTCTTTCCATACAACTGTGGCCACGTTCATTCGTTCTTACCTAATTGTTGATTAGCAACGACTGGAACAATCTTTAGGACACACACAGCAAATCCAGTGTTATTTTGGCAAGGTAAACCCCAGCTCCTCAAAGACTGATTAAATCCACTTCTCCGGGGAACGTTTACTTTGTTACTGTTATTAGGATTTCTGTTTATGTCACATTAATTAGTCCAGGTAAGAAAATTAACAGTGCTCACAGTGTCAGTAGCTTGAAATTTCCATTTTACATAAAGGAATGTCAGGTCGGTAAATTCTCTCAGTATAAAATTCCTTGCCACACCACAAATGGTCGAACGTCATGAAATGTTAATGTTTGATTATGTCGCCACAACGCGCTAAATGTAAATGAAATTGGGAAAAAGAAATCTGGATAGCTATAGGCCCAGTTAAAAGTTGCTCTTAATATTCTTTGGGTTGGTACTCTGTCTCTTTCTGGGTGTAAACAAGAAGCCAGACAGGTTCTCCTTGAAGACCCAGTATTATATCAGAATGTTCTTTTGTATTGTTTGACATAGATACGTTATTCTCAGATTAGATTAAAAGCCGCTGGTAGGTTTTGGGTATGTGACTCAGTACTAGATTAGTAAGAAAAAAATACAAAATACTTAACTACAATATAGTATTCTCAAACCTATCCTAACCCGCGTAAAATATAATATTATTATCCACTTCGGTTATTTAACTTAAATTAGAAACTACAAGCTTAGAGCTTGTCTTATCGTTTATAAAAAGAAACCCCGTGACATAAGCGCTAGTCATTGATAAAATTACTCATCATGAATTAGAAATAAATATATATTTCGTCAGTACTCATAATGAATAGCGCATTTACTAGTCGATTAAAATATCTCTTACTGGTTAAATCAGTTAGTTAGATTAACGCAACAGCCGGAACAATTTTGCTATAGATTATTTTAATTCTGCTAGCCATTTAACACGGTAAATCCTAGTAAAATATAAATGACGAACTTTAACCAGTAAATCACTCAACACAGAAAATCTAAGTGAAATATAATGATGGACTTAACAATTAAATCCCTCAAACTTCTAGTATAACATTTACCGCAAACACAGAAATTATAAAACAATCTCCAACGAAAACTAAGAAACTCCCCTAATACAAATGGCTCTAGAATCGAAGTTAGATGTTCCAAAACCTCTGTGGGTACTGAATAATCTAAGTTAAAGGATGCGGTATATATCTTAAATTGGCAAAAAAAAAGTCGCTGACCAGTGTTAGACATAACATCTTTGGGGATTTTTGCGGTTAGATTCTTAATCAAAGTTAAAATTGCCACCTTTACCGCTTGCAGACTCTGGCAACGAGCGAACGGTCTCTTTGATCACGTCTCGTCCGCAGTTTAATTACCTTCACGAACGAACGGATGTGGGGGGGGGGGGGGGATAACTAAGATTGTTTATCTCCCCTGACCAAAGTAACTAACAAAGTACGACTTTTGAATAATTGCCCTTGATTTTCTTCATTAGCTTATCTCCCCCTTTTCTCACTACGTGCATCATAGGCTGATCTGTCAATATTTCAACGGTTTGATTTTAAACATACCTAGTGCTTGTAAGACAATAGAGAAAAGAAAACAAATAGGAGTGGCTTAATTATGAGTTTAACAGATATGAAAGTACGAAGGTTCTGCATTAACAAAACGTGCATAACTCATAAGGAAGCAAGGTGAAATCCAGGCGGAAGCAAAGACGTGTTGATATAGGTACTCTATGTTACATAATCTCTGTCACACTCTCCCAAACTTTGCCAAGTAGTTTTTATATCTCTGTAGAGGTATAAATATTTGCTTTGATGGCCTCTGCTGGAATGCAATCTGGACCAGCTGCTTTTCCATCTTTCAGAAGCTTTATGTCTTTCTTTATTTCTTCTCTACTTTGTCGTTCACAGCTGATTTGTAGCTCCTCTTCTGCTGGCTAGATGTCTGCGGGATTAGTTGGAGATGGTCTATTGAGAAGTTCCTCAAAATGTTCTGTCCATCTCTTCATTTGTTCTTGTATATTACTAAGCAATTTTCCATTCTTATCTTTTATGAGGCCATTTGCTTGCTTATATTTCCCTGTTAGCTTCTTTGTGTTGTTGTACAGGTCCCTCATATTTCCTTTGGTTGCAGCTTCCTCTGCTTCCCTTGCCAAATCATCAATATATTTCATCTTGTCTCTTTTGATGTTTCTTCTTACTTCTGTGTTTGCTTCTATGTACACTTCAAGAGCCTTGGCTTTGGAGCTTCTGGTTTTGCTTCTGTTTAAATCTGCTTTCTTGTTTTTCCTGTCTTCTATCTTACTAATGGTTTCTGTTGTTATCCATGCTTTGTGCTGATGTTCTCTTTTTCTCAGTACTTCTTCACATGTCTCGTTCCATATATTTTTCACTGTTTCATCTTCCAGCTGTTGGAGTACCTAGTATTTGTTGGATACTGTGATTGAAAAATTTTCTCTTATTTCCTGATTTCTTAGATATCCCACATTATACTGTTGCCTATAGCTATATGATGTTGAAAATTTCTTGAGTTTTAATTTTGTTTTAGCCAACAGAAGGTGGTGGTCTGATACAATATCTGCTCCTCTACATACTTTCAAATCAAGCAATGATGACCTAAACTTCTTACTTATGCATATGTGATCAATCTGATTCTCACTTCTGTGGTCTATTGATATCCATGTTGCTTTATGTATTCTGTTATGTGGAAATGTGCTTCCTCCTATAGCTAGTTGATTTGAAGCACAGAAGTTTGCTAATAGTTCCCCATTCTTGTTCATCATACCTACTCCCTGCTTTCCTTAGTTTCTTCAAAGCCAGTGTTGTCTGTTCCTATTATCGCATTTAGGTCCCCCATCAAAATTGTGATGTTCTTTCTTCTCTTATTGTCCAAGACATTTTGTAGTCTGGTGTCAAAGTCTTCTTTCACAGACTCTTCTTTATCGTTTGTTGGTGCATAACACTGGATGATGTTTATATTTCCTTACTTTTTGGCTGATTTAAACCTTGCTGTTATAATTCGGGGTCCCATTGATTCCCATTCTATAAGTGCCTTATGTGCTTCTGTGGTAAATTGGGATGTTATAAATATTTATAGGGGACTTAGTGTACTGACTGAGATCAGCTGTGAAGGTATCTGTATCTAATAAGTGTGGTGTATTACAGATGACCTTACTTGCTACCACATTTATACCTCAGTCAGAATTATTCTGGAATATTGTGATGACTACGTTGAATGTCTAGGGTTATGAAAATGATGAAGTGTATGTCACAACAACAACAGACAGATAAACAATTTAATTTATTCCACAACACTTTACAACACTGTGACACTCACACACATAAAACACTCTATAAGACTATCTTAAATGAGTCAAGTGTTAAAGGTTAAAAATATATGTATTAATTCCTTTCAATAATAGATATCCTGATTCAACTACACAGTGAACCAGGAATCACAATCAAATGTAATTACAAGTAGTATGTACACAGTTTATAAATATGATCTTTGTATTGACATATTTTATTAGTATTATCCTATGTGTGTAAGTTGTGAAGTAGTACTATGAGGTAATACTGGTTTTGTTTTTCAAGCTAGATTGTTGTTTGTCATCATGACTTCAAGTGTTTGATTATCGTGGAAATAGTATTGGGAAAAGTTCACAGTTCCTGTCATTTGAAACAATTTATTGTCCCTCTGTGTTTAATATAATGTCAATTTTTGAGGGGGGGGGGCACATAATGTTGAGCTGCTCTGGCCACAGAAGCTTATCTTTCGTGATGGCGGCAGGAAAAGACTCCTCTGCTCGATTGCTTCACTGTGTTCTGGAGACACCTCACTGGTCGCTATCTGGACCAAGGAGTATGCTGTCAGCCTCTGGATTCAGCAAAACTCAGACCAGGTGCTGCTTCAATAACTTAGGACCACGGTCCCTGAAACAAGAAGGTTGTACCTCCTATTTCAGAACTAATTTATAATCTATTTCCACACTGAACACAATACATAACAAACACTGAGTTCAGAGCAGTAGGCCAACTGCTAGCTTCATCTGAAACAATTTACACCAGTATACTCCTCCCTAATGGTTACTACGCCTCTGCAATTCCAGCATTAGTTCTTTCTAGTCAATAAGATAGGTGTCAGTGTACTGTTTGGCAATTCCATGCAGTTTTCTTTTCTCCGACACGTTCTGTTCAGGTTGGAGCACTATCTAGGCCTTGCCTCATGTTTGCCACTGAACCACGCACATATACAGACATAAATTATCAATTTACATTCAATTTTCATTAAAAAGATATCAAATATGTCAAGCTTACCACAATTCATGGAAATAATACACAAATACGTTGACTGGCGATGAATATGGCACAAATTCCGATCTGCCTCTGTCCCAGGCTTTTATTTAGAAAAAATATAAGCTGGTTCTCAACGCACTGTTTCTGAGTAAGTTTATTTTAAAATGTGGCACTGAACAGACGCTCCTCATTGACTATATCAGCGGGTCTAACCAATCGGGCCATGTTTACACAGCTTTTCTAAAAATGTACCTCTACTACCGTTTCCCCTAACAACAAAAAATTAGTATTTGTAGTCCGACTAATCGTGTTTAGCCTTACATATCATTCTATCCAATCAAATAGGATTTAACATGGTGGCCTATTTCCCGTAAAATGGTGGTTTCAAAACATGCCACTGTGCGATTATTATTTGGTGTTGTCTGACACCCTCACTATTTTCTTTTGGCTATAATTTGTTAATTCCTAGACTATTTGCGTAACACTTAACATATTCTTTGTCAGCAAGTCCTAAGGAACCCAAATATATAAGTTTTAAGGGAGCTAAGTGGCGGCGTTCAAAATATGTATTTTCTTCTAGGATAGTCGTGCTGTTTCCACCTCCTCACTTCCAAACTTTATGGTGTCTGCTGTACTGTCAGACTAATGTCAGGAGTTTAGACATAAAACAGTAGAATGTCATGTTTCCCAATAAGCATTTTACAGGTTTTTAAACCTAACTCTCGTATGGGTAGTGTTTTTTATCACTGTCTATTTGAAAAAAAAAGCTAGTGCTTCATGCCTTTCGCGTTGGGGGTGGCATTAATTGTATATCGCGAGACGCGTGTTAGTGTTGCCGGCGTTCCTGCGTTCAGCCCTCTCTCTTTCTATCCTAAGTCCATCTGTCTTTTCATTACGCAGTGTATAAAATGAAATTAATGCTAGTATTAATTTAGGTCATTAAGCAGCTTGCGTATCTCAAGGTTTTCTTAGAAATGCAGTACACGTTTTATTGTTTTGTTGAAACGCGTGTATGCTGCTATAGGCTTTACTATCAAACGTGAAAGCGTGAGAATATGCAGACGAAGCAGAAAAAGGGGGATCTCGAGTACAATCATTGTGACAGCACTGTTCTTTACCATTCTTCTTTCCCTTTTATTGAATTTATGTGTTAGGCTTTACATTTACCTTTTAATTTATATATGTGGATTTAGAATGTTTCACGACAAATTCTCCCCTCTTAAAACAGACGTTAAACGTCAGTCTATAATTCTATATACACATAGAGAAATTTATTATTATTTCTGGTGATTTCTTTGATTTTCATCGCACGAATGACGGCTTAGAAAATCTGCATCAACGTTTCTCTGATTTTATTATGATCATGGATTAATGCAGGTGGGTCAATTCAAAGTAGGCACGACTCAAGAAATCTGCCCCAGACCTCTGCAATCCAAGAATCCATTTCAGATATGTTACTGTACAGCTGCAAGTGTTACGGCTTGTCTTACTACTGCTTAGCAATCAATATTCACCATCTTTTTTTTCTGAGTCTGCTCAACGACATGTCCAGAGAAGATTAGATGTTCCTCAAATTGTACGTTATGAGGAGTTGATCTATATGGTGATATCTGAGTTGTGGAGTGGATCCAATAATTTTCTCATCATTCTAGAGAAGACACTAGGCGCATTCTTCAATCCAAATGGCAATCTGTTAAACTCATAGTGTCCCTCTGAGGTACTAAAAGCTAGGTATGGTCTAACCTCAGGCTTTACTGGAATCTGATAGTATCCTTTACTCAGATCCACTTTTGAGAAATATTTAGCCTGGCAAACAACTGATTTGTATCCGGCAATGGATCCACCTGTCCTTCTGTAATAGCATTCAGTCTCCTGTAATCTATACAGAGTCTATGTTCTCCAGAGGGTTTCCTTAAGAGCACCACACTGGAACTATACGAAGATTCACTGTGTGAAATAATTCCTTCCTTCAACAAATAGTCTATCTCTTCCTTCAAAGCTTTCTCCTTAGCAAAAGGAATCGAATAGGGTTTCATACAGACAGGTGTGGGGTCTATCAGTTTCATATCATATTCCAATAAGTTTGTATGCCCCGGTCGGTCTGTTAACACCTCTGTATGATTATCTAGAACCTGTTGCACTCTCTCTTTCTGATTTTTCGTTAAATGTGTACTGATTTTCACCTGTGCCGCTGTCTCACAGGGGTGTAATGGATATTCAAATGATGAAAGTGGTTCCTTTTTCATCTCCATGGCGATGGACAAGGTCAACAAGTGTGTCTCTTCCTGATTTTCTCTTTCCAAATATTTCTTCAGGAGATTCACATGATAGATTTTTTCTTTCCCCTTCTTATCTATCTTATAATTGGTTCTAGACACCTTCTCTAGAACTGTATATGGACCTTGCCATCCAATTTGTAACTTATTCTGACTACCGGGTAGAAGAAGCAGTACCTTCTCTCCCACAGCCAAATCTCTGTCTTTAGCTTTCCTGTTAAAATAGGCAGCATGTTTCTTCCTGGCTTGTCTCAAATTTTCATTGGCAAGTTTCCAGCCAGTTTTTAACCGAGTGGTCAGCTCATTCACATATTGGTATGAGGATGTAATATTTTCCTCTGCCTTTTCATCAGTCCACGTTCTTAACAGCGCTTCATATGGACCTTTAATTTTGTGGACCTATTTGTCCATGCACCGGTATGGTCTCTTCCACTCGAAGCTCTATAGTGATGATTTTTCTTCCCAGAATTATCATGCACAAAACGACCGCTACCAATTCTTTTCTTGGGGCTTTCTCCCCACTTAGAATTCTTGATGAGAGATTTCCTCTCTACATCCTCTTCCTCCAGTTTGTTTAAGTCCGATTGAGGGATTTTCGGCTTATCCTGGGGTAAGACATCTTTTTGCACTCTCTGCATAGTGGCCATTGTAAAACAGTTAATTGAAGCTTGTCCGTGAAAAGGGGCTTCCCATTCCACTTGGTCCACTTTATCAAATTTATTTTTCTTTGTATTGTCAGGCCTAAGTTTGCCCCGTGGCGTGTCCAGGTCCTGATCAATGTTCCCACTTGTGGGTGTTCCCTCATGTGCTATGCTACACCTTTCTACAAAATTCTCAATGTCCCACCTTGCCTTGGGCCAATAATAATTGTGAGCCACCTTTTGGATGATGGTACCAATTTTCTCATGGTCCCCATCTTGTTTCACATGTAGGCTCCTTATTAATTCTGCCCTATATGCCTTTGGAAGAACCAAGTGTCCGTGACCATTGGATCTAGTTCCGGCCTTCCTGTAAATCAACTTGTTTTTCTTGTAAAAATCTCCCTTGCCTGGAGTTGTATGACAAGTTGACAGTTTCCTGAAACAAGGCTTGAGGGTCTTATCCCCAGCCTGTGCCTTCCTCATCTCTTCTGGAGTGGTATCTAACATAATATCCTCCTCCTGTCTTGAGGTCGACCTGACCTGAAGGGTGGCCATATACACAGGTTTCCTTCTACAACGGTCAGTGTCATGATTGTCCATCTGACAATTTTTACACCACCTCCTTCCTTGGTTGAAAGATTTTCTTTCATCATATTTCCTTTCATCGAATTGTGGGGTTTTATTTTTATTGTCATACCGTGGCCTATCAAACTGGTGCTTACCTTTGTTTTGATCTCTAGGATCAAATTTATTAAAGTTCTGTGGTGCCCTAAAATTATCTACCTGTTTCTTTTTATTACCTGATACCTCTGCTTGAGCTGCCTGATACCTTTCAGCGACATTTAGTAGCTCACCCAGTCTCTCTGCACCTTGTTCCATGAGAAACTTTCTCAGGTCTGGAGCCATGGACTCTCTTAGTTGTTCTATAAGGACCATTTCCTTAAGATCTTGGGTTTTCCCCAGAGAAGTCCATTTCTCCAAGTATGTCTCTAACCGTGCAGAGAACTGGTGATAGGTTTCACCTGACAGTAGTTTAGCATTCCTAAATTTTTTCCTATAAAATTCTGCGTTCTTTTCATATCTTAACAAAAGAGCCTGCTTTAGCATGTCATAATTTTCTTGATCACCTCTGCTCATTTTGGCAAAAACTTCATAAGCTGCCCCACGAAGCCCTTGAGATAACTTTAAGCTCCACCTTTCTCTCTCTAACCCATACGTGGTAGCTAATAGTTCATATCTATTTAGATAGCTCTCAATATCATCGTCTTTCTCAACAAAATGATCTAAATGAAAATTCATAGCTGAGGTTGAGGCTCCCTGACTAGCAGTAGCATCGGAGGTAAAGGGACTGGCACCATTTTCAGGAGCATGGCCTTGAAACTCAAACTCCCTTAGTCGTAACTCATGTTCCCTTTGTAATCTCTTCTCCTCCTTTTCTGCTTCCCTCTCTGCAGCCAATCGCTTGTCTTCCCTTTCTGCAGCCTGCCTTCTTTCCTCTGCTTCCCTTTCTGCAGCCAATTTCTTCTCTTCAAACTGGAGCCTTTTAATCTCCCTATCTGCCTCCAATGCTTTAGCCTCTGCCTCAATCTGCAACCTCTTAATTTCTTTTTCAGCCTCTAACTTTCTTTCAGCCTCTTTTTCTAATCTTTCCGATTCTAATTTTCTTTCGGCCTCTTTTTCTAATCTTTCTTCCCGTTCAATATATTTGTCACATTCCGTAGTGACATAGGAAATCATAACTTGCCCGTCCATTCCTAACTCTTTGCAGCCTGCATAGCAGCAGATCGAAATTTGGCCAGGTCCGCCATTTTCTAACAGGTAAATTTATATAATGCCTAACTAAACAATACAATCTGTAATTAATTATCCAAGGACAACCACAGGCACTGAGAGCTCAACCTTATTTAATTCCACCCAAGGATACCTTTTAAATTTTTATTATTCCCAATATATATAATAGGAGAAAGTTCAATATCCCGGGAGCGAGACCCCAATATATGTGGTAAAGTGGGATGTTATAAATATTTATAGGGGACTTAGTGTACTGACTGAGATCAGCTGTGAAGGTATCTGTATCTAATAAGTGTGGTGTATTACAGATGACCTTACTTGCTACCACATTTATACCTCAGTCAGAATTATTCTGGAATATTGTGATGACTACGTTGAATGTCTAGGGTTATGAAAATGATGAAGTGTAAGTCACAACAACAACAGACAGATAAACAATTTAATTTATTCCACAACACTTTACAACACTGTGACACTCACACACATAAAACACTCTATAAGACTATCTTAAATGAGTCAAGTGTTAAAGGTTAAAAATATATGTATTAATTCCTTTCAATAATAGATATCCTGATTCAACTACACAGTGAACCAGGAATCACAATCAAATGTAATTACAAGTAGTATGTACACAGTTTATAAATATGATCTTTGTATTGACATATTTTATTAGTATTATCCTATGTGTGTAAGTTGTGAAGTAGTACTATGAGGTAATACTGGTTTTGTTTTTCAAGCTAGATTGTTGTTTGTCATCATGACTTCAAGTGTTTGATTATCGTGGAAATAGTATTGGGAAAAGTTCACAGTTCCTGTCATTTGAAACAATTTATTGTCCCTCTGTGTTTAATATAATGTCAATTTTTTTTATTTTTTTTTTGGGGGGGGGGCACACAATGTTGAGCTGCTCTGGCCACAGAAGCTTATCTTTCGTGATGGCGGCAGGAAAAGACTCCTCTGCTCGATTGCTTCACTGTGTTCTGGAGACACCTCACTGGTCGCTATCTGGACCAAGGAGTATGCTGTCAGCCTCTGGATTCAGCAAAACTCAGACCAGGTGCTGCTTCAATAACTTAGGACCACGGTCCCTGAAACAAGAAGGTTGTACCTCCTATTTCAGAACTAATTTATAATCTATTTCCACACTGAACACAATACATAACAAACACTGAGTTCAGAGCGGTAGGCCAACTGCTAGCTTCATCTGAAACAATTTACACCAGTATACTCCTCCCTAATGGTTACTACGCCTCTGCAATTCCAGCATTAGTTCTTTCTAGTCAATAAGATAGGTGTCAGTGTACTGTTTGGCAATTCCATGCAGTTTTCTTTTCTCCGACACGTTCTGTTCAGGTTGGAGCACTATCTAGGCCTTGCCTCATGTTTGCTACTGAACCACGCACATATACAGACATAAATTATCAATTTACATTCAATTTTCATTTAAAAAATATCAAATATGTCAAGCTTACCACAATTCATGGAAATAATACACAAATACGTTGACTGGCGATGAATATGGCACAAATTCCGATCTGCCTCTGTCCCAGGCTTTTATTTAGAAAAAATATAAGCTGGTTCTCAACGCACTGTTTCTGAGTAAGTTTATTTTAAAATGTGGCACTGAACAGACGCTCCTCATTGACTATATCAGCGGGTCTAACCAATCGGGCCATGTTTACACAGCTTTTCTAAAAATGTACCCCTACTACCGTTTCCCCTAACAACAAAAAATTAGTATTTGTAGTCCGACTAATCGTGTTTAGCCTTACATATCATTCTATCCAATCAAATAGGATTTAACATGGTGGCCTATTTCCCGTAAAATGGTGGTTTCAAAACATGCCACTGTGCGATTATTATTTGGTGTTGTCTGACACCCTCACTACTTTCTTTTGGCTATAATTTGTTAATTCCTAGACTATTTGCGTAACACTTAACATATTCTTTGTCAGCAAGTCCCAAGGAACCCAAATATATAAGTTTTAATGGAGCTAAGTGGCGGCGTTCAAAACATGTATTTTCTTCTAGGATAGTCGTGCTGTTACCACCTCCTCACTTCCAAACTTTATGGTGTCTGCTGTACTGTCAGACTAATGTCAGGAGTTTAGACATAAAACAGTAGAATGTCATGTTTCCCAATAAGCATTTTACAGGTTTTTAAACCTAACTCTCGTATGGGTAGTGTTTTTTATCACTGTCTATTTGAAAAAAAAGCTAGTGCTTCATGCCTTTCGCGTTGGGGGTGGCATTAATTGTATATCGCGAGACGCGTGTTAGTGTTGCCGGCGTTCCTGCTTTCAGCCCTCTCTCTTTCTATCCTAAGTCCATCTGTCTTTTCATTACGCAGTGTATAAAATGAAATTAATGCTAGTATTAATTTAGGTCATTAAGCAGCTTGCGTATCTCAAGGTTTTCTTAGAAATGCAGTACACGTTTTATTGTTTTGTTGAAACGCGTGTATGCTGCTATAGGCTTTACTATCAAACGTGAAAGCGTGAGAATATGCAGACGAAGCAGAAAAAGGGGGATCTCGAGTACAATCATTGTGACAGCACTGTTCTTTACCATTCTTCTTTCCCTTTTATTGAATTTATGTGTTAGGCTTTACATTTACCTTTTAATTTATATATGTGGATTTAGAATGTTTCACGACAGCTTCCTTAGACAGCATTAGAGCACCCCTTCACTGTGGTGGGCTCTTTCCTCCTCATGCCCTGAGGACAACACCATTTCTCCTGTGATCAATCTCTTCTCTATGCCTTTCCACCGTGTCTCGCAGAGACCCGGATATCAATGCTGTAATTTGGCATTTCTGTTGCTACCTGTGCAGTTTTCCCTTGTTCACACAGAGTGCAACATTCCAGGTGCCAATCTTGGAGATTTTCCTAGACGAAAAAAGGTTACTCGGCAACGCAGACTCCTTTCGGCTTTCTCTAGGTTGCTTCATGCGCCTCCTTTTCAGAGGACCTTCTTCTGTCATGGGCGGCTGTGTTGATTTATATTCTTTATTTGACTTGTCCATGTTTGTTGAAGTTTTTGTGGTAAAAAGTTTTTTTACGGGATGGGGTAACCAGCCCCATGCCCAACCCTCCTTAGTCGCTTTTTACGACATGTCTGGTAAGGTACAGTGTTACTATTCTTTGCTCCCCTTTCGGGCCCCGGTAACACAAAGAAAGTAGATTGCTTCTGTATAAATTAAGTAATAAACTTCATTTGCGCATTGACTTCTTTCAGGTGATCCTCATTACTCTGTTTTCTAGCTGTCCGTGGTATTTGTAACATTCTTGTGTAAAACTATCTTTGGTCGATAGTGTTGTTCCGGTTGTTCACGAATTATATTTGAGTCACTTCCGTAAGTCAGAATGGGCTCTAAAGAACAGTACAGAAATCTCTTTCTTACTTTCATTGACCAAAGGTTGTTGCGTTAAGGGGAGGAGCTACTGTGAAATGCTATTTTCGTTTTTAATCACAGGATTTCAATGAAAATGCACAGACTTAACCTACATCAATCACAGACTTAACCTACATCAATCACAGACTTAACCTACATCAATCACAAACGTAACCTACATCAATCACAGACCTAACCTACATCAATCACAGACTTAACCTGCAACAATCACAGACTTAACCTACATCAATCAGACTTAACCAACGTCAATCACAAACTTAACCTACGTCAATCACAGACTTAACCTACATCAATCACAGACTTAACCTACATCAATCACCCTACATCAAGCACAGACTTACCTACATCAATCACAGACTGCAACCTACATCAATCACAGACTTAACCTACATCAATCACCCTACATCAATCATAGACTTAACCTACATCAATCACAGACTTAACCTACATCAATCCCCCTACATCAATCACAGACTTAACCTACATCAATCACAGACGTAACCTACATCAATCACAGACCTAACCTACATCAATCACAGACTTAACCTGCAACAATCACAGACTTAACCTACATCAATCAGACTTAACCTATGTCAATCACAAACTTAACCTACGTCAATCACAGACTTTAACCTACATCAATCACAGACTTAACCTACATCAATCACCCTACATCAATCATAGACTTAACCTACATCAATCACAGACTTAACCTACATCAATCACCCTACATCAATCACAGACTTAACCTACATCAATCACAGACGTAACCTACATCAATCACAGACCTAACCTACATCAATCACAGATTTTACCTGCAACAATCACAAACTTAACCTACATCAACCACAGATACGCATAATGAAGAGTTTGATGGTATTACATAATTGGTTGCCATGGAAACGGCGTCCATGTTAGATTATATTGTTGTATATACTTTTCATTTTATAAAACGCTGTTTTTGCTGAGCTATTCTACTCTTCACTTCGGAGAACATGATAAAATTTAACCTAAATAACCATATGTGGCGCGACAGAAAATGAACGTAGCCAACCTTAATGTATTTTGTGTTTCTTGTCTCATAATTTTTGTTGTTGTTTTGTTTGTTAGTTTTTTGTTTGGTTTTATTTTTAATCCGCATCAAGGCAATGGTATGCTCTTACAGAGGTATTTTCCATAGCAATTTATTATTCCATGTAAAAGCCCGTCATATGACGGGAATTAAATTAAAAAGCACTAATACTTAACGGAAATTGTATTTATTCAAATACTTGGGGGACAATAATGTTAGGTGTAACCATCCTATTGTCCACCAGAAAAGCACCTTGTGTTTCTGTTGTTTTAATCGGCCAGATAGTTCACAATATAACTGGGACCTTCAGATATCATGTGATCGGAACTGTAATAGCTATTTAGATCTAGAGTAAAAAGTCCATCATAACTTGTTTTTCTTCTTCTTTGATCCTTATCCGCCGACTGTCACAGCAGTCAGTGGCCATCATACGCGTACCTTATAGCGTCTTGCAGGGCAGCAACAAACTACTTCCACTTTACTCGGTCGGCGTCATATGACGGAAATTAAATTCAAAGCACTAATACTTAATTGCAACCATCCAGATCTAAAACCTCCTTATTCTTGGTGCAGAAAATGACTCTGAGGAAATATACTACTCGTCAAAAGTCAAGGGCCACCCTATTATTTTCAATACACTTTTATATAAGCGCATAGAATGATTAAATGAAGGAAGTTTTTAGTAAAAATGGGTGCAATATCTTCCTCTGACAGTCTTCTATGGACGTTAAGCATAAAAACAACTCACCGACAACCATGGTGATCACGTGCAATTTGGTTTGCTGACCATAAATTCACATTTTTAATCTGTTTTTTTTTTTTTTCAAACTTCCGTACAACCAAACAGGTGAAGTAATCGTGCTGATTGACATTCCACGTGCAATGGCGACTTTTTGTGAACAGAGTTCACTCTTAATTTGTTTTACAATCAGCAGACTTAGGGTAGTTTCATCACCTGCAAAAACCACGCCACCGAAAAGAAGTCTTGACACCTTACAAAGAATGAGGGATATAGCGTGGGTTGAAAGTGGTTTATCTGTCCGTGAGGTTGCTAGACGGCTTGCAGTGTCACACTCTACTATCCAAAGAATTTTGGAGAGATTTCAGGCCACAGGAAGTGTGGAGGATCGCCACCGGCCAGGTCGCCCTAGATGCACCAATAGACATGATGACCGGAACCTCTTGTTGTCAGCCCTGCGCCATCAAACGGTGACTTGTTCCACTCTAAGATGTCAGCTGAGACAAACTGTAAACATTAATGTCAGTCAAAAGCACCATTCGCAGACGTTTACATGAATTTGGACTGGCTGCTCGACGTCCTGCAGTCAGAATCCCTCTTGCTCCTGCTCATCGCAGAGCCCGTGTTGCTTGGTGTCGCGAGCACATCCGATGGACAAGGCAACAATGGAGTCAAGTTCTCTTCACTGATGAATTTCGCTTCACTGTGTCATTCAATGATGGCAGGATTCGAGTTTGGAGACGACCAGGAGAGCGATTTACTGATGACACAATTCGAGAGGTGGATCGTTATGGTAGGGGTTCTATCATGGTCTGGGGAGGCTTCTACAGACACGGCAGGACCCCACTCTACATCATCCAAGGCAACTTGACCGGCCCAAGATACCAGAACGAAATCTTGAGACCAATTGTTCAGCCTGCTCTGAAGGCAATAGGTGGTAATGCCATCCTCCAAGATGATAACGCTCGACCCCATCGAGCTCGTGTGGTGAATGAGTTTATTCAGCAACATGGGATCATCAGGATGGCGTGGCCAGCTCATTCACCTGACCTTTCTCCGATTGAGCACCTCTCCTTGGTCGAAGATTGTCAACAAATCCCCCCCCCCCCCTGCCAATGGATGTTGCACAGCTGACTGCATTTCTGCTTCAGGAATGGCAAGCTGTTCCTCAGGATACTCTTCGCACCCTTGTGGACTCGATGCGTCTACGCTGTCTTGAATGCCTTGCTGCAAACGGTGGTCATACCCGATTTTGAAATGTCCATTTGTCCAATATCTATTGTGTGACTTTTGAAAAGGTGGGTGACACACTTCACAGCTTCATTGCGTTTGAATGTGTGTTTCCATTTCTTCACGTGACATGTCAATTTGGTATTCAATAAATGCCGTTTTGACTGATACCAATTACGTTTATATCAGATTTGTTTTATGGTTTCAACCAAGGTTTTTCTAAGTGGCCCTTGACTTTTGACGAGTAGTATAAAAATCAGCAGACATCATCCAACCTTTGCGCACTTTTCTTTGTCGAGCGCTTCTATTTTCGGGAGAGTATTAAAAAACCAAAATATATGTTTTACATTCGTTGTTAAATGTCTGAACACCCACGGCGTTCACATGCACACCGTGCTTTGCGCAAACAAAACCCACGCCGTTACCGTGCTTTGCGCATTTTTCTGTGCCGAGTGTTACTATTTTAGGAAGCGTTACGTACTGACAGAAAAAGCTGGGATATTATATATATGATGGATTAAGTAACAGCACCATGCACAACTTCACATTAGTGGCTAATACGTGATGCTTGAAGTACCAGGAGTTCTATTCTTTATATGTCACATCAGAAACCCTGGTACTATACCTGACAATTAGCGACCTACTTGTTAAAAAACAAAAATGTATTTTTGCTATTAATATTTTATTGTAAAACTTTCTATTTCATAATTAATCTCATTGTCACGAGTATCATACAATCTGTCGGATGGTAGAAGGTGTTATCTTGTTTGAAAGGCTGGTAACTGATAACAAAAAAGTCGAATCGTATAATCTACAGGATCAGCCATCACTTACCCTTTCAAAATATGATGTATGAAATATATAGTAGATCATCCTAATCATTTTTATTTATTTATTTATTTTTTTGCAGGAAACCCTAAAATTTCAAGTATTCCATAGCTACCTATCTAAATCCTTTTTTTCTTTTTTTTTTTTAAACAGACTCTTATTTCCTTATTGTCAGACATTTTCTTGATGAAAAACACACTCACAAATGGATTGGAAGACAAAGAGTCCAATCGAATGACCGGCGAGGTCTCCTGATGTAACTCTAGCAGATTACTTTTTATGGGGATATTTAGGACATAGTGTATGGTCGAATCCTAAAACGTTAGAGGATCTCCAAACAGTAATAGCAGAGGAGTTTCAAACAATTGACAAACACTAATAACAAGCTGACTTTATTTATGAACACGGATGGACAGCATTTTGAATGATAAATAAGGTTATAATTATCAATAAATAATTGAAGTGTTACATAAGAGTTATGGTGTATTACATTTACACATACCATTACATATTAAAGCTACATGTTTTAAGCAATAAAAGGTAAGCCATACGGACTTATAATTTGTTTTGTATAATAAAACATTAAATATACTTCTCAATTTTTATGCTGCATTTTTGTGACGTAATGTTCATTTTGTCCATTGTCTATTGTTGTGTAAAATGTCGATCGCGCGCATGCATCGCAAATCTTTAATATACAGTCTATTTTTCTGGATTATTGAAAATAAAATAAAACGAATCAAAAATAACACGGCTTCTCTCACTCTTCTGCATTTAAAAAAAAAATGACATAAGCGTTCTGTCATGTGCAAATCGATCACGTGATCGCCAGCGTTTACATAAATGGCCACTGTTTAAACCGAACGCCTTATCCAAATCGTCTCATCAATCGCAATAATTGATTTGCTTAAAACGAATTCCTGTGATTGCCTCTTATCGCCTCTCTGTGTTTAAAGGCGGTCGTCTTTACGTTCTGAGATGACGTCTGGTCTAATCTTGCCCATCGGGTGATGGCTTGCTAGACGGTTGTTATGTGTTAGGGGCGTCACTGCAGTTTGGAACTTGTACATGGGCAATTTAATCGAGAGGTCTCTGATAAGACAAAGAAAGAACAGGCTCACTGCTCCCACCAGGCATGTCGTAAGTGGCGACTAATAGTGAGGTTGTGCATGGGAATAGTAAAATAATATTAAAACATGTTGCTACAGAAACCACTACTACAAAAAAACGTACGTGCCTTGGTGCAGAGTTCTTCGATGGCAGGGGTTCTTTTTCCTTTGAGTACATCTCCCCAGATGAAATGCAAAGGCGATTGCAGGGAAGGTGTGAGGTACCTCCCTTAAAAAATTATCGCAACTGCTTTCTCACTACATATAAATCTAAAGTTTATAATCAAACTACCCAATTTCCTTTGCGTGTATATTTGTATTAACTGAAACGTCACTCAGCGCCACCTTTCGGTCAATGGTCAGTATGGCCGTCTTTGGATGACTAAGGGGTAACCCAGCATGTGCCTTTATGTAACACAACTCTATGCTTTCAAAATCTGCCGCAAGAATGTGCCTTTATGTAACACAACACTATGCTTTCAAAATCTGCCGCAAGGATGTGCCTTTATGTAACACAACTCTATGCTTTCAAAATCTGCCGCAAAGATGTGCCTTTATGTAACACAACACTATGCTTTCAAAATCTGCCGCAAGGATGTGCCTTTATGTAACACAACACTATGCTTTCAAAATCTGCCGCAAGGATGTGCCTTTATTTAACACAACACTATGCTTTCAAAATCTGCCGCAAGGATGTGCCTTTATGTAACACAACACTATGCTTTCAAAATCTGCCGCAAGGATGTACCTTTATGTAACACAACACTATGCTTTCAAAATCTGCCGCAAGGATGTACCTTTATGTAACACGACACTATGCTTTCAAAATCTGCCGCAAGGATGTGCTAGAATTATTTCCGCTATATTATTTTTGTGTGAGTGAGACAATGGCTAGATATAAAATTTCTGTCTTGGATTAGGGCACTGCTTCATTTCGGGAAAGACTGGAAGTTATTCTTATTCTTGTTCAGAAACGACAACACTGAACTCCGAGCAAACCCACAGGTGTTCAGGCACTCTCAGCAAATATAAAAGAGTATGAAACGTGATTGTCCATACAGTGCACTGGTTGTACACACATCGTATCCACCCTCTTGTAATCCATCCCTGCTAGTCTTACGTTTAATGCCGAATTCCAGAGGCTAAGGTGTGAGTAGGGGAGGAGTGACAGTTAAAACGAATCCCTGCTCTTGCTTTTTCCACTGATTGTCCATGACTCACTTCCATATGTCAGAATTGGCTCTATTTAGCATAGAAGAACTCTATTTCCTACGTCCAGTGACAAAGGTTTTTTGCATAAAATAGTGCCTTACTTGTTTGTTTTTTTCAGGCTGCAGCCAAAATTATAAAACCGCCAACTTTTAACTCCTACAGTGCTATGGTGCCCCGCTCCAAGATCTTCCTTCTACTAATGCAATGCTACGCCTCTGAGCATATCGCCATATTTTCACGAGACCGATCCACATGTAACTATGAAAGGGGAGAAAACCCAAAGACAATACTAATCGTCACATTACGCTCGACAAACTCTATGGATCTCCCGCGGTCTTCTTGTGCGCTGTACATTTCGGACTGTTTGTGTCTAATAACCGGCGGACAGCCCTCAACGCTGCTCAAGTGGAGGTCGGTGTGGGCTAGTTCTCACGGGTGCGGAGCCCAGCCCCAGGGATAATAAAAGGAAGGTTTTACTTTGTTTGCCAGCGGTTCAGGGAAAATAACTCATGCTCTTTTACAATGTCAGGAAATGTTTTTTTTTTAAATAATTGGAGGGGGGGAGGGGGGGGGGGTTAGAGGAAATGATTGTGCGAGTGCTGTCAACTTTATTGTCTCTAGTTTATAGCATTTGTTACTTACTTACTTAGTCGTTCCCCTTCTACCGTGAGGTGTAGAGGTTTGGAAGAGAGAGCGCCAGACCATTCTATCAGCTGTCTTCTTCCTGGCCTGGTTCCATTCTAGTCCTCGGTCCTTCAAAGATTGTCTAATGTTGTCCTCCCAGCGGACTCTGGGTCGTCCTGGAGGTCTGGATCCCTGGCTCTTTGTTTCCCATGCTTGTCGTGGTAGCCGATCTTCTCCCATTCTGCAGACATGGCCAAACCATCTTAGTTGGGACTGTTCTATTTGGGTCTGCAGCGGATGGGATTTTAGGCCTTGACGTATCGTCTGGTTGCGGACCATGTCTCTTCTTGTTACTTCAACCACTTTCCTCAGATACCTCATTTCTGAGGTTTGGATCTGGCTTTTGTGGGTTGTAGTCATTGCCCACGACTCGCATCCATATGTCAAGACTGGGACATAGGTGGAGCGGTATACAGCCATCTTCGTTTTCTTACCAACCTCTTTCTTGCTGAGGAATCCACGATTTATGGCCTGAAAAAGTCTCCCAGCCGCTGCTTTTCGAGTGGCCAACTCTTCTTTGATGCCTCCCTTTCGGTCTATAATAGCTCCGAGATATTTAAAGTGGTCGACCTGCTCCAGGACCTGTTCTCCCAACTTAATCTGATGTTTTCTTTCTTCTCGTGATATCACCATGGATTTTGTTTTAGAGCTGCTTATGACCATCCCTCTCTTCTCCAGCTCTTCCTTCCAGACTTGCAGGTTGGATTGGAGATGTGCCTCTGATTTAGCAATCAGGGCAACATCATCAGCAAATGCCAGCTCCGAAATATAGACCTGTCTCATCTTCCAGTACCCCACTGAATACTTTCTTGTTCTCTCCTTACATGCCTTGATGACATCGTCCATGAGGAGTATGAAAAGGTAAGGTGACAGGATATCACCTTGTCTTACACCAGTGGTGGTCCTGAACTCTTCTGACTTATGGTTTGCTGTCCTCACATAATTTCTGCAAGACTTGTAGAAGCTCTGTATAGCATGAATCAGAGGTGCTGGAATATTCTTCCTTGCCAAACAGTCCCAAAGTTTGCTCCAGGGGACCCTGTCAAACGCCTTTTCCAGATCTATGAAACAAAGATGGATCTCACTCTTATACTCAAGGGCCTTTTCACTCAGCTGTCTGAGTGTGAAGATTAGGTCTTGAGTACTTCGGTTTGCTCGGAATCCGCACTGGACCTCATCCAATTGTGGCTCAGCTAGGCGTCGGAGTCTCTGCTCTAGGATTCTAGAGTAGATTTTACCAGGGACACTGAGAAGGGATATGCCTCTATGGTTTCCACATTGTCGATTGTCACCCTTTTTGAAAATTGGTGTTATGATGGCAATCTCCCAATCCTTTGGTATGGTCTTGTTGCACCATGCTGCCTGTAGGACCTTTAAGAGTAATAGGTCGCCTGATGCTCCCATGTACTTAACCATTTCTGGTGTTATACCATCATGCCCTGCTGCTTTGCCCATCTTGATTTTCTCTAGTGCTGCCCTCAGTTCTTCCATCTTTATGTCATCTTCACCATCATTGGTTTTCTCTTCTGTGCTAGTGGTTATCATTTCTGATGCTTCACCATGCTCACCATCCAGGAGTTCTGAGAAATATTCTTTCCATCTTTCCATTACTTCCTTCGGGGCAGTAAGCAATTTGCCTTGCTTGTCCTTTATAAATTTGAGAGGGCATTGTTTTTCCTTCCTCATGTTCTTTAGGGTCTTATAGAACAATTTCTGGTTTTCTTGTGCATCTTTTTCTAGCTTTTCTCCAAATTCTTCCCAGGACTTCTGTTTTGCTGCTAGCACTTTGTTCTTTGCTTCTGTTCTGAGTGTCACATATTCTCTATATTTTTCCATTTGTCCTGTTGTGTTTTTAGCTCCTAAGTATTGTTTCCATGCCATTTTCTTCTCTCTTATTTTCTCTTTGACTTCCTCTGTCCACCAAGGTGTCCTCTTTCTCTGGTTCCCAAGTCGGACTTCACCGCATGCTTCTGCAGCAGCTGTCTTTATGATATCCTTGAATTTATTCCAGAGGGTTTCCAAGTCATCAGGTCGTTCTTCTGTGTTGCTCACTGCTGTAGCAATAAGCCCCTGATATCTGGTCTTAATTTCTGGCTCTCTCAGCTTGTAGGTCCTAATGCTCATTTCTCCTGCTCGTTTACTTGGTTTCTTGCGTGATGTTGGGCAGTTCCTAGGCTGAGCAACTCTTTCAGTTGTTCGTTTGATTGTTAGCAGGTAGTGATCACTTCCAATCTCTGGCCCCCTCCAGACTCTTGCATCTCGGACATATCTGAATGAGCTTCTCCGAACAATGGCATAGTCGATCACTGACTTCTCATTCTTTGTTGGTTCACATCTGTTGTATGCATGTATGCGCTTATGGGGGAACTTTGTGTTTGTAATAATCAGATTCTGCTCACTGCAGAATCTAAGGAGTAGCTTTCCATTGTCATTGAGAGTATCTTCTCCATATCTTCCGATAACTCCACCCCATCTAGCATGGTCATTTCCAACTCTGGCATTAAAATCTCCGAGCATGATAACTTCATCTAGGCAGTCATCCACTGTCCTTTGAAGCAGCTCGAAGAATTCCTCCTTGACCTCTGCTCTCTCATCCTCATTTGGCCCATACACTATGACCAGGTTGACTATGGTTTCTCCTTCTTTTAGTTTTACAACCATAATGCGCTCCGAGACAAAGTTCCATCCCTTGATACTATCTTTTGATTTTGGGCCACAATGCAACCCACGCCCCCTTTAGCTCTTTCAGATATGGGTACACCACTGTAGAGCAACGTGTTGCCATCGAGATCCATGACTCCTTGTCCTTTTTTCTTCGTTTCCGTTATAGCCAGGATTTCTAGTTTTGCTTTCCTCATCTCTTCCACCAGCTCCTCTTCCTTCCCATTTATACTTCTTGTGTTCCAAGTTCCATAAGTCGTAGTCCGTAGTCCGTTCCAGTTCGTCGCCTTTAGAATCAGTCCGGTTTTCTCTCTTGTATTTCTCGTAATCATAGTTTAAGACAAACAGGTGATTGGCCTGTTGTGCCTTTGCATGGTGGAGGGGCTGCCTCCTTACGGCCTCCATGCAGGCCGCCCTCCTCCTTTTTCATCCGGGCTTGGGACCGGCATGGGCGGAGTTTATAGCATTTGTTATGTATATCTATTCATCGTCCAGGCACGCTCACATTTTCATGCAGATAAAGCGACACCTGATAAATAGCGTAATCATACCTACTCTTTGCTGTGAGTGGCAAACATGCTGACTATTGGTAGGTTAACCAACCTACTTTAGCTCGGCAGCGCTTTGCGTAGCTGGCGAGTCCTTTTTAGGGCTTAAGGCTAGCAGATAGATAATGCTGTTCCATTTCAGGACTTAGTATCTATCAACGCTGATCGGGTTAGCAGTGAACCGTTCACTTAGTTTTGGATGGTAAATGCGCTCTGATATAACCAAATAGGTTGAAAGGTACGCGCCTCGCCACAAGAAGGCAAAAACCGAACCAAACCAAAAATGCTGACTATTTAAAACTCAAGAGAGAAAGATTACACAACATGACCGAGACTAAATAGATTATAATTGTGATCTCTAGCAATCTTTTCATGACTAGCCCTAATCAGAGTTTCATTACGTCTGCTTCTTCATTAGGAATGAGCGAACAATCTGGTTCATTGTCATTCGTATGGCTACTTCCGGTCAATGTGTGAAAATAATAACTAACAGTTTTGCAGCTTGTTTGGTAAATATTCCGCAGCAGACGTTCTGCATTTGGTTTTATGGAACAGCTTCATTGCAGACGGACAACTCCATTAGTGCTCCGATCTTCTCCCTTAGATCACACAAGGATCTCAGCACAGTGCACGAGCTTCGTCGCACCGGTGAGGATCCGATTGTGTGTATACAGGATACACACATTCTATAAATATATCTGGGGAGGGTAAGTTTACAATTTTTTTAATTTTGCCAGGGCAGCGGCCGTATGGCCTACTCTTTACGATTTCCAGTTGCCGAGGGATTTTTCAACGTGCGCAACTTGCACACGAGACCTTCTGTTATTCGCCCTTATTCGAGAAGGCTAGGCATCCGATCTGACTATAGGGGAGATCACTGGGGGAGTATGACATCATTAGGAACCACTGGCTCTGAAGACAAAAATGTCCATCAATTATATTCCCTGTGCTGGAAGCGAACCTGGTATCGTTAGAATCAGAAGCGGACGCCATACCTCTTAACCACTCCGACCCCTGCAGCAGAAGTAAGAATGAATAATTGTGTATAGAGCAATGTTTGAATAATTGTGTTGTTGTTGCTGAGCTTGTGGCTCTTTCGTAGCCATTGCCAGGTTGAAGAATCCTTGGTAGTATCTACATTGTAGATTTAGGCTTTTCTTGTGGCTTTTCTGCCGTTACGAAACTTGTTGGGTTGGAGCCATAAGCTCAAGTTTCTTTTAGAGGCATAGCAATGACTGATTCATTGTGTATATAGACATATCTGGTTCACTGTAAACTATATAGCAATGTATGAAGCATTGGGCACAGAGAAATGTCTAAATCATTGTGTATATAGCAATGTATGAATCATTATGTAAAGAGAAATGTCTGAAACATTGTGTATATAGCAATGTCTAAATCATTGTGTGTTTGGCAATGCCTGCATCATTGTGTCTATAGCAATGTCTGAATCATTGTACATATAGCAATGTCTGAGTCATTGTTATGTAGCAATGTCTGTATCATTGTGTATATAGCAATGTCTGCTTATTGTATATTTAGCGATGTATGAACCATTGTGTATATAGCAATGTATGAATTACTGTGTATATAGCAATGTCTGAATTCTTGAATATTTAACGATGTATGAATCATTGTGTATATAGCAATATCTCAATTACTGTTTTTTTTAGCGGTGTATGAATCAATGTGTATATAGCACTGTCTGGATCATTGTGTGTATAGCAATGTCTGAATTATTGCATATTTAGCGAAGTATGAATTTTTGTGTAGATAACAATGTCTGAATTATTGTGTATATAGCAATGTCTGAATTATTGTATATTTAGCGAAGTATGAATTATTGTGTACATAACAATGTATGAATTATTGTATATATAGCAATGTCGGAATTATTGTATATTTAGCACTGTATGAATTACTGTACATTTAGAGATGTATGAAAATTTGTGTATATAGCAAAGTATGAATCACTGTGTATATAGCAATGTCTGAATTATTGTATATTTAGCGATGTATGTATCATTGTGTATATAGCAATGTCTGAATTAATGTATATTTAGCGATGTTTGAATCATTGTGTATATAGCAATGTCTGAATCATTGTGTATAGAACAATGTCTGAATCATTTTGTATATAGCAATGTCTGAATCATTTTGTATATAGCAATGTCTGAATTATTGTATATTTAGCGATGTATGAATCATTGTATATATAGCAATATAAGCCATCTTCTGTTTACTTTTCACCAACCTGTGTGTCCGCTTGTAGTTAACATTTGAGAATTTGACATTAAAGGCTCCCATTACAATAGCTCTATTTCTTATGATTTGCCTTGTTTTAGTATCATTGAAGCAACTATAATGCCCTTTGAGTTCTTTCTCTATCGTTTGTGCAGCAGCTTATGCTGGTATGATGTTATCATCATTTTGTAGGTTTGAGCATTGCTGCTACTGTTCTAGGTCCCAATTCTTCCCTTTCTACAAGTGCCTTTTCTGTGCCTCTTTTGAAATCACTATGGTCATGTTTTTACTTAGTGGCGCACTTTCTTCCAATGTCTTAAGAACAGTACTGTTTCTCCAGTGTTCATTTTATCCTTACATGCTATCTTTCAACTGGTTTCGAAAAGTCATAAGATGCCACTCTTCATTCTTTTAAAAAAATTTCTGCTGCTTCCTGTGCAGTTCTATCGTGTTAATACAATGTTCTAATACTCCATGTGTCAGTTCTGCAAATTCTCCAAGCTAAATGAAAGTGAATCGACAATACACACTTTTTCACGCTTTGTCTATTCGTTTCATTATCTTCCTTGTTAACGGGTCCTCATGTTTAAATCATGAACTACTGAGTTGAACGATATGATTGGGCAGACTTATTTCTTCACTTATTGTTTTAAGCTATGTAAACTTTTGAGCGTCCGGTTAACAGAGTGGTTAGAGCGCTGGTCTCTCGCGGCAAAGGTGCCGGATTCGAGTCACGGTAACGACACGCTCCAGTTTACCCAGCTGTAAATGGGTACCTGACTTTGAGTTAGGGAAGGAAAAGGCAGCGAGGAAGGGAGCTAGTCACCCCCACCTCTCCATGGTGGAGCTTGTATGGTGAAGTCTCTAACACTTCACTCCCCTACGACAGTATCTGCTATGGGACTACCTTTACCTTTTACTCTAAACTTGTACAAGATGGGGGTAGGCGGTCACATGACCAACCCTCCTTAGTCATTCTCTACGACTTGTATGATAAGTAACAGTTAAAAAGGTCATTGCTCCCGTTCTGGCCCTGGTGTACATAGGGGTGAGCTAAATATGCATTGGGGTCGGAGTGGTTCAGTATGGCGTCGGCCTCTAATTCTAAAGGTACCAGGTTCGCTCCCAGCTCAAGGAATATAATTGATGGAGATTTTGATCAGAACCATTGGTTCCTAATAATGTCATATTCTCCCCCCTGATCTCCTGGGTAGTGAGATCGGATGCCTGGTCTCCTGGGTAGTGAGATCGGATGCCTGGTCTCCTGGGTAGTGAGATCGGATGCCTGGTCTCCTGGGTAGTGAGATCGGATGCCTGGTCTCCTGGGTAGTGAGATCGGATGCCTGGTCTCCTGGGTAGTGAGATCGGATGCCTGGTCTCCTGGGTAGTGAGATCGGATCCCTAGCCTTCTCGGATAGAGCCGAATAAAATAGGAGATCCTGTGTGCAAGTTGAGCGCGTTAAAAATCCCTCGGCAGTTGGAAATCATAAAGAGTAGGCCATACTCCGCTGCCTTGGTAAAATTTTTTTAAAATTAGGAAACTTACTCATTGCAAATATATTTATAGAAAGTGTGATTCCTGTATACACACATTAGGATCCTCGCCAATGCTACGGAGTTTGTAAACTGTGCTGAGATCCTCCTTGTGTGATCTAAGGGAAGAGATTAGAGCACTGATGGAGTTGTCCGTGTACAATCTAGATGGTCCTTAAAGCCAAACCAAACACGCAGACCGCCATTGATGATAAAATAGTCAACTAATTCACTCAGTCATCAGTTGTTAGCACCCTGTGAAGAATCGACCTTCAACAAATTCGTGCTAAGTCTTCCTGTCTTGTGCCATTTACTCAATATCTTTCCTTGTCTTCATTAGCCCCTGCATGTCCGTTGCCAGTTTGTCTCTCCACGAGTTTTTAGGATTCCCCTATTATAAAACTGCCGTGTCTTGGCTATTGTGTAACAGTGTGTCTTCTTCTCGTCTCTTGTTCCACTGACACATGTCTAGTTCTTATCATCAGTTCCACGTCCGTGTACATCGTCCGTACAATATCAAGCCGTTAATTCTACGCAAGCACACATTTATGAAAGTCGGTAATTTCTTGGTCATTGTTGTGCTCCATGTTTGAGAGCCATACAGTAAGGCTGACTTGCCATTTGAACTGAAGTTTACACAGCCCTAGAAAAAAAATTTTTTTTTTTGTGCCAAACATTTCTCTTGATTGTACATAAATGAGGCCTGCTCAATCCAAATATCACATTTACTTGTCTGTAGCAGCTCTAGTTTTTTAGATACAGACATTTTTGTATTTCATTAATACAGGGTGACCCAAAAAAACGGGCCACTTGTTGTGCGCGCGCGGGCCCGTTTTTTTTGGTGTGGGTCACACTGTATTATTACAATATTTTCTATATAAGGCTATGTAAAAAAAACTATTGCTGTCTCATCATCATCATCAGTTGCCATCTCCACAACGAAGGTTGGCTGTAATGGATCTCCAACGTTTTCTGTCTCTTGTCTTGGTGGTGCACTCTGATAGACTCTTTCCTGTCCATCTCTTGATGTTACCTTCCCACTTATAGCGCTGTCTTCCCCTTGCACGTTTGCCTTCAACTCTCCCTTCTGTTATGGTCTTCTGCAAGGTGTTATGCCTTTTTATGTGGCCAAAGTATTTTAGCTGCCGAACTTTGACCTCCCTCATTAGTTCTCTTTTCATACCTAGATTCTAGGGAAGCAGTCCCGAACAAATGCATGCTGAAGACGGATGCACTGGGCCGCAAGGCGCACAACATAGTGCAACGCAAACCGCCATGAGATGACAGTCGAACACCTGCTGCAGTACTGCCCAACCTACAGTAATGAACGGAGTAGCATATGGCAACAACCCACTTCTGTCAACGAAAAACTGTTTGGAGATGTCGCCCCATTCTTCTATATATCCACATTTCAAGAGCCTCAATTCTTTCTTCCAAATGCTTATTCATCGTCCATGTTTCCGCACCATACAGAAATGCAGAATATATATAACACTTTATGATTCTCAGTTTCAATTTGTGAGATAACTGTTTGGATGTCAGTATATGTTTCATGTTGTTGAATGTAGCTTTGGCCATTCTTATTCTCTTCTTGATTTCTGTTTCACATCTGCCATCTTGTTATTATATGACCAAGATATACGTAGCTCTTGACTTGTTCCAGGATTTTCCCATTTACGCTTATCTTTAATGTGGGTTTATCGTCTGTTTTGCTAATTATCATAGTTTTTGTTTTCTCAATATTGATGTTGAGTCCATATTCATGACTTATACTGTTCACTTGCTGTCTAGTCCTTTACAAAAGAAAACTGCTTGTTTACTATCAGTTTCAGTTTTCCAAGAATCTTCCCAGAATTGCCTTTTTTAGATTTTAAGCCACTGCATGCATGTTAGTATGCTACTTATTTTATTACACTTCTAACAGAGAATGGCATCATCTTCAAGAAGAGCATGTTTTCTTTCACCACATTTATTTTGTTATATTTGTGGAGAGTACACTTTCAAAGAAGAACATAGGAAGCATATTACTGTTTTTGTGAAAAAGGCATACTTTGCTTACTTTAAAGTAAAACTAGGTGACCAGGACAAGTCTTGGGCTCCTCATATTGTTTGCAAAACATTTGTTGAACACCTGCGACAGTGGACTTGTGGGAAAAGACAATGTTTAAAATTTGGAATTCCAATGGTTTGGAGAGAGCCCAAGAACCACTATGATGACTGTTATTTCTGTGTTGTGAATATTAAGGGAATTAATGGAAAAATCACAAAAAGTGGAAATATCCAGATTTAGATTCTGCTAGGCGACCTGTTCCACACGGAGATGACATACCAATTCCAACTTTCAGTCAGATTTCGGATTCCCTGCTAGAAGATGAGACAGCAGTGGCATGTGGAACGACAAGTGACAGTGATAGTGATTTCGAAGATGATTTTTCAGATGCTCAACGCTTCGACCAGCTTGAACTAAATGATCTAATCCGAGATCTATATCTCTCCAAGGAATCTTCAGAACTTTTGGCTTCAAGATTGAAAGAAAAAAAATTACTGACTGCTGAAACAAAGGTTACATTTTATCGCAGCAGAGAGCAAGGTTTTATTCCATTCTTTTGTAAAGAAAACAACCTTGTGTTTTGTACTAATGTAGGAGGTCTTGTTAAGAAAATGGGTGTAAGTTATACACCAGATGAGTGGCGACTTTTCATTGACAGCTCTAAAAGAAGTTTGAAGGGTGTTCTCTTACACAATGGTAACAAATATGGCTCAATTCCAATTGCTCATTCTACTACAATGAAGGAGGAGTATGCTACAATAAGCACAGTTCTGGAAAAATGGAAGTATTTAGAACATAACTGGATGGTTTGTGTAGATCTTAAAATGATGAACTTCTTGCTTGGCCAGCAAATGGGATTCACCAAATATCCATGCTTTATATGTTTGTGGGATAGCAGGGCAAAATATATGCACTGGACAAAGAAACAGTGGCCGTTGAGGGATGAATTTAAAGTTGGAGAAAAAAATATTGTCAATAAGCCTCTCATTGATCGAAAAAGAGTTCTACTGCCACCATTACATATAAAGCTTGGCTTGATGAAACAATTTGTTAAGGCACTGAACAAAGATGGTACCTGTTTTAATTACTTATGCAGAAAGTTTCCAGAATTGAGCATAGACAAACTTAAAGCTGGAATTTTTGATGGACCTCAAATTAGAAAGTTTTTAAACGATCCAAATTTTATTTTTCCATGAACAAAACAGAGTCCACAGCCTGGTCATCATTTGTTTTAGTTGTGCAAAACTTTCTGGGTAACTTTAAAGCAGACAATTATTCTGAATTAGTTGGAAACATGCTGTCGAGTTTTTGTGAACTTGGATGCAACATGAGCATAAAATTGCACTACCTCCATAACCATTTACATTTATTTCCGGAGAATCTTGGCGACTTTAGTGAGGAGCAAGGTGAAAGATTTCACCAAGATATAAAAACAATGGAAGAGAGATACCAGGGACTTTGGGATGCCCACATGATGGCAGATTACTGTTGGACCCTTAAGCGTGACTGTCCGGGAATATCACATTCCAGGAAGTTCTCGAAAAGATCTTTTTTGCATGTTGACTAAACAAGTGCTAGTGATAAAGTTTTATTACATTTTTGGTAATATATGCACAGTAATTACATATAATATGAATGCAGACTAAAGTCAAAATGCCACTGATAGCACCTAACTCTAGGATTGTACATAACAATTGCCCTACTAATATGGTCATTCTTAGTTATCTCAAAAACTAGAGCTGATAGAAAAAATCTGATTACATTTTTGGAATCAGCAACCCAAAATTACCCAAGAACAGCTATAAAATTTAAGGCACCAAAATGTGTGTATACCAGTGTTATTATTTGTTAGTGTATTTGATTTACATGTATTTCCCAGCGCAATGAAAGCTCTTGCCGTGAGCACTGTATGACAAGTAAAAAAGGCAGACTACGAACATTTTTTTTACGCAGGCTGTCAAACATACCACAGACGTGCGCGTCTCACAGGCATAACCTAAAACGAATATCAATTTTAAAAAATAATAATAATACAAATTTTAAAAAAAATTCTTAAAAGCAGAAGTGAAATTTTATTTTAACAAATCAAATTGGGTAACAGAAAATTCAAACTGGCAACACGAACTCGGAGCAAACAGATGGGTCATAACGCAACGCTTTAAAAAAAAAATGTGTGAACACTTGTTGATAAGTCTAATCAATCGAACATGGACACAAGTTAAATGAAATTCAACAGGAACAAAGAAGAGAAATGTAATTTATTTTATCGTAAATAAGACATGTGCCCTAATATGACCGACGAACCTTGTGTCTAGGCTGAACAGGCCATGTCTCATTAACACGAAGTAAAACCCATAAAATATCACTTTCAGCCACGTGCTACCATAAACTAAATTACGCCCATACCTCGACAAGTTTTTCTGTGTTGTTTCGACAAGTTCTCAATCTTGTTTTGACAAGTTCTTTGACTTGTTTTGATAAATTCTCACTCTTGTTTTGTCAAATTCTCCAACTTGTTTTGATGAGTTCTCCGTCTTGTTTTGTCAAGTTCTGTCTTTTGACACGTTGTATGGTTTGTTTTGACAAGTTCTCAGTTTTGTTATGATAAGTTCTCAGTTTTGTTTTGATCCCAAGTCTCGTTTTGATAAGTTCTCCGACTTGTTTTAGTAAGTTCTATGTCTTGTTCCGACAAGTTCTCTATCTTGTTTCGTCAAGTTCTCTATCTTGTACTGACGAGTCCTCTGTCTTGTTTCGATACGTTCTCTGTCTTGATCTGAAAAGATCTATCTCTTGTTTTGACAAGCTCTCTGTCTTGTTTTGACAAGTTCTGTCTTGTTTTGACAGCCTTGTTTAGTCAAGTTTTCCACCTTGTTTTGATAAGTTCTCCGATTTGCTTTGATAAGTTCTCTGTCTTGTTTTGACAAGTTCTCTGTCTTGTTCTGACAAGTTCTCCATTTTGTTTCAACAAGTTCTATATCTTGTACTGACAAGTTCTCTGTGTTATTTCGACAAGATCTCTGTCTTGATTTGAAAAGTTCTATGTCTTGTTTTGTAAAGTTTTCAGTCTTGTTTTGACAAGTTCTCAGTTTTGTTTTTTCAAGTTCTCTGTTTTGTTCTGACAAGTTCTCCTATCTTGTTTCGTCAAGTTCTCTGTCATGTTTCAACAAGTTCTGTCTTGTTTTTTTCAAGTTTTCCTCCTTGTTTTGACAAGTTCTTGGTCTTGTTTTGATAAGTTCTCTGACTTGTTTTGATAAGTTCTCTCTCTTGTTTTGATAAGTTCTCAGTCTTGTTTTTACAAGTTCTCGGACTTGTTTTGATACGTTCTCAGTCTTGTTTTGACAAGTTCTCCATCGCGTTTTGACAAGTTCTCTATTATTGTACTGACAAATTCTTTGTCCTGTTTTGACAAGTTCTCTGTCTTGTTTTCTCATGCCCTCTGTCTAACTTTATCATTTTCTTTGTCTTGTACTGACAACTTCGGTCTTGATTTGGTTAGCAAACTTTCTGAAAAAAATATTTAGCCATCTGTGACTTAAGGGAATGTAGACGATAAGAACATACTGGAGTACAGACAATAGCATGGTGAAACAGAAATAAAAAATTGAGTGGATGCATATACTGTATATTGGAATGGCGCAAAGAAAAAAAAAACAGTGAAGTAGAGACAAAAAGTAATCAGCGGAGTACAATCAAGAAGACAACCGTGGAGTATTGAAAAAAGAAGAAGGAAGTGGATATAATAGAAATGTGGGCTGACCATAACAAAACCAAAGATGTACTCCTCAGTGAAATAGTCACAAAGAATACATTTGAGTTCAGACAGAAAAAAAAAAGAGCTGAACACAGTGAAGACGAACAGCAGAGACTGGGCAAAAAGACTGCAGTGCTGGAGGAGCACAGACAAGAAACAGCACAGAGTGACATAGGGACAAGGAATGAGTGAAGTAAAGGCGAGTGATTATCAAACCAAGAAAAGTTTCAGAAGGACTATATGTGAGTTGAAAAATATCAGGTTTTTTCTGCTACATGTACCTGACCACAAGGTCTTTTATATTTGGACTTGCGCCCTAATATAACCAATCAACTGTGTGTATAGGTTGAATGGGGCATGCCTCGCCAAAATGAGGCAAAGTTTCTATTTCTAAAACAAAAAATCTCTCAGGTTAAAACAAAGGTTCTCTCAGCCTAGTTCTGATAGTAAGTTCTTTGTACATATCAGAATGGCAATTCCTTGGGAGAGCCCAGAACTTGAGCACAGTATTTTAGCTCTGCATATCAGGAGAACCACCTTGGATGACGAGGAATGCACAGTATGCCACACACTTCTTCCTCCTACCTAGGGACCAGATGTGATGATCCTTTAAATGCCAGCCAAGCTGGAGAAACAGGAGCTCATGGCTTCAACTGAACACATTTCAGAATAGCAGAAAAGTCACAGGAAAAGCCTAGATCTACAGTGTAGATAATACCAAAGAGTCATCAACTTAGTATTGGCTGCAAAAGAGCAAGAAGCTCAGCAGCCCTAGTTAAACATCAGAATAATTCTGAGTACTTGTGATCTAATAAAATTGATAAAATTCTCTCTTAGATAAGATACTTATCTATCATATAAAGCATAAGATACGATAGATACGGTAAATCACTAATGTGGTACTGATGAACCAGACAAGTGCCAGTGGAACAAGAAATGAGAAGTAGACGATGGTAATGGATGGGATACACACTGAGGAAATCTGTTGATAGTATTACAAGGCAGTCCTTATTCCAGAATCTCTAGGGTAAGAAAGGTAGAGGAAGACCTAAGTAACACGTGGAGAAGAGAACTGGAGCCAGGCATGAAAGAAGTCAGGAAGACATGGAAAGACCATGAGCTGATGGTACAGGAAAGGAAGATTTGGCTTAAGTTTGCTGAGCTAGAGGATGATGTAGAAGAGAAGATAAAATGGATCATTATCGATTTTACCTATCAAGAAAAGTTTCACAGTGTGAATATTTTACATAAGGTACTATCTCACCGTAAGTCACTGTACGATCTACACACAGGTCAGGAAATTTATCACTCTCTGTTAACTAGATTCCCACTGAATACAGTCACTTGTGAAGCACTATAATTTAGATAAATGTTCTCTTTAGACATGTGCATTATAGTGACCTCTCCTTGTAATGAAAGACAACTATTACCTAATCGTACATAACCAAGGCAAACATTACAAGGGCAGGTCACTATAATGCCCATGTCTAAGGAGAACCGTTACCATGGTGTATCACCTAGCATGTCATAAGATGCCCTGTGTAGTTGCAAGGGGTTTCTGAGGAGACAAAGAAAGATAAGGAATATTGCTTTCTCAGGCATGCCCTAACAGGTGACTACTATGAGGTGGCAACCTCACCACATTAAAAAAACTGCTACAGAAAACTACCATAGAAAAAAAAAAATGCATGTATGATTTAGTGCAGGCATCCTGCAAGGGGACCAGTTGTAGTAGTGGTTCAGTTAGCAGCAAACAGGGAAATGATGATGATGATTTGATAAGAACTTCTCTGCTTGAAGAAAAAATCGTTTTTGTATCTGCAAAGCAATATTTAAAAAAAAAAAAATCCCCTTTTAAAACTTATCACACCATTTCAGGGTCATCAACTTCAAATAAGTTTTAAATGCTTACATTGTAGATCAGTTTTTGAACACTGTTTGACCTATGACACTTGACAGCAGAAACGATTTACCTTTGTTAAGTTGCATCTGAGAGCAGAAACGATGTACATTTTTTACGTTACACCTGATTGCAGAAATAATTTACATTTGTTAAGTTCCAACTGACAGCAAAAACGATTTACATTTGTTAAGCAACCAGAATCTTACCATCCATAATTGAATCCTAGTCTGAATGATATTCTTGACAGAAGACAAGCAGAATTTATGCACATGTTCACTAGTAGAAGATCTGAGTTCACAGAAATGAGACGCCCAAGAAGGTCAACAGACAGTATTGATTGAATCCTTTATAAACATCACATAACAACAGGCAAAGCTATATACCTCACACAACAAAACTGCTCCTACCCTACACACTTAAGGCAGGTGGACTAGCATATAGTTTTCTCTATTAAAAAAGTTTAACTGCATCACAAATCATATAAATCAGATAAAATAATCATTCTATGGCAACCACATCAAACAATCACAAGACTGAACATTGCCAAAATATGTACATATATACCCTGTCAAGAATGGAACAAATGCACGACAAACAAAATGCAAAATGTCAAAATTGGGAATGGAAAATTAATTCAGAACAAGTTTTTTTTTGGAAATTCAATATTTTCTAATGTAATTATGAATACACAAAAGGCTGTTCACTGAAGGAGAAAAAAATTGAGGAACAACACACCTGAAGTCCACAATAAATGGCTGTTTATATACATATTTCCACACATAGTAATCCACTTAGCCACATATATCATACATAATATCAAATAGCAAAAAACCTAGGGCCAGGCCCCACTCAGTTTTTAAAAAATATCAAAAGAATCAAAAGTTAATATTAAATAGCCAAACCTAGGGCTAGGCCCCACTCAGTTTGTAGAGAATAGCTAAAAACCTAGGGCTAGGCCCCACTCAGTTTGTAGAGAATAGCTAAAAACCTAGGGCTAGGCCCCACTCAGCTTGTAGAGAATATCTAAAAAAAACCTAGGGCTAGGCCCCACTCAGTTTGTAGAGAATAGCTAAAAACCTAGGGCTAGGCCCCACTCAGTTTGTAGAGAATAGCAAAAGAATAAAAAGTTCATATATATTATTAAATAGCCAAACCTAAGGCCAGGCCCCACTTAGTTTCTAGCAGATAGCAAAAGAATAAAAAAATGGATTCAGTGGAGTACACCTATTAATAATGAATGTACCAAAACTAATACTAAATCCACGCGTATAAAGTGCCTCATATGCACATATACAGTACAAAAAAGTCAATCATGTAAATGTGTCAAATCAATGTTAAAGCAACAACGTGCAGAATGTTACTCCACTTAAGGGGGTAAGTGCCAGAAGATTTTAGTTCAAAATATTTAAACAAAACTCAAAATTTGGGTTAGTTCATTCTCCGATAATTTAGAATTCCCTTAATCTAAATACGAGTCTATAACCTTTTATCTAAACAACCAAAAACCAAAATATTCTAAAAATTGAAAATTTCTTTGGGCTACTTTTCGATCAAATTTTTGGATGACTTTGGTATATTTTTTAACACAAACACTTTTGTCAGATCTGATTTCTGACATCAATATTTTGATTTATTGCAAGTAATTTTGTGAAAATGTGCAAACATTGTTAGACACTTAAAGCAACATGGAGAAAAACAAAAAAGACAACCAAAAAGCTACAGAAAGGTGAAACGCTTTCATAAATAGACGCTTGGATAGAACAAAAGGATTGAAGTGGTATGACAAGATCACTAATGTGAAACTGATGACAAGATCACTAATGTGGAACTGATGACAAGATCACTAATGTGGAACTGATGACAAGATAACAAATGTGGAACTGATGACAAGATCACTAATGTGGAACTGATGACAAGATCACTAATGTGGAACTGATGACAAGATCACTAATGTGGAACTGATGACAAGATAACAAATGTGGAACTGATGACAAGATTACTAATGTGGAACTGATGACAAGATCACTAATGTGGAACTGATGACAAGATCACTAATGTGGAACTGATGACAAGATAACAAATGTGGAACTGATGACAAGATTACTAATGTGGAACTGATGACAAGATCACTAATGTGGAACTGATGACAAGATAACAAATGTGGAACTGATGACAAGATCACTAATGTGGAACTGATGACAAGATAACAAATGTGGAACTGATGACAAGATCACTAATGTGGAACTGATGACAAGAACCAGACAAGTGCCAGTGGAACTGATGACAAGATCACTAATGTGGAACTGATGACAAGAACCAGACAAGTGCCAGTCAAACAAAAGATGAGAATAAGGTGTTGGAGATGAGTAGGACCCACATTGAGGAAACATGTTGACAGCATTACAAGGCAGTCCTTGTTCTTGAACCCCCAGGGTAAGAGAGGAAGAAGAAAATCAAAGAACGCATTAGAGACGAGAACTTGAGACAGACATGAAGGGGATGAAGAAGACACAGAAAGACCTTGACCTGATGGCACGGAACAGGAAGAGTTGCTGAAGGCCTACACTCTACTCCTTTGGGAGTTGAAAGGTGAAGAAGGAAATTCAAAACCCTATAGGTCTTGATCTACTAAAGTTATGAAAAATCTGATCTGATTAAAGTTTTAAAATATGAACATATTCCATTCTGAAGTTCGTAATTCATAAGATTAAAAATAATACTTAACAAACTGAAATATGCCCCGTGTAACTCTCCGGGGGGTGGGGGGGGGGGGGCTCTCTGAACAGACAAAGAAAGACTTGGACTACTGCCCCTCATCATGTAAAAAAAACTGCCACAGATACCCCTGCTGCTACAGTAGGTGACTGCTTGGTGCAGGCTTTCTGCAGAAGACCAGCTACACTGGTATCTCTATGCTCTGTGGGGAGCACAAAGGAAAATGTACTGGCACAACACAGCAGCTATAAGAATTGACAGCCAAGTAGGAATGTTTCATTAGATTTAATATGTGTGCTGTCACCTGATCTGTACAGTGATATGAGATCCACAGAGGACGTGTCTGGAATATCCGTTGGTGAACATAATATAAACAACTTGGGATATGCTGATGATACAGTCTTAATAGCAGAAAGTGAAAAGAGTTACAGGAAATGATTGTTACAATAGTGACAGAAAGTAAAAATAAAGACCTTAGCCTAAATAACAAAGGGGCAGACGTAAGAGTCGTCTATAAAAAAAATGACTTCTCCAAAATGTAGTATCAAAGTAAATAGAACAGTTGTAAAGTAAGTCAATAGATTCAAATATGTATACATGTTAACAACATCAGATGGAAGATGTATTTCTGAAATGAAGAGTAGAATACTCCAGGCAACAGCAGCATTCCACAAAATGAAAAATATTTTTTGCAAGAACTCAATGTCAATGAAACTAACAAAGATAGTTCTTCAGTTTTTTATGCAGCCTATTTTAACACATGGAAGTGAATCATGGACAATTAGTAAAGAAGTAGGAAAAACACTAGAGACCACAGAGATGTGGTTTTACCCTGTTAGAAATATCAAGGGCAGCTAACAATGAGCAATGAGGATGTCCTGAAAGAGGCCAATTTTATTTCTCACATCAGAAGGCGGCAATCCACTGTCTTTGTGCATGCTATGAGAAGAGGATAGCTGGAATATATTGTGACGACAGGAAAGAGTGAAGGAAAAAGAGATGACGACAAAGAGAGAAAGTACTGGACAGTCAGAAATCGTGACCTGGAGAGAAGTCAACATCAGAATTGATAAATAGTATTGGAGACAGGAAGTTGTGGAAGGATGTGATCACCTATGCCACCAGGCATTGTATTTGAAGAAGAGGCGCTTGATCTTGAAGTCAGTCAGTATATCTTACTCTGATCTGAGTATTAGTTTTTAGGAGGAATGCAAAAAAAAAGGAAAAAGCATACGGTAGAAGGTTTTACAATGTGAATTCAAAAACCCTATCTTTTAGCAATGCTAACCATTACTTTCAGCGTCCGATTGACAGAGTGGTTAGATTGCTGGTCTCTCGTGGCGAAGGTGCTGGGTTTGATTCATTCATTTGATGCACTTGAGTTAGGGAAGGAAAAGGCAGAAAGGAAGGGAACTAGTTACCTCATCTTTCAATGCTGGACCTAGTATAGTGAAGTCTCTAACACTTCACTCCCCTATAGCAATAACTGCGATGAGAATACCTTTACCTTTTTTTTAACCAGTACTTGGCACCGTGTGATGCTACTGGTCAACAGCCATCACATGATCGAGATGTCTTACTATCAATCTATCCACACAAAATTTTATGAGAAAATATTTTGTCACCACATAAAACTAAACTGACATTTTTGTTCTATATTTTCATTTTAAAAATTTAAAATGAACATTCAGTCAAAATGACATAAATGTTTGGTAGTTCAATGTTAGTTGTTATGAACCTTTAATATTAAAGTTTTATGACAAGATCATTAATCTAGAACTGATGACAAGATCATTAATCTAGAACTGATGACAAGATCATTAATCTAGAACTGATGACAAGATCATTAATCTAGAACTGATGACAAGAATCAGTAAAACATAAGGTGAGAAGAAGACGCTAGACACACATTGAGGAAACCTGCTGATAACAATACAATGCAGTCCTTTTTCTGAAATCCCTAGGAGAGGTAGAGGTAGGCCAAAGAACACATGGAGACGACAACTGGAGACAGACATGAAGAAAATATGGACAGACCTAGAGCTGATGGCACGGGTCAGGACAATTTTGTGCAAGGCCCATGCTCCTCACACTTGGGGGCTGAAGTGTGATGATGATGAACTTTTAGACCTGATTTGACACCGAACTTTAAACCTGACTATCTCCATACGTGATTTATTAGACCTACCATCCTCAAAAATGCATATACTTTCATGTACGTTTCCATTTATAATAAATGTTTCATCATTGTATCAAACACTTTTCTTGCAATACCAACTATCTCTGTATTCCAAAATGCAAACAAAAAATATTAGAGATTTTTGTTGTATTGTGTCACATATATTCCATGGGTGACAAGCAATAAAGGTGACTGTGAGAATACTGAAATAATGGCACTAGTCAAAAGAACAAGTGACTATGAGGACACCAAGACTTTAACACTTGTCTATCATCATAATAATAATAATAGCCCCTTCAGTCATAACTGAGATGATAGCCTTGTCAATAATACAAGTATAAACACATATACATAGGCAGCGATATAGACACAGACAATGAGATCAAACCAAGAATACAAAAGACTACAGAAGCTTTCATTGCATTGGGAAATATATGGATATCAAAAGAAATCAAGTCCAACACTAAAATAAGAATCTTCAACTCAAATGTCAAGTCAGTCCTATTGTATGGCTCTGAAACATGGAGAACAACAAAAACAACAACCAAAAAGCTACAGACTTTTATAAATGTGTGCTTGCGTAGAATAAAAGGATTGAAGTGGTATGACAAGACCACTAATGTGGAACTAATGACAGCACTAGACAACCAGGTGGTCTTAACACCCTACACTCCTTTGTCTGAGGTGACCCTTTCCACTCCTATTCTATTTTTATGCTTTCCACTCTTATTCAATCTTTCTATTTCTCCGTCGCCTATAATTAAAAAAATGTTTTTTTTTCATGTCTTTATTTTTAATTAATTATTTATTTATCTCCAACTTATTCTGCCCTCTTCTATCTCTAGTCCTCATTATTATTACGTTTGGGTAGTTTCTTGTTCAGTTTCATTTTTAGCTTCGCACGGCTCCTAGCTTCTTAGTATGTACTGTTTACATCCAGAAGTGACAGTCACTTCCTTTTCTTGTGACGCACTCTCCCTTCGGCAGGCGAGCTAGGTCTTAGCTGCCTTTAGGGGAGTACCCAGTTTTTATTTTTATGTTTATTTAGATTCTTATGTGTCCTATCTAGCCCTCACTTTCTTTCCTTTCCCTGATGAAGGCCGTGTGGCTGCAAAGTTGGCTATTTTCTTTGTCTTTTGTCCTCGTAAGACGAATCACCTTTTTTCTTTGTCTTTTGTCCTCGTAAGAAGAATCACCTTTTTTTTCGATTTTTTTTTCATACCCATCCACTAGACAAACACCAGTGGAACAAGAAATGAGAAGATGCTGGAGATGGATAGGACAAACATTGAGAAAATCTGTTGATAGCATTACAGGACAATCCCTGTTCTGAAATCCCCAGGGTAAGAGATGTAGAAGAAGACCAAAGAACTCATGGAAAAAAGAACTGGAGACATGAAAAGGAAGAAGACATGAAAAGACCTTGGCACAGGACAGGAACACTTGGTTTGTTGAAGGCCTATGCTCCTCTGGGAGCTGAAAGGTGAAAGAACAAGTATAATACAAGTGACCCCTAGAGCAAACTCTGGGACTGTTTGGCAAATGAAGAACATTCCAGCACCTCTGATTCATGCTATACAGAGCTTTCACAAGTCTTGCAGAAATTATGTGAGGATGGCAAACCATAAGTCAGAAGAGTTCAGGACCACCACTGGAGTAAGACAAGGTGATATCCTGTCACCTTATCTTTTCATACTCCTCATGGATGATGTCATCAAGGCATGTAGGGAGAGGAAAAGAAAGTATTCAGTGGGGTACTGGAAGATAAGACAGGTCTGTATTTCAGAGCTGGCATTTGCTGATGATGTTGCCCTGATTGCTAAATCAGAGGCACATCTTCAAACCAACCTGCAAGTCTGGCAAGAAGAGCTGGAGAAGAGAGGTATGGTCATCAGTAGCTCTAAAACAAAAACCATGGTGATATCACGAGAGGAAAGAAGGCATCAGATTAAGCTGGAAGAACAGGTCCTGGAGCATGTCAACCACTTTAAATACCTCAGAGCTGTCATAGACTGGAAGGGAGTCATCAAAGAAGAGTTGGCTACCTGATGAGCAGCAGCTGGGAGACTTTTTCGGGCCATAAATCGAGGATTCCTCAGCAAAAGAGAAGTTGGCAAGGAGATGGCTGTATACCGCTCCACCTATGTCCCAGTCTTGAGGTATGGATGCAAGTCATGGGCAATGACTACAACCCACAAAAGCCAGATCCAAACCTCAGAAATGAGGTATCTGAGGAAGGTGATTGATGTAACAAGAAGAGACATGGTCCGCAACCAGATGATACATCAAGGCATAAAAACCCAACCCCTGCAGACCCAAGTAGAACAGTCCCAACTAAGATGGTTTGGCCATGTCTGCAGAATGGGAGAAGATCAGCTACCATGACAAGCATGGGAAACTAACAGCTGGGGATCCAGACCTCCAGGATGACCCAGAGTCCGCTGGGAGGACAAAATTAGACAATCTTTGAAGGGCCGATGACTAGAATGGAACCAGGCCAGGAGGAAAACAGCCAACAGGATAGTATGGCGCTCTCTCTTCCAAACCTCTACACCTCAATGTAGAAGAGGAACGACTAAGTAAGTAAGTAAGACTGCCGGGATATAAAAATGTTTACAAGTAATATAAGATGCTGAAAAGACACTAGAATACAATGAAACACAATTTAATTACTAAAACCTTAACCGACCGTTTTTTTTGTTTCTTTCAAAAATTTGTTTGTAAAATTACATTCTAAATATACTGTCTTGAAAAATAAACGTCACTTGTCATTTAATTATTTTAATTTTGTTACTGATACCAAAGTCTAGTTTATCAAATAACATAAATTGGCCAGATTTTGTGAGGATGCATTACAAATATGATATTCTCAAGAAATACTGAAATCAAATATCTAATTACTAAAACTCAATCCATGATGATAAATGTAAAACTTAGTTTTGTTCTCTATGACATAATCTTGATTAGATATGAATTCTTTTTTTCACCACAAAGCAATATAAATTAAAACATACAGCCACACTAAAACTACTCCATACTCATTCAAAGAAAAACAATTAAAATAAAAAAGAAACGCCCATTGAACATACATTTATTTTGCTTGGTACTGCTGATAATGCAGCATGGATAAACTATTTCACAGGATAAGTACACATATCAAAACAAAAATTGATTTACGCACGTATCTACAACAAACATTAATAAGAGTCTTTCTTTGTTATGAAAAATGTAAACGTACATACATAAAAAAAGGATTATAAATTATAAAAATGAACATACATTTCTGATGAAAAGTTGGACCCACATGTTACTTTTGTGGACATTGTTCGCAACCATCCATTTGGGCATGAGTTCCAGATTTCATGATTCATATAACAAACTAGCACGTCTGTTAAATAAAGCTTTACACATCTGCTATAAAAAAAAGCTGACATTTATACTAAACCAATCCCTACAATGCCTGTTTAAAAAAAAAAAAAAAAGCACTGAAATTTGTGTCAAATGAACATGGATTTCTTTATTAAATTCAACCCTGAATCTTCTGTTAAACCAAATAAACGAATCCCTGCAATATATGTAAATGAAAGCACTAAAAATTAAACATAACTTTGACATTTTTGTTAAACCCTGATATTTCTGTTAAACTAAATCCTGACATGTTTATAAACCCTGACATTTCTGTTAAACCAAACCCATAAATTTTCATGAAACCAAACCCCAACATGTTTGTTAAACACTGACAATTCTATTCAACCTAACCTTGAAATTTTCATTGAACCACGCCCTGGCATTTCTGTTAACAAACCTTCAAATTTCTGCTAAACCAAACCCTGAAAAGTTTGTAAAACAAAATCATAAAATGTTTATCTACTTTTTCATTAATCTACTGCTTCTGTCTTAACGCTTTGCAGCTTTGTCATTTATCAATTTTTGATCCAGTGGATGTATTATGGCCTGAGATGCTGTCACACCCCCTTCCCCTTTCCCTGTGGTCATCTAATTCTCGTCACTTCCATTTTGAAGTTATATATACCTATGCTGTTAGCTGATCAGGATTAATTTTCAAAAGGTGTCTACACCAATTTATCCTTCATTCTTCAATATATCTCTATCCTTGTGCAGTTCCAATGATTTCTCCATTTCTTTATTTTTTATCAGGCTTTTTTAGATAGGAGTTTTGACTCAAATTTGGGGAGAGACACTCTGTTCAACCCAGATACAAGGTCCATCAGTTACATTAGCATATCAAAATATTACAAGACCTTATGCCCTGGTCCTTTAGGTTTTATTAGCTGCTTCTCACAGACATGCCATTTCACAGACATGCCATTTCACAGACATACCATTTCACAGACATGCCATTTCAGACATCCCATTTTACAGACATCTCATTTCACAGGCATCCCATTTCATAAATCATGAATTTCGTTTTTGTTCTTTAGTTAATTTCCACATATGACCACATGCTGTTAATATAAATAATGCATTTTCAGTTATTTATATGGATCATCTGGATCTTTAGATACTACAAAACAGAGGCGAGCTGTAAGGTCACTTAATTGATTCACTTTGTTCTCACGTCAACCTTTATGTCTATGATAAATATACTGGCAAGGTATTTCTTGGAAATCCAAATCCTGAAATATCTTTTAACCCTTTGAACCCTGGCCACCCAGCCCGTAAAACTCCATTCCCCTGGGCTCCTGAGCAAAAAACGCACAAAAAAGACACACAACCATATGGTCAGTTTTAACTATTCTATCTCAAATTGACTGACCTGATCATCTCCAATATTCCTGCTTATTGTGCCAGTCCTTCCGGCATGTAGACCCTTCCTTTAGGCACAAATAGCTTTCACAATATTTGCACCATAATTTAGTCTTTACTTTTTTGAATGGTCTGTTAGAACTAGCTTGCTCATAATCTGATTCACACGTTTTGTCACTCGATTCAATTTCGATGTCACTTTCAGAATAATCACCTTCTAAATCTAATTCATTGTCCTCCGAATCATTTAGCACAAGTTCAACAGCTTGTTCCGTTGTTAGCCTTTTAGAACGGCTATTTCCTGGATTTTCAACACGTCTTTTCATTGTGAAAACAATTAAAAAATTGCAAAATATTATCACTTCGTGGGTGCCGCCATTTTAGAGTAACATTCCACAAGACATGTGTACTTCCTGACGTCATTATTTTTCACACATTTCCATTCCCACCCCGTTTTGCTAAGCTAGGTGTGTCAGACCGAGATTACGGTTGCTCGGGGAATGGATTATTTACGCACGGACCGAAATTTCGGGACCTCGGGTTCAAAAGGTTAAAACGTTGAACTAAAACTAAGTTAACTAAGTCCTGACGTATCTGTTAACTCAAGTACTTTATTGCCTTTTTGTTTTTGTTTTTATTTTGAAACAAGACTTCTGTCTTTTCATCTCGTGTACAATTGAAAATTATGTTTATTACGGATCCTACCCTGAAAATAAAACTTGAAATAAGAGACTTGTTTTTTTTTGTTCAAATTTTATAACACTTAAAAATAAAGAAGGGAATCAATGCTATTATATGAAACATACAGACAAGTCACTGTTTTGTACAGGCCCTCAACCCTCTATCTAAAAATTTTTTTTAAACTCTGAAAAGAAAAGCTTTTTCTTGAAACCCCATTTATGTGCACAGGACCAACCAGACACTAGACGTTAGTTGCTTAGGCAAGATACTTGTATTCTATTTTAGATGAGCCACTGGAATAAAATAACCCAGCTAACACTACGTATTAGTTGTATTTTACATTATCTATGTGACCACTACAGAAGAGGCCCTGATGCCATCACAAGAACTGCTATGTTATGGACACCAAAAGGAAGGCAAAAGACAAGCCGACCAAAAAATTTCTTGGCGGAGAACCTAGGAGGCCCAGATGCAAAGCATGAACCATAGGAGTTGAGGCACTGCATGAAGGATGGCCCCAACCGAGCGAAGTGGAGACAGTTTGTTGCGCCCTACAAGACAACAAAGGCATGATGGTCACTGACTGCTTTGTCAGACAGCGGCTAAGGATCAATGAAGAAGAAAAACAATATGTCATCACATTATGACAACGAAGGATTGGTGAAATTTTCATTTATTTTATTAAATACCAATTTTACAGAATTCTACTTTTGTAACTTTTCTAAAATTCTAAAGATTTCTGTTCAAAATAGTTTTATTAATTATAAAACTGTTACATTCTCAACATCAGACAATAATAAATATCATTTTTAATTTAAACAGGAATGTTAGAAATATTTAATGCGTTAGCTTATGGGATACTGCCACAGTCACTGCAACATAATATATGGTACTTGTAACATACCACTTTCCTGAAATCTGAAAAATTCCAAATTCTGAAACACATATAGCCCCAAAGGTTTCCGGTTAGGGGTTGATGACCTGTATAAGATTTGTACAGTCCATATTGCTACTGTGATGTTGCTGCTCACAGTCCATGGTGCCCCAAAGTCAAAATGTTATGGGATGGGTCAAGACAAGTCCTAATGGAATGAGTCAAGTCAAGAAATCACTAGAGATTCAGCCTCACATTACTTGTATTTGCAACTACCACCTGACATGTTTGAAACTAACTTCTCACACATTAGACATAACATGTTGTGTGTGTTTGTGTGTGGTCATCATGGTAACTTAATGGACATACCAATTCTTTTTCTCTTAAAGAAACTGCCAGCAGTTTTCATAAATGTTCTTAAACTAATAAGAAACTTATGAGGCAAAACAAGTACATTTATTGAAGTAAAAACCAGTTGAAAGTGAATGTTAAAGCAAGTTTATCAAATTTATCTTATTCTAAAAGAGTGACTCGCATATGATTCTAATTCAGATACATTTTTAAGAAGCTCTAATTTCAGCTTTATTCAAAACATAAATATTTATATCAAAGTTCAATGTGAATTTTAAAGCAAGTTTATCAACTTTTATCTTATTCTAATATAGTGACTTGCATGTAACTCTAATATATAGTAACATTTTTATGCAAGTTTACCAACCATATACTTATCTCATAAAGTGACTCACATATAATTTTATGTAGGGAGATATATTTTTTAAGAAGCACTAATTTCATAAATTAAACTGTCAAAATGTACTGATACCAATTTTGAAGAAGCACTAATTTCAGAAACTGAACTCTCAAAATATACTGATACCAATTTTTTTTTTAAGAAGCCCTCATTTTAGAAATTAAACTCTGACAATATACTGATACCAATTTTTAAGAAGCATTAATTTCAGAGATTAAACTCTCAAAATATATTCATACCAATTTAAAGAAGCACAAATTTCAGAAATTAAACTCAGGCAATATTCTGATACCAATTTTTAAGCAGCACTAATTTCAGAGATCAAACTCTCAAATACACTCAAATAATGTTATCAATGCGTATTATATACATCAGTATTGATGCAAAAACGAAAATAGTATTCTGAAAACAACATACATATGTAACCACAACATAAAGAAGGATATCAACGCTCCTTATTTCACTAGAATGACAAAGTCAGTTTTTGTTCTTCTATCACAGACAAAATCCAAGTCCTCTGACCTGGCAGTGAAGGACATTACAGTATGCTCTGCATTATCTGGGATCAGATTAATGCAAAAAAAAAATATATATATATGAAAATAATTTTGGAATACAAGAAAGTGACCGCTGAACAAGTGCTGTATTCGACAGTGTATTACGAATCTGAAATTGTTCTAAGTATGTACATAATGATAACTGTAATATGTAATCATATTTAGAGCAAAAGCAAGACAGCGTCCTTGCTGAAAAACTAATGCTGAGAAATCTGCACAGCACCTTTTGCTGAAAGGTGAATGAAGGGAAATAGTAAACATCTGTGTTGGCGTAGTTTAAATTATCTTCATTGTACACTCTCAGACGTCTGCTTGAATATTTTCAAAGAAAGCAGTGGCCAGCTTGAGGCTATTTGTATCTCCATAGAGTTTTTCCAGGAATGGTACTGGTGACGGCCATATGTGCATTCTTCATTGCTCATATGCTGGGCATCTTGAAATTCATTAAATTGAAAATAATACAATGTTCATATTTTTTGTCTATGGCTCAATTTTCTTATGTATGAGTTTTTTCAAAACTTTTTTTACATACAATTTTTAAAATAATTTTTTCCTATTTCCTATGGACGACAATTAACTGGGATAAATTTTTTTCCCATATCATCGTGGATTCAAATAATCAAGAGTCTACAGTTTATAAAGCATATACCTTTGATGTTGGAAAATGCATGTATGTAGAAGCATATAACATTTATATTTTAAGAGAAAAATTTAAAAAAAAAATATGATCGCATAAGACATGGCCTACGTTAATGTGGATACATTCTGATAATGGATGATGCACTTCGCAAATGATACCCACATACTGATGCCTACGTCAGATATAAACCTGACAATTGAGAAACTTTGATCACATGAACAAGTTCTGTGCTGTACAGTATTTTGCTTCAAACTTTTGTTTTGATCACCTACATTAAAAAAAAAACCTTTATAATGATGCAACACTTGGCACTATCCCACCTGAAGATGACCTATACAGACAACAATCACAAGGCCAAATGTTTTGACCCAAAATTAGAACATATACAAGACCAAATGTTATGACCTAAAATGAGAACATATAAGACCAAATGTTATGACCTATAATGAGAACAATTACATGACAAAATGATATGACCTAAAATGTTATGACCTATAATGAGAACAATTACAAGGCCAAATGACAAGATCTATAATGAGAATAAATGCCAAGAGCTATAATGAGAACAACTATAAGACCAAACACCAAGACCTCTAATGAGAACCACATATACTAAGACAAGTAGATTATATAATCTGGAAGACACACAAATCATTTAAGAAACAAAAAAGTAACAAAACAGTGCTAGCACAATACAGAATATGAAACTGATGAAAAGAATCGGACTAAATACCAGTGAAAGAAGATGTAAGAAAAACGTGTTCAAGGTGGATAGGATATGAGCTGAGAAATCAGCTTACAGCTCCTTACGACAGTCCTTGTTTGGAATTCCCCTGGGTAAAAGAAATAGATCATATATGTGAAAATAAGATGGTTTGGCCATGTCTGCAGAATGGGAGAAGATCGGCTACCACGACAAGCATGGGAAACAAAGAGCCAGGGATCCTGACCCCCAGGACGACCCAGAGTCCGCTGGGAGGACAACATTAGACAATCTTTGAAGGACCGAGGACTAGAATGGAACCAGGCCAAGAGGAAGACAGCCGACAGGATAGTCTGGCGCTCTCTCTTCCAAACCTCTACACCTCACGGTAGAAGGGGAACAACTAAGTACGTAAGTAAGTAAGAAAATAAGTGGAATCTCAAATCAACAACTCAAAAGCACATGGAGAATAGAGCTGGAGACAGGTTAAGAAGATATGGAAGGAACCAGAAGATGGTATAAGTTAAGAGGTTCTGGAATGAGGTCAATGCTCCGCATGGAGCGGACAGATGAATATGAAGCAGAAGAACTCACAGAGCCAATCACTGCAACTTCCAGCAGCACCTTCTGCCTTACCATGAAAGGAATAATACAGCAAACTGCAAAAATGAAGAACCCAGACAGCCTATCACAGAAACACCTACTTCTTACCATAAAAGGAAGAATGCAGAAAACTGCAAAGACAAAACAGAACCATGAGAGCCAATCACAGCAACTCCCAGCAGCACCTACTGCCTCACCATAAAAGGAAGATTGTGGCAAACAGCATGCTTTGCCATCTCTGACATTTCAAAGGAAACCTACATGCAACAGATGACCAAGGGGTTTCATGCTTGCTCATTTTTATTTCAAGCAAGAAGATGCAGCTTTCAGTTCTATAAAGTGCTGTCAACTGCCTTTTTCACAACATACCTCCTTCTCTCTTATTGTCTATTTTCCTGTCCTCCAAGTGTTAGCAATTTACTTGTCTTAGCACATGCTTGTCTCAGTATTACTTCTCTAGATTTGGAGCAGACAACCCTGTTGCCATTTGCCACAGTGAGGAATTAGCCATAAAGGTGTGGTGAATTTGATACTGCCATATTGTGGATCAAATATAATCAGCCAACATTTCTGCAACTTGTCAGACCAAAATGAGAGTCAAATTTCACATTAAATTTTCTAATTTTTAAATATTTGACAAATGTTTCATCATTTGCATCCGACACAGCTGTAACTGAGTTCATCACCCCAAGGAACATAAGCCTTCAACAAGCTTATGCCAAGTCTTCATGTCCTATGCCATCAGCTCAAGGTCTTTCCATGTTTTATTCATTTCCTTTATGTTTGTGTCCAGTTCTCTTCTCCATGTATTCTTTGGTCTTCCTCCACGTCTCTTACCCTGTGGATTCCAGAACAAGGACTACCTTGTAATGCAATCAACTGGTTTCCTCAACATGTGTCCTATCCATCTCCAGCATCTTCTTCTCATGTTCTACTGGCACTTGTCTGGTTCATGTCATCAGGTCCACATTGGTGATCTTGTTATACCACATAAATCCTTCTATTCTAAGCATGCATCCATTTATGAAAGTCTATAGTTTTTTGGGTGTTGTTTTTGTTGTTCTCCATGTTTCTGAGCCATACAAAAAGACTGGCTTGACATTTGAATTGACAATATGACTAAGTACCTAGTCAATATTTACATGGTTTGAATAAACTAGTTCAGTCTGTTATTTTTAAAATTTTTGACTGATAAATGCAATTTCTCAATCGTTTTGCATGATGTGATAAATTTCATTTTTCATTCACCTCATCTGTGGCTAATTTGAAAACAAGATTGCTCATCTACGCTCTATATGGCCTCTAGCATTTACAATGAACCTGCATGATCTGATATGGGCATACTCCTCGATACTGGAACCTTCCAGGCAGTAACAAAGGAAGCTAAAAGATTCCCTCATCCATTACAATTTTATGTACACACTACAGTACTAAAGTACTCGTCTACATTCCATCATCTGAAGTCTTCTTATCCAGGACTTTTTATTAACAAAAATAATACGATTATGTTGAGGGATTAACATGAATCCGAGACATCTATTGTTTTCTTAACACTGAATACATTTTTTTTTTTTGGCCAGACAAGGGTACAAATACGAGGGCCTTATATATTAATTGTCGGCGTCTGTGGCCTAATGGATATGAACGCAGTTTCATAATCCAGATATACCAGGTTCGAAACCTGCTGCAGGCGGTTTGGTAGCAGATCGCTTTGTGTGGATTTTTAACAATGGTATAAGCGCCGTACCGTTCAGAAAGCAATGGCAAACTACTGAATGAAAAAAATTGCCTAGAAAAATCACAAACAGCCAATAAAAGCTGGGGTTGATTGCCACGTCCTGTAAAGGATAAGCAACTAACTTTTTATATATTAATTATTTAATGTAATCTCATATCTGTTATCATATACTATTATGCGATGTGCTAATTATTTAAAAAATTAATTAAACAAAGTGCTAATCGTTACACAATTTATTATGTAATGTCACATGGTTGGCACACTAAAAACTGTCCTATCTACCAAAACAGGCTTTACAATGCCTAATTATCATCACTAAAAAAATTATTTAATGACCCAATTATTCCTCCCACTTCTATATGGTTAAGTGAAACTTCTCGTTATGAAGAAAATGACAAAATGCTATCAGCATTATTTTGAGAAAATACAGAAACGGCATGCACTGCATCTAGAAAGGTAAACTGCACATCCATTAAGAGAGCATACAGACCTTTCAATTTTTTTCATGGTGTATTGACCACTGACCATAAGTCATGATAAGTCTGACAACTAAGATCCAATGAAGATGAGATGGAATGGAACGTAATAAAAGGACCACAGGAGAATTAGTGTCCTTATCAGGACAGCATAATTATTTCTTGCCACGTTTTAGTGGGTTACTTCCTCATTACTTATTTTTTTTAGAACTGTTACATAGTCCACCATGTTATGTCATACCTATCCTCAGTCAAACCATGACATAATGTCCTACAGTCAGACAAATTAAGTAGCTCCTATGTATCAGACAAAAAAATTACATAATGTCCTATAATTAGATAACTCAAGCAACGTGCTATCTTTCAGACAAACTACTATATTCTGTCCTACCCAAAATTCGACAAATCATGTAATGTCCCACATATCAAACTGTTACATAATGTCCTATCTACACTCAGACAATGTCCTATGTATCAGATTAACTATTACAAAATGTTATATCAACAATCAGACGAATCAGCTAATGTCCTACGTATCAGATAAACTATTACATAATGTCCTATCTATCAACTTCACAAACTGCTTGCATATGAAAATTTCGGCATCATCTCATTACCACTGGTAGTGTGTATGTCCCTTGTATGTTTACACTTTGTCTCCCTTCAGACCAGGCAGGTTCACTCTTGTGGGAAAGATGGTCTTGTGGTCATGATCTGACATTCCTAGGCCAAGGTCACCAACTTGGTTGTCTTCAACAATCTGCAAGACAAAAAAACAAATGTATCAGAACAAACAAAAATATAAAGTTCAATCTCATATCTCTCAGAATCTATTTTATTTAATTTTTTCATGTTCTTTCTATTTACACACAAATCTTTTGTGCTCCACCTTTATTTACACAATAGTTTTCCATATTATTTTCACATCTTTCTTTCAGATTCTTTTTTTGTAATGCTAATAACTTTTTCATGTACATTTTTGTTTAATACATACAAGTGTTTATCATATTAATTTTACTGACGTTGCAGTCTTCCATGCAGTTTTGTTTTAAAATGTACACACATTTTCTTTCATGTAAATTTTTTAAACAAAAAATCCATTCGTTACATTTACATGACATTATGTTCTATTTACTTTACACATTAATTTTTCAGGCTCTACTTTACCCACACATACCATTACATATTAAAGCCACATGTTTTAGGTGAAAAGGCGAGGGACTTACGGTTCATCCCGTATAATACAGAATAATTTATTCTCTGCACGTCATCACAAATTACTGTCTTTTCTCTTGTTAACATAACTGTTAGTTTATAAATACCTTGGCTAATATGAGGTTGTGCAGACAGCAAGCAGCCTCGTCACGGAAATCAAATTGCTACAGGAACCACGGCTGTGAAAGCACATGAATGTGCAGACTTTCTGCAAGGGGAGCAAATGCTGTAGTGGTTCTATGCTCCATTAGCAGTATTTTGAGAAGTAATAATGATGATATAATAGTCTTTGAACAAGGACGACAAGAAAAATCACCCACCGAGAAGCTACAGGCTGTCATAAACGGATTTTTACACTGAAAGGAAGAATTAACGGAGTATGACAAAAACAAGACAGGTGCCAGTGGAACAGAAGATGAGAATAGCACTTCGACGACGGACAGGGCACACACCGAGGACACCCGGCAGTCCTTATTCTGGAATCCCCATGGTAAGACAGCTAGGGGGAGACAAAAACACATGCAGAAGAAAACTGGAGAGAAAAATGAAAGGGATAAAGAAGACATGGAATAACATAGAGAGGATGGCACAGGACAAGGGAAGTCATCAATGTCCTATGCTCCTTGGACAGTTGAAGGGTAATACAGAAAACATAGACCAGAAATAAGGAAGAAAACTCAAGCTTGTAAATCGTAAACAAATAAAGGTCTATATCCTTTCATCAGAACATCCGAAAACCAGCAGTTTCTTTGGGCTACTTTTGTGATCACAATTTGGCTGATTTTTGACTATTTTGGGTGACTTTGGGCTACTTTGTGATTACAATTTGACTGATTTTTGACTATTTTGGGTGACTTTGGGCTACTTTGTGATTACAATTTGGCTGATTTCTGACTATTTTGGGTGACTTTGGGCTACTTTGTGATTACAATTTGGCTGATTTCTGACTATTTTGGGTGACTTTGGGCTACTTTGTGATTACAATTTGGCTGATTTCTGACTATTTTGGGTGACTTTGGGCTACTTTTGTGATCACAATTTGGCCGATTTCTGACTATTTTGTGTGACTTTGGGCTACTTTGTGATTACAATTTGGCTGATTTCTGACTATTTTGGGTGACTTTGGGCTACTTTGTGATTACAATTTGGCTGATTTCTGACTATTTTGGGTGACTTTGGGCTACTTTGTGATTACAATTTGACTATTTTGGGCGACTTTGGCCCGAACATATTCTGGGCAACATGGGCTATTTGGGATACTTTTTGAACGCAATTTGGGTGACATCTGAACTGAAAAAAATCCAGTTTCCAAAATAAAGCTGTCTCCAAGGATTTTGGATAAAAGGATACAGACCTTTAACAAAAAGACGTAAATGAAAGAATGAAATAAAAAAGCATAATAGAGAATGGAACAGTAAGAAAACGTAACAGGCACTCTGAAGATTCAATCCAGATCCACTCGACTGACGCCATCGCCTCACTGTGAACGTGGCTGTGTTACATCTAGCAACGAAACAAGTACCTCAGAAGATAAAATAGGGGTAGTTGCTTTCATGACACAATCTCAAACTAAGAAGTTAAAGACCTGAATGAATAAGACATTTGTGAAGGGACTGTTACTTGCAAGCCCTGTGTAGTTTCCAGGGGAGGCAAAGAATGAACCGGGCTACTGCTCAGTCAAACATGTTGTAAAAGATAATTAATAGGAGATTGTGCACGGGGCTAGCAACCCCATCATGTATAACAAACTGTTTGAGCGAACGATACGCTCCTTTATGAGTAAAAAAACATATATGCTGTCCAATGTCTGAGATAATCACTGTTCTATGTCTGAGATAATCGCTGTTCTATGTCTGAGATAACCATTGTTCTATGTCTGAGATTACCACTGTTCTATGTCTGAGATACTAATTTCCTATGTCTGAGATAATCACTGTTCTATGTCTGAGATAATCACTGTTCTATGTCTGAGATAATCACTGTTCTATGTCTCAGATAATCATTGTACTATGTCAGGGATTATCACTATTCTATGTCTGAGATACTAATTTCCTATGTCTGAGATAACCACTGTTCTACATCTGAGATACTAATTTCCTATGTCTGAGATAATAATTGTTCTATGTCTGAGATAATCATTGTTCTATATCTGAGATAATCGCTGTTATATGTCTGAGATAACCATTGTTCTGTGTCTGAGATAATAATTGTTCTATGTCTGAGATAATCGCTGTTATATGTCTGAGATAACCATTGTTCTGTGTCTGAGATAATCATTGTTCTATGTCTGAGATAATAATTGTTCTATGTCTGAGATAATCACTGTTCTATGTCTGAGATTACCACTGTTCTATGTCTGAGATACTAATTTCCTATGTCTGAGATAATCACTGTTCTACATCTGAGATATTAATTTCCTATGTCTCAGATAATCACTGTTCTACGTCTGTGATATTAATTTCCCATGTCTGAGATAATCACTGTCCTATATCTGAGAAAATCACTGTTCTATGTCTGAGATAATCACTGTTCTACGTCTGAGATAATCATTGTACTATGTCTGAGATTATCACTGTTCTATGTCTGAGATACTAATTTCCTATGTCTGAGATAATAACTGTTCTATGTCTGAGATAATCACTGTTCTACATCTGAGATATTAATTTCCTATATCTCAGATAATCACTGTTCTAGGTCTGTGATATTACTTTCCCATGTATGAGATAATCACAGTCCTATATCTGAGAAAATCACTGTTCTATGTCTGAGATAATCACTGTACTATGTCTGACATAATCACTATACTATATCTGCGATAATCACTGCTCTATGTCTGAGATAATCACTGTTCTATGTCTGAGATGATACTATGTCTGAGATAATCACTGTACTATGTCTGAGATAATCAATGTTCTATGTCTGACATAATCACAGTACTATGTCTGAGATAATCACTGTTCTATGTCTGAGATATAAATTTTATATGTCTGAGATACTAATTGTCTGAGATATTAATTTCCTATGTTTAAACTACTATTAAAACTACTCAATACTAAACTAGTATTAAAGACTACTCAACACTAAACTATTTTTAAAACTACTCAACACTAAACTATTGTTAAAGCTACTGAACACTAAACTATTATTAAAACTACTCAGTTACAAACTATGTATTGAAGCTACTCAGTAATAAACCAGTATAAAAGATATAAATGTTATATGTCTGAGATGTTAATTGTCTGCGATATTAATTTCCTATGTCTGAGACATTCACTGTTCTATGAGAAATGGATGTTCTACATCCTACTGACAAAGCTGTGGCCTATGTTTGGAACAATGACAGCCTAATATCAATCTACCATAATTATTACCCTCATTGTTTTATTTCTAGGGTAGAAGTTTTCAAACATTTATCATTACTAAGATTTCAATAAAGATATCTTCTTCTTCTTCTTTGTTCGCCTTGAAAAGGACGTTGGTTGCGTTGTGTCCATTTACAGCAAAGGTGCGATATTTGCGCCTTTCGGCCGTCACATCCGACTTCAGCACTGCATTTTTGGGACCGGGTTAGCTTTCTCTCTTCGATCCCTTCAGGTCTTGGTCAGCTCTGGTTTGCTGACCCTGACGCAAGCAGTCTAGCTATGGGTCGCTAACTGCATTCCTCACTGTTGATGCGTCTTAGGTCCCAAATAAAGAAATGAAAACATACATAAGTGATGGTAATTAAAATATTTAACTATAAGTATTTACTGAAAGCCAAATAGAAGGGACAGATTACAGGTAAACAGGAAAGAATGCAACACCAGATTAAGTGGGAAGGAAATACCAACAGTGTGTAAGGAAGCAGTGTCCTAGCGTGTACCATCAAGATATGAGACCCAAAAATTCAAATTACTCAACACTAAACTAGGATTAAAGACTACTCAACACTAAACTAGTGCTAAAACTACTCTCATCTCATCTCATAATCGGAACCTCTTCTACCCCGTAAAACGAGGTGTAGAGGGGACCCAAAGAGCACAAGGCTCCTGGGCAAAACATGTAATCAAAGTGTCTGGTAAACAAGTGATTAGCCCATTGTGCCTGAACTTGCCCTCATGTGTACTCTCAATCGCTATAAAATCACTAAGCCTTCCAGACTTTATTCCAGCCAAAATGGACAGAGCCTCATATACCCGAAGGTGTCGAGGAATGTCCCTTCCTCATCTGCCTGAAGGCATTTATAGAGGAACACTCAGGACCCGAAGGTCTGAGGGAAAAGCCAGAGACAATGAGCAGAATCTGAAATGGACACAGCAATCTGTCTGGTTTATCAACACTGGGAGGGCCCCAAAATGGTGCACCACACACAGTCGGTCAAAACAGAAGGTCGCCTGAAACTGGTGCTAAAACTACTCAGATTTTAAACTACTATTACAACTACTCAATATTAAAATATTATTAAAACTACTCAATACTAAACTAGTATTAAAGACTACTCAACACTAAACTATTTTTTAAAACTACTCAACACTAAACTATTGTTAAAGCTACTGAACACTAAACTATTATTAAAACTACTCAACGCTTAACTATTATTAAAACTACTCAGTTACAAACTAGTATTAAAGCTACTCAGTAATAAACCAGTATAACACTACTCAGCAATTTACTACTGTATTATTAAAATGACTCAACATTAATTTATAATTAAAACTACTCACTACTAAAAATAAATATTATTAAAAACTACTCAACAATAAACTATAATTAAAACTACTCATAACTAAGCTATTATTAAAACTACTTAAATATTAAACTATTATTAAAACTACGCAGTATTAAACTATTATTAATAACTTATCACTAAACTATTATTAAACCTACTCAATACTAAACTAGTATTCAAACTACTCATTACTAAACTATTATTAAAACTACTCATTACTAAACTATTATTAAAACTACTCAAATATTAAACTTTTATTAAAGCTACTCAAAGCTAAACTAGTACTAAAACAAAGTTACCAAATACTGAATGTGTGTAAGCCACTGTAAATTGTGTGTAATACACCACTGACTATATGTTAAACTTACATATTACAACATATGCTCAATTCTAAATTTACTTAGCAATAAACTTACATTCCCAAAGAATATGGGGTGCACAAAATGTATTTACTAAATTTGCACTAATAAAAGTCTGCTGAAAACGGAAATCGTGTAAACCAACATTTTCTCATATAATTTTGTAAGCTACAATTTACTGAACACTAAACTTTAACAATTTAAGAAAATATATATTTACTACCCTTTATCCCCCTGTTGAGCATAGACCTTCAAATTCACGTCAAGCCTTCCTTCATGTGTTATGCCAGGTGAGGTATGTTATGTCAGGTGATGCATTATGTGACAGGTGAGGTATGTTGTATCAGGTGATGTATTATGTGACAGGTGAGGTATGTTGTGTCAGGTGATGTATTATGTGGCAGGTGAGGTATGTTATGTCAGGTGATGCATTATGTGGCAGGTGAGGTATGTTATGTCAGGTGATGTATTATGTGGCAGGTGAGGTATGTTGTGTCAGGTGATGTGTGCTGTCAGGTGGTGTATTATGTTGCAGGTGAGGTATGTTGTATCAGGTGATGTATGCTGTCAGGTGATGCATTATGTGGCAGGTGACGTATGTGTTGTCAGGTGATGTATTATGGAACAGGTGTGGTATGTTGTGTCAGGTGATGTGTGTTGTTATGTGATGTATTATGTGGCAGGTGAGGTGTGTTGTGTCATGTGACATACTATGTGGCAGGTGATGTATGTTGTGTCAGGTGATGTGTTGTCAGGTGATGTATTATGTGGCAGGTGTGTTGTGGCAGGTGATGTATGTTGTGTCACGTGATGTACTATGTGGCAGGTGATTATGTTGTGTCAGGTGATGTATTATGTGGCAGGTGATGTGTGTTGTCAAGTGTGTTGTGGCAGGTGATGTATGTTGTGTCAGGTGATGTATTATGTGGCAGATGAGGTGTGTTGTGTCATGTGATGTACTATATGACAGGTGAGGTGTGTTGTGGCAAGTGACGTGTGTTGTGTCAGGTGATGTATTATGTTGCAGGGGATGAGTGTTGTGTTAAGATTATGTAGTGTGTGGCAGGTGAGGTGGATTGTGTCAGGTGATGTATTACATGGCAGGTGAGGTATATTGTGTCATGTCATGTGTGTCATATCAGGTGATGTTGTCGTTATTTAGCTAAGGCTGCTGAGCTTGTTACCCTTTCACAGCCAATGCCAAGTTGAAGAATCCTTAGCATTATCTACAATGTCTCTCTTCTTCTTCTGTCCTTAGCCACAGACCGTCAAAGCAGTCAGTGGCCATTACCCCTAGTGGCGTCTTAGGGCAACAGCAGATAGGTTTTCTTTGCCATTGTTTCCCATCACGCCTAGTGGCGTCTTTAGGGCAACGGCAAATCAACCCATTTGCTGTTGTTTCCGTAATCGAAGTGACTGGCAAACGGGTGATCAGCCCGTTGTGATCTACAATGTAGATCTAAGCTTTTCCTGTGGCTTTTCTGCCATTCAAAACTTGCTGATTTGGAGTCACACGCTCAAGTTTCTTTCTTGGATATTCTTATTTTGACTTGGCAAGCATTTAAAGGTTCCTCACATCTGGTTTCAAGCCAGAAGGGGAGGGGGGCATGCTACGCATTCCCTGCCATGTTTTATCTGCAAGTGTCTTTCCTGAACTTACTGGTATATCATTTTTTTAAAGTTTAAAAATAACCATTATATTAGATGATGCATAACGAGCGTATCATGTGACTTGTGTGGTAAAAGTTGTGCATGACAGTTAGCATTTGTATCATTTCATCAACTCCTTTTCTCACTCCCTACGGAGTAAGAATTCACCACTGCATATGGCCCCTCTTGAGAAACCTAACATTAAAGTACATGCTCTTGCAGCAGCAGTCTATGTAGCAACATGTTGTACGTGATGAGGTTGCCAGTCCCATGCACAACCTTATACCAATCATTTCTTACAACATATATGAATGAGCAGTAATCCTATGTTGTCTCCTCAGAGACCTCCAGGACCAGTGGCGTATTCTCTATGTGTGCTGTGCATGCTGCGCACACCTATGCGCGAAGGAAAATAAAAATTTAATTTATTATTCTATAAAATATTTCTCCTAAGTTCTGCTTTCGGACCGCACGCATCAGGATAACGGATTTTCCCGCATAGAATCTACGAGTACATCTAGTTTCAGTTTCACAGACATGTTTTATAGTGCAGTTTTTATTGGTTGTAGCAATCGCCAGAAGTTTCTCGGGTAATTCCGTCACAATGCGTGCTGGACCGTTCAGATTCACGTCTAAAGACTGGTTTGTGTGAACCGGGGTCATGGGCAGATACGTCAATACAATGCGAACATGCATGCGGTGGCCTAGCAGCTCTCGAGTTGTAAAAATCGGCTGTGTCCGTCCAGTGTTTTTTGTGATTAATTTTTGTTAGTTGCCGGGAATGCAGATTATTACAGTGACAGTGAGTTTCAAGTTGTAAGTTGATTAGTATTTCGGAGATAATTGACATATACCCCTAATAACTATCGTTGCGTAATTGAATATAGATGGTTTTTAAATTAAGAGGGGAAGAAGTTAAATAGTAGGCGTACATATTCATTTTAAGTAGCAGCACGCCTAGCTCGCATTACCAGGATACGCCACTGTCCAGGACCCTACACAGGATCTACGAACGATATATAACAACCCTTACATTATAATGCTACATGCTATTGTCTGTCCTAGGAATATGACTTTCATTTATACGTATTTAATATTTCAGAACAGGTCTAAAACCTTTCATCTGAACACCCAAAAAAACCAAAATATTCTGAAAATCGAAAGTATTTTTAGGTTACTTTTTGATCCCAATTTGGGCAAGTTCTGACGATTTTTAGATATTTTTCTGTCATTGTTTGGGGCAAGTTGTGTCAAATTTTTTCAGGGGCGACATCTGAAAACTGAAAAAAATCTGGTTTCCGAAACACAGATGTCTCCAAGAATTTTAGATAACAGGCTACTGACCCGTACTAAATTTAATAACATATACTAAGACAAAGAAAAGTACATGGGATCAGGATGCTTGGTAGACATATTTTAAGCAGAAACTAAAACACACTCTACAAATAATAAATGACAGCAAAAAAAAAAAAAAAACACACAAAGAAAAATGATGAAAGCTCCCAATCAAAAATGGCAAAATAAAAACTTTTTGAAGGCTTCCTGAAATTTAAAAAACATGAAGCAGGCATGCACACAGAGAGCTGAAACACTTCTAAAAACCAGCAAATCTGACATGCTCACTGATTTTGCTTAGCACCAACATGCTTATTAAGCACAGAAAAACAAAACAGAAGGATATAATGTTGGAAAACAAAAGAAAAATAAAAGACTACCTCATGCATTTTCGTCATCAATCTAGAACAAAATATTGGATAGTTAAAAAATGAAACAAATGTTAGTTTCAATATCAATTACACATGTATACAGGTAACGAGACAAGGGTTTGTATAGTTTCAGATATTATTCCATGTCTAAACATGTTAGTCATGTGCCTTACTTTTCAATTCTACATCTGTATTTTATTTACTTTTCCATATCTGTACTGGCTAATTTTTGGTAATGATTCATTTAAAACATTTATAACATGAACCACAATATAACCCAGTTATAGTATGCCGGTACTATTATCTTTTGTGGAAGTTATATCACAAACATATAGAAAAACACAGCCTAAATTACTTAGTATTCATAGAATTTGTTACTCAAATTATGTCCTGCTTCTAAAAAAAAAAATTATTATTACACTTGGTCTCAATTGACAAAAACAATTCAAAAGGAGATATAACTATATCAACATTTTTGTGTATGAAAGAAAGAAAAAGAAAGACAGACAGGTAGGCACACAGACTGACAGAAAGAAAGACAGACAGACAGGCAGGCAGGCACACAGACATAAAGACAGATAGACAGACAGACAGAAAGATATAAAGGAAGAAAGAAAGAAAAAAATTATCCTGTTTCTGATGGTCAGGTGGTCAAACACAAGCAATGCTAATAAACACAGAAAAACCAAACTGAAAAATAAAAATTTCAAAAGAAAATAAGAGATGAAATTGGTGTGTCAAATTAAAAAATTCTAAAACAGAGGTCAGGCATAAGGTAGATTCCAATCAACCAGTAGATCACATATGATTTCACAGATCTTTAGGTGACGGATCTTGTCTGTGGCCTAATGGATATGAACGCAGTTTCATAATCCAGATATACCAGGTTCGAAACCTGCTGCAGGCGGTTTGGTAGCAGATCGCTTTGTGTGGATTTTTAACAATGGTATAAGCGCCGTACCGTTCAGAAAGCAATGGCAAACTACTGAATGAAAAAATTGCCTAGAAAAATCACAAAGAGCCAATAAAAGCTGGGGTTGATTGCCACGTCCTGTAAAGGATAAGCAACTAACTTTAGGTGACGGAGAAGTAAAAGAGAAAGAATTTGACAGTTAGAGAAATTTCGAACTAGACATTTAAAAGTGCTGCATCCCTAAAATTAAAGACACTTTTTTTCACATTCCCAGGGAAAACTCATGAACTAGCTTACAATAATTCACTTTAATTATGAAATGCATGAGACAGGATTGTAATATTTTCAGTGAAGTAAAGTTAACATTTGCTCAACTATCATTCTGTTTGAATTTTTCCACTATTTAAAATTACATAAAGGCAGCACTTATTCAAAATTCTGTGTTCTCTAAAACCAGAAAACAGACATGATTTTATCAAGGTAGATCTGTAGATAGATCAGTGTTTCTCAAGCGGATCCCCACAGCTCCTGTGTTTCCTCTCACTGTTTCAAAGGTTATGGTAAAGGTAATCCCATAGCCCATATTGCCATAGAGGAGTGAAAGTTAGAGATTCCACTTTTCCTAGGTCTCAGTTTTCTTTTAGACAGGGTGACTAATCCCCTTCCTTGCTGCCTCTGCCTTGAATAACACAAGAGCAGAGTCAGGTACCCATTTTTACGACTGGGTAAAAACTTGAGCATGCCACAACCTGGTTTGAAGCAATATGTTCAAACAACTCAAACATCTGTCATTCAGATGCTCAAAATCTCTAAACCAGAACCAAAAATAATATATTTCATGAAAAGAAGAAAAACCATTCATTCATAAAATGAAGAGAAAAACAGACATGCTGCATTCAACTGAAGACAGAAAATCACTGTTTCTTAAAAACAACAACACAAAACTAAACTGCTTTCATTCAAAGAATGAGACAAAACAAATGCCTTACTAACTATAACCAAACAATCAAACATACATAGACATGAGAAAGGCAAACAGAGAGAGACAAAGAAACAAATACTTTTCACCAGAGTGAATGTTGCATCCTCATTCTCACCTCTTTCATAAATAAGTGATGTGAAATATCAGCCTTACCAAATGATTACATGAGAGTTCATTTCTTTAACAGCCATGCAAACACGTAAACAACTAAAGTCTGAAAGCAAACTACAAACAAACAGAAAAAAAAATTAATAAATAATACTGTGCTACTAAAATAAACAGATACACAGAAAGTAAATGATATAATTACGCCCTGTTAAAATATAGAATGATGCACATTGTAAGAGGCCATTAAGGAGGGTTGGGGATGGAACTGGCTGCCCTATCCTGTACAAACTTTAAGCCACAAAAACTTTAAGAAAAAGAAAAAAAAATGAACAGGTCAACTGAAGAAAATAAAGGTCAGCCACCTAAGACTTGATGGCACACGACAGCAAAACTTAGAATGTGTTGTTGAAGGCTTATGGTCCTTGGGGAGATAAAGAGTATTGAATGACTGACTAACTGATAATATAGAAATAATTGCCGACATAACTGAAAAAAAAAATAATGCTAGAATATACAAGTTAGGGTAATATGTCTTGTTGTAAATCTGATAATGGGACAAAACATGAAACAGTCTGAATATTAGTTTTTCAGATGCAGACAAACAGAAGACGGCCTGTATCAAATGTCCATCAAAATTGTTTTATGAATATACAAAATTAACATTATGTCTCTAAACTTTAGTATGTATTTCTGTACGTTAAAAATAAAAAAATAAAAATTGTTTCAATCAAACTGAGTAAGCTAAGTGGTAAGCAAGGCGTGCTTATACAGCAACTAAAATAATGCAGACGCAAGCCAAATGCAATTTAAAAAAGTACAACTAAAATCCTCCAACAAGCAAAGCAGCACATACAGCATTAATGAAAGCAGCAAAAAAGCTAACAATGGGACTAGTAGGACAAACTCTTTTCGACTTATTTCATTCTCCTATTAAATTCTATTAAAAGTACATTAAAAATCTGCTTTATTTGTGTAAATGAGGAATAAAGATAAATTACAGCAAAACTAACACTGATTCCCAAACGATTAAAAATTTTTTTTTTAACTTTCAATTATCAGTTTTACAGCAGCCCTATTTATTATTTACTTTATTGAATAAATTAAAACAAAGTAAAATAAGGCAAAATTGCTTATTTGCTATCTCCAGGAACTGCCTAAAAAAAACTAACTCATGCTCTTATCATGATGTCTATGTATTCCTTCATTAAAACAAAAACAAATAACTGAGCAGTTGCCCATCACATTGCTTATGACCAGGTCACAAACGAAAACTTTAATGCTTTTTCTAGACTATTAGAGCTCTAAATTATAAAATTAATAAATTTAAAGACTACAAGAGCTCTAAATTATAAAATAGATAAATTTAAAGACAATGAGAGCTCTAAATTCTAAAATAAATAAATTTTAAGATAATGAGCTCTACATTCTAAAATGAATAAATTTAAGGACTATGAGAGCTCTAAATTCTAAAATGAATACATTTAAGGACTATGGGAGCTCTACATTCTAAAATGAATACATTTAAGGACTATAAGAGCTCTACATTCTAAAGTGAATAAATTAAAGGTCTATGAGAGCTCTGTGTTCTAAAATGAATACATTTAAGGACTATGAGAGCTCTGCATTCTAAAGTGAATAAATTAAAGGTCTATGAGAGCTCTAAATTCTAAAATGAATAAATTTAAAGCTTATGAGAGCTCTAAATTGTAAAATTAATAAACTCCAATGTGAATCCTTAAAAATTAAAATAAAAAAAGACAAAAGAAATCAATAAATAAAAATAACAAAAAAGGAAAAAATATGAGCAGCTACTTAGGCTTCCTGGACATAACATGATCTATTTTTTATGAAGGAAACTGTTTCAAACTAATACTCAACATCTGGAAAGTCTAAATCTTGAGGAAGGCGGAGTTTAAGACCATGGATAACAAATAAATGCTTACATTACAGGCATCAATACAGGCAAGGCACAGCGCTGGGTGGTGGCACTCAAGGAGTGATAAGTACATCGTCGCTGTCTGCGACTAGTATCTCCTCCATCTAATGAACCCACAGGGGAATAACCAAAATAATAGTGGGAGTGAGGTAAATAAAGGAAACAAAAAGGGGGAAATTAATGTAAATGTGAAAATCAAAGCTTATAAAAACTGGCAGAAGTTTGTGAAGTTCAAATGACTTCTACTGATGCAAATGTGATTTTTTTTTTTTTAATTTAATTTCTTTGCTCTGACCCCGTTAGGTACGTTATCCATTAATGAGAATCCTCAGATGCTTGCAAAATTTAAAAAATTTTTCTTTAAAATGCAGGAACAAAAAGTGAAAATAAATTAAAGGGTACCAATAGTGCTTACATGAGGTAATAAGAAAGACAGATAAACAAGGAAGGATTCTATAAATAATGGAGCTACTATCAGCATTATTTCACTTTTTACCCCTTGTGGAGCATGATACCCCCATTGCAGCTGATCCCTTTCCGGGAGTAGAGCAACTGCATCAAAACGTTTATGTGCTCTTGCCGTGATGGCTTTTGTAGCAATATGTGTTACGTGATAAGGCTGCCAACCTCATGTACAACCTCATACTGCTTGCCTTTAATGACATGACTGACGGACATAGAACAAAGTTACTATAAATATGATGGAACGTAACATCACTTGACCTAACTCTGGCAGGGATGGCTCCATTATCCACAAGGAGTGATGAAGAACATTAAGGAAATAACAGGTGAAATAATACCAAACCAACAAAATTTATAATAATAAAAAAACATTAAAGAAGAAAATTAACATACCATTTGATTGCTTTCTCAATTGTTTTGCTCTTTTTATTATTATTACTATAATTTTTTTTTTTGAGTTAATTTATATATTTTTTTAAATAATGGCTGAGTAATCACCTCACATTCAGCTTCTATTAGTGACTGCATTTGAATTATCTGACTATTTGTTCCAGTGCTAATAATAAGGACAAATAATTGGTAGCGTGAGCGGATTAACAATGGGTACCAGTCACATGCACTGCGCTGTTTTTACTGATGACCTTCCATACATTATGAATCCAAATAAAAGTGATGAAACTGTTTATGACAGGCAATTCCCATCATTTTATATAAGTATGTGCAAGTGTGCATATTATAAATTATATTAAAAAAAACAAACAAAGTTAGAAAGAACAAGACGACTGATTCCATCAGGCATGTCATGAAAGACAACTAATGGGAGGCTAACGTGGTGCTGGCAACACCGCCATGTAAAACATATTGCTGCAGAAATTTCCAATACAAGAGCACATTAATGCTTTGGTATAGGCTTCCTGCAGTAGTGGACCATACTCCGTAAAGAGTGAAAAGAAAAAAGGGAAGTAAGAATACTGACTTCAAAACTTAGCAAAAAATAATTGACAAATTCATCAATGATCATCCTGGTGAACTACACAAGGATCTTTTTTTAACCAGGCTTCTTAACTCTGTGAATTTTGTAACTTCTCTGTTCCTCGTGGACCCCAGGCTTTCAATAAATACATGCCATGTCTTCTTGTCCTGTGCCATCTGTTCAAGGTCTCCCCCACGTCTTCTTGATCTCTGTCAATGTCTGCCTGATTGCCTTCTCCGTGTTTTCTGGTTTCCCACTATTTCTTCTACCCTAGAGATTCCAGAATAAGGACTACCTGTAATGTTATCAACTGGTTGTTCTCAGTGTGTGGCCTGTAATGTTATCAACTGGTTGTTCTCAGTGCGTGGCCTGTAATGTTATTGTCGTAAAATACAATCTGTATGTACAACACGCCCACATATGGTCTCGCAAAATTCCCCCCAGTTGTAAGACTAGTTTTATTTCTCGGTTCCTAAAGGGTTAACGCGTAAAACGCCGATAGTTGAAAATGCCAATGTGACGTTACAGACTTGCAAGCCTTACCCAAAACGCACGCGTGAATGGTAGTATACTTTTAGAAATGGTGTATTTCTTGGAAAAGACAAGGGAGAGAACGGGGGAAATGCATAGAGCTTGTTTGAATTTCTAAACTGAAACTAAATGGCAAAAACGAACGAAAGGAAAAATAAAGACTAAAAATGAAGATTAAAATGCTACTAATTAGTTGTTAACTATATAATATTCTTTAGTCTAAATATATTATCTTAATGTAGAAAGAAAGATATGTTATTTGAATAAATATAAAGGAAAGACGAAAATGGTAAAAATAATAGCCAGAAGTGTGAAACCTTATACATTAGATGACGAACGGTAGACTAAGTAAATATTTTCGTTCTGGATTAACATGACTTAGATAATACTAGCGATATGGTAGAATGAAGACATATATAGACGTGCATGGGATTTCTTTACTGAAGCTAGCCATATTGAGGCAATAGAAAGGGGTGTCTCCTGATTTGAAAATAGTAGGTTAACTTTTGAAAAAAAGACGCGTAGGAACGGAAGTCCCCTGATTGGTTGCTGAGCATAACTAAGAAAGTGAAATAAATACTCAGAAAGACGAGCGTTCCTTGCCACTTTCAATTTAAACTTTCACATGTAAAGTTAATAACGTTTACAGACAAGTGGGATCAGATGCCTTCGCTGTTCTGTTATTCAGCAGGAGATCTTGTGTGACCATTTATGGCCTGTAATTAACTTACATAGTGAAAAAATTCGATATTTCGGTAAGACCAACATTTATATAATTATTATTATATTTGAAAATGTGTTTGCCATATTGATTATGAATGAATAGTTGAAGGGGAGAGGCCCAGTCGTACAAGTGCCATTTCAACATGTTACGTACAGTCATTAAATGGGGTTAGATAATCTTATAGTTTAATGTAAAAGCCCTACAGTTTTGCTTGTACTTTGGCAGATAAAAGAACATATAAATTTATATAAAGAGTAAAGTTAACATCAAACTTTGTGTTGTTTCACCGAGTTGCTAAGAAAGATATTATCATTGTGGGGAAAGAACTTAAATAAATCCTTACAGTTTTACTTAAAAGTTGGGATAAAAGAAATTCATAAGGAAAAAGACTTTAATGAATAATGTTTGAGTTATAGCTAGAAAATCACTATCCATCTTTATGTAATTCATGTTATTACCTGAATGTATTTATGAAATTATAATATTGTATTAGGACTAGGAAGGTGGAAAAAAAAAATATGTTTGAGATATTTAATGATAATAGAGCACACTACCAGATGGGGAAAATAATTATTTATGTATTATGTTCTGATTTTTGATTGGTTGATATCTGAAAACCTGTTACAAATGGAGATAGGTCAGAATATTATTTTGAGGGGAAATTAATCCTCTACTTCCAGAGTTTCTGGGTGTGAAACTGAAGTGAGCCAGTCACGTTGTTGTTCAACCCTGGTACCTGTTCGAGGCCATATGATTTGAGGGCCCTACCTTATCTTGAATCATGAAAGCTGAGCAGTGATGTGAGCAGGAAGACTTATAACCAGGACATCGCAGAATTTTCGACACCTATCTTAAGATAAGCCCTGCGTTTTGGGGCCTTGTGAATTCACTGAACTATTCTCCACAATTTGATATTTCAACCAGATTAAATAAAATGATGACAGTAGTGATTCCCCAAAATATGTGCTTTAGTTTGGAATAGAGTATTACAACAAGAACACTTCCTAGTCAGAAATAAAAAGACTTTAGTAGTGAAACTAGATTGTGTGTAACTGTATATAGATGTTTAATCTTAATTTTTTTTTATGAATCAACTCAATTATACTTCATACATTTGAAAAAAATTGTTCAGACCAAAATTCAATAGGGAGTTGTTTACTTAATTGTTTATTAACCTTAAAGTGTGGTTGTTGTTATTTTCTGCACATACATTGCATATACCCTAGACACGTAGCTACACAACATCCATACATCAGAACTTATAAATTGGGGATAACATACATAGTGGGTGGTAGTCATTGGTGGAAGCAAGACAGGTTTCCTGACATATAGTTAGAAGGTAAACTTCCTCAGGAGCTTGCATAGCTGACTTCACATCTGCTACACAGATATAAATATATAATTAATATCAACCCACCACATATATTGGGGGCTCGTCCGGGATTTCCAAAGTTATATAATAAGTAAATAAGTGGAGGTTTTGGTGAATTGACATTGCTCTGTGTTGTCCTGTTAATTAGAGATTAATTAGATATTTTGGTTTATTTAAATCACATTGGTTAGAATATTAAGATGGCAGAATTGGCCAAGTACAGATCTTCTGCTGTGCAGACTGCGAAGGAAATGGGTATGGAGGGACAGATTTTAATTGATTATGTTACAGCAGAGGTTGACACATTTATAGCCAGAGAAAGGGAAGATGCTAGGGAGGCTAAGAAATTAGAGGCTGATAGATTGGCGGAGGAGAAACGAATTATGTTAGAAGATGCTAGAGAACTTAAGAAATTAGAGGCTGATCGGGAGGCTGAGATTAAGAGGCTGCAGTTGGAGGAGAAGAAACTTGAGGCTGAGAAGGAGGAAAAACGTCTACAGAGGGAGGCGGAACGAGCGAAAGAAGAAAAGAGGTTGGAGGCAGAAAGGGAAGACAAAAGACTGGCTGCTGAAAGGGAAGCAGAAGATAAAAAGTTACAGCGGGAGCATGAGTTACGACTAAGAGAGTTAGAGTTACAAGGCCATGCTCCTGAAAATGGAACTAGCCCATCCACTTCCGACTCAGCTGCACGCCAGGGGACCTCCTCATCAGCCATGGGGTTTCATTTGGATCCTTTTATTGAGAAAGACGATGATATTGAGTCCTTCCTTAGCCGTTTTGAAAGTTTAGCTACAACATATGGGTTGGAGAAGGATAAGTGGAGCCTTAAAGTATCCCAGGGACTTAGGGGAAATTCTTATGAAGTATTTTCCAAGCTCAGTAAAGATGACCAAGACGATTATGACATTCTTAAACATGCACTATTGGTCAGATACGAGAAAAACTGTGAATTTTATAGGAAGAAATTTAGACAGGCTAAATTACTCACAGGGGAGACCTACCACCAGTTCTCGGCCCGACTAGAGACCTATTTGGAGAAATGGACTGCTCTGGGGAAAACCCAAGATTTAAAGGAAATGGTTATGATGGAGCAGGTTAGAGAGTCCATGGCTCCAGACTTGAGAAAGTTTCTCACAGAACAGGGTGCAGAGAGACTGGTGGATATTTTAAATGTAGCTGAAAGATATCTAGCAGCTCAGTCAGAGTTGGCTGGAGCTAGGAAGAAGCAATTAGAACATAATAAAGGCAATCAAAACCAATTTGATACTAGGGATCATAACCCAAGAATAAACCAAAACTATGATAGGCCCAGGTACGAACAACGTGACAGAAACTCGCAATATAATGAAAGGCAATCCTACAGACCAGAGGGAAAATGGTGTAAAATCTGTAGGATGCAAAACCATAATACTATTGACTGTGGTAGGAAAGTTCCTCCATATCGCGCGGCATGCATGATCACAGTGGACAAGGGGAGGAAGAAACTGACAGAGAATCATATTAATCTTCAACATCCCCCCACCTGTGAAGAAGTGTTATGTAATGGGGCCACCATAAGGTGCCTTTATGATTCCGGATTGGAATATGACTCAGTCGTGAGTGCAACCCTGGTGCACCCTGACCAGTATACCACAGAGAAAGTGGAGATACAAGGGGCCCTCATGGGAACAGCCACCATGACACTTCCAGTAGCCGAGATCAATGTTAAGACAAGGTACGTGGAAGGAGTGATTAGAGCAGCCGTGTGTGAAGACCCTAATTACCCGCTGGTGTTAGGAAAGAAATATGTGTTTCTAGGAAGCCCGGTAAAACCTGTTGTAATGACCACACTTCAGGTCAGGTCGACCCCTAGAAAGGAGGACACACCACCACTAACTATTCATCCAAAGCAGATGAGACAGGCCCAGGAAAAGGATAAATCATTAAAACCTTGCTTTGGCAAACTGCCAAACAGCCATACACACCCTAGAAAGGGACAATTTTATATGAAGGAGGGACTGCTCTACAGGAAAGCTAGAGCAGGATCCAACAGGGAGGGACAGCTAGTGCTGCCCAGAAGTTATAGGGAAAACGTGATGGCACAAGCACATGTTCTACCAGACGGTGTACACCAGAAGATGGGTACGACACGTCAAAGGACATCTGTAGCATATTTCTGGCCAGGTATAGCTGAAGACATTGATAAATTTGTTGACGCCTGCGACCAGTGCTGCAAGGTAAACTCCACAGGGTGGAAAAATAATACTCCCCTGCTAAGAAAGCAGCGTGAAAAAAAATATGGGCCTAAAAATAAAAAGGAAAGTAAAAGTATAAATAAACAGGATAGGGTAGACACAGTGGATAGGAAAACCCCTTTCCAAAAACAGTCTTCCCCAAAAATATTCACATTAGCATCTCTGCATATGGCACCCAGAAAAAACATAATCAAAACCCAGTCATTCCAGACTCAGTTTGAAGCCGCAGTCCGGGAACTGGCAAACATTAGCATTGATGATAATCAGCCAGAATTGAACCCAAAACTAAGTGATCATTCGAGGAGAGTGGGGAGCGGAAGGTTGTGCAGTTGGCCTAATGTCACTCTCACCTCACAATATGGCTATTAATTTAGCAGTATAAAGGCCCGGTAACAGAGGTAGTTGACCGTGCCTATACAATCCATTTGGAAGTATTGGACGGACAGTGGATTGAGATCACACATATTACATAACAATGCTAAGGACGGATTGATTTCTGATGCAGAAACTCATTCCCCACATTTCATATTAATTCACCAAAATTATAGTAAGGATAAGTTTACAGTGGTGAATATGGCCTCCATTTGAGTGGCACATTATAGAATTATATATGGAAAATAGTAAAGGATGTTCCAAATTCAGTCAAGCCTGAGCTCAGGCCAATGGAAGGCTGTGTGCACTTCGGAGGGAGCACATTGACTTTGAATGATGCTTTTGGATGGAAACTACTCCGAGTGTTTAGCCAGGCAGATAATGACATTACTGGAACCCCTATATTACTCTGCCAGCACCATTTATAGATTATCCTTCATAACTATTGCAAACTTGAGGGACGTCTAATACTCTCTGGACATGTCCTGGGACAGACTCAGTGAAGAGGAATGGTGAAACTTGATTTATATCAGCATAGGACAGACAGTAATATCTGCAGCTGAATTAAACTCTTGGATTGCAGAGGTCTGGGGCAGCTTTCTTGAGTTGTGCTTACTTTGAAAGACCCCACTGCAATAAATCCGTGATCACTTTAAGGCAGAGAAAAGCAGGTGGATCGTGGTTGTCATACAGATATTGAAAGTTGCATTACCATTGCAAGCTTTTCTAACGGGGGACATTATGTCGTAAAATACAATCTGTATGTACAACACGCCCACATATGGTCTCGCAAAATTCCCCCCAGTTGTAAGACTAGTTTTATTTCTCGGTTCCTAAAGGGTTAACGCGTAAAACGCCGATAGTTGAAAATGCCAATGTGACGTTACAGACTTGCAAGCCTTACCCAAAACGCACGCGTGAATGGTAGTATACTTTTAGAAATGGTGTATTTCTTGGAAAAGACAAGGGAGAGAACGGGGGAAATGCATAGAGCTTGTTTGAATTTCTAAACTGAAACTAAATGGCAAAAACGAACGAAAGGAAAAATAAAGACTAAAAATGAAGATTAAAATGCTACTAATTAGTTGTTAACTATATAATATTCTTTAGTCTAAATATATTATCTTAATGTAGAAAGAAAGATATGTTATTTGAATAAATATAAAGGAAAGACGAAAATGGTAAAAATAATAGCCAGAAGTGTGAAACCTTATACATTAGATGACGAACGGTAGACTAAGTAAATATTTTCGTTCTGGATTAACATGACTTAGATAATACTAGCGATATGGTAGAATGAAGACATATATAGACGTGCATGGGATTTCTTTACTGAAGCTAGCCATATTGAGGCAATAGAAAGGGGTGTCTCCTGATTTGAAAATAGTAGGTTAACTTTTGAAAAAAAGACGCGTAGGAACGGAAGTCCCCTGATTGGTTGCTGAGCATAACTAAGAAAGTGAAATAAATACTCAGAAAGACGAGCGTTCCTTGCCACTTTCAATTTAAACTTTCACATGTAAAGTTAATAACGTTTACAGACAAGTGGGATCAGATGCCTTCGCTGTTCTGTTATTCAGCAGGAGATCTTGTGTGACCATTTATGGCCTGTAATTAACTTACATAGTGAAAAAATTCGATATTTCGGTAAGACCAACATTTATATAATTATTATTATATTTGAAAATGTGTTTGCCATATTGATTATGAATGAATAGTTGAAGGGGAGAGGCCCAGTCGTACAAGTGCCATTTCAACATGTTACGTACAGTCATTAAATGGGGTTAGATAATCTTATAGTTTAATGTAAAAGCCCTACAGCTTTGCTTGTACTTTGGCAGATAAAAGAACATATAAATTTATATAAAGAGTAAAGTTAACATCAAACTTTGTGTTGTTTCACCGAGTTGCTAAGAAAGATATTATCATTGTGGGGAAAGAACTTAAATAAATCCTTACAGTTTTACTTAAAAGTTGGGATAAAAGAAATTCATAAGGAAAAAGACTTTAATGAATAATGTTTGAGTTATAGCTAGAAAATCACTATCCATCTTTATGTAATTCATGTTATTACCTGAATGTATTTATGAAATTATAATATTGTATTAGGACTACGAAGTTGGAAAAAAAAAATATGTTTGAGATATTTAATGATAATAGAGCACACTACCAGATGGGGAAAATAATTATTTATGTATTATGTTCTGATTTTTGATTGGTTGATATCTGAAAACCTGTTACAAATGGAGATAGGTCAGAATATTATTTTGAGGGGAAATTAATCCTCTACTTCCAGAGTTTCTGGGTGTGAAACTGAAGTGAGCCAGTCACGTTGTTGTTCAACCCTGGTACCTGTTCGAGGCCATATGATTTGAGGGCCCTACCTTATCTTGAATCATGAAAGCTGAGCAGTGATGTGAGCAGGAAGACTTATAACCAGGACATCGCAGAATTTTCGACACCTATCTTAAGATAAGCCCTGCGTTTTGGGGCCTTGTGAATTCACTGAACTATTCTCCACAATTTGATATTTCAACCAGATTAAATAAAATGATGACAGTAGTGATTCCCCAAAATATGTGCTTTAGTTTGGAATAGAGTATTACAACAAGAACACTTCCTAGTCAGAAATAAAAAGACTTTAGTAGTGAAACTAGATTGTGTGTAACTGTATATAGATGTTTAATCTTAATTTTTTTTTATGAATCAACTCAATTATACTTCATACATTTGAAAAAAATTGTTCAGACCAAAATTCAATAGGGAGTTGTTTACTTAATTGTTTATTAACCTTAAAGTGTGGTTGTTGTTATTTTCTGCACATACATTGCATATACCCTAGACACGTAGCTACACAACATCCATACATCAGAACTTATAAATTGGGGATAACATACATAGTGGGTGGTAGTCATTGGTGGAAGCAAGACAGGTTTCCTGACATATAGTTAGAAGGTAAACTTCCTCAGGAGCTTGCATAGCTGACTTCACATCTGCTACACAGATATAAATATATAATTAATATCAACCCACCACAGTTATCAACTGGTTGTTCTCTGTGTGTGTTCTGGCCAATGCCAGCATCATTTCCTCATATACTGCTCTACCGGTATTCATCTGGATCTTTCTAACAGTTCACCTTGCTGATTTTGTCATACTATTTCAGTGCTTCTACTCTGCACAAGCACCCATTTATGACAGCCTTATCTTTGTTTAAATTATTTACTTTGGTCTGACCTGGTTTTTTTTTTTTTTTTGGCTCCAAACTCCTATAGGATGGGTTGCCACCCAACCCTCCTTAGTTGCCATTTGGGTCCCAGTAAGACACAGGTGAATCTGTGACTCATTCTCTGATGCAGGGTCTTCTTGGATCCTTAGCCCCCTGATTGAAAAAGTGGCCATCACATCTAGTGGCGTCTTGTAGGACAGCAACAAACTGTCACCATTTTGCTCGGTCGGTGGCCATCCTTCGTGCCGTGCCCCAGCTCTGGTTCATGCTTTGCGTCTCAGCCTCCATTGTTCTCCACCAAGTTGCCCTTGGTCTGCCTCTCTTTCACCGTCTTTCTTGGGTCCATAGCATAGCAGTTCTGGGGATGGTGTCAGGGTCCCTTCTGAGGACATGGACAATCTAGTTCCAGCGTCTGCCTGCAATGATGCAGAGTACATTATTCTATTTTCCAGTGGTTAAGAACCCCTACATAAGGCAACATTTTGAGTGATTTCGAGTGACTTCCACCATAAACTCTCCAAGCTGGTGAAAACCTTGCAAATGACAAGACAGTACTATTGAAAATCCTCTAACATTCTAACAGCTGACTACATTAACCATTGCTTAGTTCACTGTGCACAAAACACTTTCATTCTGTGCAGAGTCTTAATAAAACACCACCTGACTTTATGTTTTCAAAATGTATAAAGAGCCACAGCTTAAACACAATTTAAAGCAAGGAAACCAGGTACCAGAGCCATTTCTAATATTTAAGACATCTCTAATCACATGACTTAATTAATTCAAAACAAACCACACAAAACATTACAAACACATACAAGAATACACTCATCAAAATAACAAGTCCAGTTGATACAAAATAATGAAAGAAATAAAATAAAAAACTTACATAAACATAAGCAAACTTAATGTAATTTGACAATACCATCTAAATAAAACTAAGACACTCACCCTTAAAAACTGAGAATTTTGTGTATTATTTTTTTAATTCATCAAAATACACACGGGAAGACATTGTTTTATCAACAATGTGGCTGCAGCCTTTAATGTCGCTGCTTCTTCAAGTTTTCACGGCACTTGTAAAAACAATATTCAATACACTTATTAAGACAATATGGCTCCCCATAATACCAATTAAATTTGTTTATTTGAACCAAAAAAGTAGTCCCATAGCAGATACTGCCATAGGGGAGTGAAGTGACAGAGACTTCACTATACTAGGTCCAGCTTTATCAGGTGGGGGGGTGACCAGTTTCCTTTATCACTTACTTTGCCTTCCCTAACTCAAGAGCAGTCAGGTACCCATTTATAGATGGATAGACTGGAGCATGATGCTACCAGGTTTCTTCTTTGTCCTATTTCACCTTTTGACTTCTACACTAATGACTCTAATCAAAGCTGTAGTCAGCTCAAGGTTCCTGACATCTCCAAACAGTTTTTCGTGGCGTAAGGTAGGCTGTGGTTTCAATCCTGGAACCTGGTAACTTTGCCACTGAGAAACAAGTGTAACTCCTTAGCCACTGGGACATTAAATTAGTTTATGCGGTCTGAGAAACGTTGATACAACATATTCTGTTCTAAAACGTCTGCCGGTCATAAATTCTTCAACGGCCCATTTTTTACACAGATAATGATAATTAGGAGCAAAGTTTTCAATAGGTGACTAACAGTAGCGGTTCTAAGCAGAGCTCAGTATGGTATGCAGTATAAACAAGCTGAAAATGTGCGGAAATATGCCGCAACATATTCGGTTTTGGTGTGGAAATGTAGCAATATAAAACTTCAGAAGTATGTATATTAGGGCTTCTTAACCTGTTTTGTGCCATGGACCACCCCCCCTTTGACTGTCCAGTGAAGGCTTCAGAACCCTTCTTACAAAAAATGTACGTAAATGCATAATTTAAAATGTTACATTTTAAATGTTAGGTTATGTTCCCCTAGAATCTGTTCATGGACCCCTCAAAAAACAGGTTAAGAAGCCCTGATGTACATAATAAGAACATTTTAACATGTGCATTTTGGTAAATTAAAAAGTATGCAATCACACTGCATCTTTCCTTGCATAAAGAAAAACAACTGTCATGCAAACAGGTAATTTTAAAATATGACTACAGAACACAAAACTGACTATCTCATTTTCAAGACAAAGAAGTGTACTGAATCACCTAAAAGAATCATCAATAGAGCTGTACAGTAATCTAACAAGGGTCTCAACTGTGTACACATTTATTCTTCTTTTCCCTTTTGGTTCATTGTGAAACATGTAGCCATTACACCATCTGCTTCCCTTGCATGAAGCCAACAAAAAAGCATTCATGACCTCTTGCATATGTGGCTTCTAGAGCAATGAATTTATATGATCAGGTTGCCAGCCCCATACATAACCTCATATTAGCTGCCTCTTACGACATGCCAGGTATATATTTAGAAAGTCATAATAATCTAAAGGGCAACAATCGGCCTATTTTGTCTGGTGTGAAGTTATATATGATATGATTAAAGTTACAGAATCATCAAACCCATTACCTCCCCTTTTTTGCTTCTTGTTTGAGCATGGAAACATCACTTCAACTGACCCACTGAAAGAAACCTGCACCAAAGCTTTCATGTGCTCTTGTAGCAGTAATTTCTGTAGCAATTATTTTTACATGATGAGGTTGCCAGACCCCCATGTTCAACCTTACTCTAGTCACTTCTTATGACACGTCTGAGGAAGCAATGGCCCTCTTCCTTCTGTGCCTCCTCAGAGACCCCCAGGAATTACACAGGACTAAAATAATGAAATAGCTCATAAATTAATATACGAGGCGTGTTCAAATGAAACCAGACCGTGCTGCACCAAGTGGACATTCGTAGGAGGAGCATGACGACGTCACATCTGACGTAATAAGCACATACGAATGTACAAGTGTGTAAGTGTTCATTCTCCTAATATTCATTGGTTGTGCTGCAGACCGTTAAAATTATGACCGGTGTGATAAGGAATCCGTCCAAAAAATTCAAGTCACAGATTTCCGCCGGTAAGGTTACGCTGACCGCATTTTTTGACCATGAAGGGCTTCTATTGGTAGACTTTAAAGAGCCTGGCGTGAACATCAATGCCATCCGCTACAAAGACACACTAGACAACCTGCATACAGCCATCAAGAATAAACGACCTGGCATGCTTTCGCGTGGTGTGATTCTGTTGCACGACAATGCTCGTCCACATGTTGTGAACATTGTGCAGGAAGCGTTAGCAAGGAAAAGGTGGGAAGTTCTGCCACACCCAGCCTACAGCGCCGATCTGTCACTATGTGACTTTCATTTGTTCGGACCCTTAAAAAAATCTCTAAAGGGACAACGATTAGACTCCGATGCAGACGTCAGGGCCTCTGTGACCAAATGGTTCAATATGCAACCAAAGTCATTTTTCTCGGACGGCATCCGCCGTCTACCCAAGCAGTAGGATGCATGTCTGAATGCCTATGGTGACTATTTCTAAAGGACCCCAGTGAGTACTTGCTTCCTAACAATTGCTGTATTTAATTCTACTACTCCTGCTAATGTACCTTACATATATTTGTTATAAAGCCACTGGGACGGGTTTCATTTGAACACACCTCGTAATTTATGTAAATGTGCAGGTTTTTAAAACGGTCCAATCAAATGACGTAGCTCCCCCCGAGGGTCTCTGAAACGAGATAAAAACAGAACAGGACTACTGCACCCCCAGGGAGGTTGTTTATATTCCACTAATATGAGGCTGTGCGTGGGACTGGCAACCTCATCAAGTACAACAAATTGTCAGAGAAACCATCGCTGCTAAAGCATGTGACTGATTAGTGCAGGCTTCATGCAAGGGGGACCCACTTCTGTGGTGGCTCTGTGCTCCGTAGCGAGCACACAGGAAAATCATGACGATGATAATTTGATTATCTCTTAATATTTATCCTGCACTTAGTGATCAAAATCAACGGCCAGTAAATATGAATCTTAATCCCTCGCCATATGCTGGTGATATACCACCTTCAGTTTTTACGTTAGGAGTTGGAGCTCTAATACTGTTAAACTAAAAATTTAACAAAGAAGGATTACACTTAGTTAAAGTCCACAGAGCTAAGAATGACAGATCATAATTAATTCAATGAAACTAAACAGTTAGCAAAAATTAAGTGGATAATACTGCATTCACATGGTAAAATGCCACATTTGAGAAGGTGGATAAGACTGCACTAATTTGGTTAACAAAGATGGATAGTACTGCATTTACATCATGAAATCAATCACTTCAGACAGGTGGAAATGCTACATTAATGTTCTCAAATTCAACATCTGGTAAGTTATATGGTTAGTTAACTAACCAGTTCAGAAAGGTGGATGTGAAATTAAACAATTCGGTAAGGCTAAAAAATACTGCATTAATGATTTGAAACCAGGGTTTAGAAAGTTGGACAATACTAAATTAATGTGATGAAACTAAACAGATAGGTAGATAATACTAAATTAATGTGATGAAACTAAACAGAAAGATGGATATTACTAAATTAATATGATTAAACATAAAGATGGATAATTCAAATTAATGTGATGAAACTAAACAGAAAGATGGATAAGACTGCATTAATGTAATGAAACTAAAGAGTTTAGAAAGATTGGAAATGCTGCATTTATGTGAAATTAAAGAGTTAAGACGACCACAACTGGATTAATTTGGTAAAAATAAAGTTATAGAAGGTGAACAGATCTACATTAATATGGTGAACTACTCAATTCAGAAAACATTTAACATTGCACTAATATGCAGGCAGGTAATATAAGCGACTTCTAACGGGCAGCAGACATGGTGTGACACATGCAGTATAATGGGTGACATATACATTAAGTGAGTGTAGAAACTATTGCCTTAATCACTGAAATAATTGTTGAATTTTTCTGGAAGGAAACAATGAAGCACTACTGCGTCAAACCAAAGAGTTAAGAAAGGTAGATAACACTGCATTAAAGTGTTGTAACTAAAGAGTTCATGAGGTCTTAATACCACGATAATATGTAAAATAAAATAAACAGTTTATGAAAGACGTAATGCTGTATCAATGTGAACTTGTGATGTTATTAAGAAACAATGTACTAATGTGAAGAAGATATAAAACAATTAGAGCGGTAACACTGTACTTTAGTTTAAATGTATCAGTAAAGATGCCACACTGATTGGATATTTTGAAATTCAAGAAAAACGGCAATACTGCTCTGTTCTGAAACTAAACAATCTAGGAAAAAGGCAACATTTCTCTGTTCTGAAACTAAAAAGATCAAGAAAAATGGCAACACTGCTCTGTTCACAGATCAAGAAAAAGGCAATACTACCATGTTCTGAAACTAAACATTTCATGAAAAATGCAACACTGCCATGTACTGAAACTAAATAGTCCAGGAAAAAGGCAACACTGCTCCATTCTGAAAATAAGATTTCAAGAAAAAAAGGCAACACTGCTCTGTACTGAAACCAAACAATTCACAGAAAAATGCAACACAGCTCTAACGGTTGGACACTGAACAGTTAAATGAGAAAAGCAACAGCATTACCTGTAAGGGTTCCTTTGGTGTCCATGAAGAGGTAACAAGCTGTGCTGATCGAAGATCACTATTCCCTCTTCCTTCTGCCTCTCCCCCAACACTAAATTCTTCACTCATAGATGCATTCCCCTGTCCCAGGATATTATCTGTGTCAGAATCATCATCAAAGTGGACTTCTCCCTTAAAAAATAAAAGGCAAATAAATATATACAATAATATATACAGCTAAGAAACAACAAAGTAAATGATCTTCTTTGTCTTCAAGTACCAAGACTGGTGGTAATGGTGATCATGTCTCTCCACAACTTACTGTCCTCGGTACTGTTTACACATTCTGTTGTCTAAAGAAGTTAGTCAGGGATGTGGAAAGACAAGGTGTCTTCTATGTGTTCTCCAAAGCATCGTGATAATGTTGGATTTTGACAAAAGTGTATTATAAAAGGTAACATTTGTAAAATATCAGATTTTGACACAAATCATTATAAACTGAATCAACAGACTGGCCCGTGTCTAATGTTATCAGATGCCTTAGTCTCATTGGCAAGGACCATGAAATAAAGGACAGGAAATTTGTTCCCTATAAATGTGGCCTGTAGTGCCTTATGGAAATTTATTGTTGTAGTTACACTGTGAAATTAAAACTATGGATCGTCATGGTCCTATTCAGTAGTTCTCAACGTCGACCATATGGTTGAAAACCCCTGGTCTAGTTGACTGCTTCAATTATGTTGTGTAGACCCTTCGTATGAAAGTAGTACTTCAGGTTACAAGTCAGCCATTTCTGAGTGAATCACACAACATAGACTAACAGGGGTACACAAAACATAGACTAACAGGGGTACACAAAACATAGACTAACAGGGGTACACAAAACATAGACTAACAGGGGTACACAAAACATAGACTAACAGGGGTACACAAAACACAGACTAACAGGGGTACACAAAACATAGACTAACAGGGGTACACAAAACATAGACTAACAGGGGTACACAAAACATAGACTAACAGGGGTACACAAAACATAGACTAACAGGGGTACACAAAACATAGACTAACAGGGGTACACAAAACAAGCCTTCAATAAATATACATTAGCCATCCTGGTCTGTGCCATCCATTCATGGCCTTTCCATGCCGTTTTCATCCTTTAATGTCAATGTCTATTTCCTTATCCGTTTGTTTGTTTGGTCTCCCTATATTTCTTTTACCCTGGAAATTTCAGAACAATGACTGCCTTATAATGCTATCAACTGGTTTTCTCAACGTTTGTCCTATCCAACAAAGCTTCTTCTCCTCACATCTTGTTCCACAGGTATTTGTCTGATTCTTGACATCACTGTTGATCTTGTCACACCATTTTAATAATTCTATACTGCACAAGCATCCATTTATGAAAGTCTGTATTTCTCTTGGGATGCGTCATAAACCACTTTAAAGAGAACCTTCTTCCATCTCGTGGCTGGCTAAGTTGAGTTATCTTAATTACTTAACTTGGATGCAATGATCACATTTTTTTAAGCTTCTTTGGCTTAATGTTTCTACAGCCAGTGAGAAAGGGAACAGGTCACCCCCATCTCTTAACACTGAAACCCCGAGCTCAGTATTTTAGCCCTGCATATTTGGAAAGCCCCCATGGGGATGCACACTACGCTCCTAGGTTTTTCTCCCTTCTAATTTAAAATCAGATGTGAAGATTCTTTACAAAGATGCTGAGCAAGGATGGAATGCCTGGGAAAGAACCTGGAATTCACTGACTCCTACTCAGCAAGTTATGGAATGGTAGAAAAGCTCCAGGAAACCCCTAGGTCTACACTAGATAATGCCAAAGAAATCAACTCGGGACTAGCTGCAAAAGAGCAACATGCTAGTTCAACAACAACAACACTGAGACCCAGTACAAGTGAAGTCTCTAACACTTCACATGCTTCCTGCAGCATCTGCTAACGGGACTAACTTTACCTTTGTATTACTGACAACATCATCTGTGCTATACCTGAGATATCTGCTCCTCAGTGGTGAACACTTTGGCAAAAGGTAGACAACACTTGGGCATTGTCTCCATCAAAGTTGGTCTACAGTTTGTCAACAGCGGTTTCATGAACCTAAAATAATGAGAAAACAAACAACTCAATCAGGAAGAGATTAAAATGTATATTATTTCAACGCTGATAAATGCAAGATAACCTAACAGAATGAAAAAGAATTTGAGAGTTCATAAATGCAACGCAATCTGACAGACTGAAAAAGTTGTTGGCAAGGGAAAGAGGGTTAAAATTTATATTATCTGAAAGCTGATGAATCCACGATAATCTAACAGAATGAAAAAGATGTTGACATGGAAAAAATTATTAAAACTTATATAATTTGGGAGTTCATAAATGCAACACAATCTGACAGACTGAACAAGTTGTTGGCAAGGGAAAGAGAGTTAAAATTTATATTATCTGAAAGCTGTCCAAGATAATCAAACTGAATGAAAAAAGTTGTTAGCATGGGAAATACAATTAAAATGTATATTATTAGAATGCTATTAAATCAAAGACAATAAAAAAAACATTGTAAAAGTTGTTAGCAGGGGAAAGATGGTTAAAATGTACATTTGACAGTTGAAAAATCCAAGATATTCTACCAAACTAAAAAAAGCTGCTGGCAGGGTAAACACACAAATGTAGATCTATAGGACACAACCTATAAAAATGATAGATGGACACCACAGAAATAGAAAAAGATATATATGACAAGAGCCAGACAACGCCAGTAGAACAAGACCTGAGGAAAAGAAGATGCTGGCGTCAGATAGGACACACACTGACAAAACCTGTTAATAGCATTACAAGGTAGTTTTCTCATGGATAAGAGGGGTAGAGGAAGCTCAAAAAAAAAAACACAAAACACACAGAGAAAGGAGATGGAGATAGACATGAAAGGGATAAAGAAAACATGGAAAAACATTGAATGGATGGCACAGGATAGGAAGACATGACATTAGTTTGTTGAAGGCCTATGCTCCTTAGAGAGGTAAATGGTACTGATAATAATAGAAATGGAACAGTAACAGCTGGGATCGGTTTGCCGTTTGGTTTTAAGGACCACTGCACACGGACAACTCCATCAGTGCTCCGATCTCCTGCTTTAGATCACACGAGGATCTTCTTCTTCTACGTTCGTCCTGAAAAGGACGTTGGTTGCATTGTGTCACCGTTTACAGCAAAGCTGCGATATCTGCGCCTTTCGGCTCGACACATCCGACTTCGGCACAGCATTTTTTAGGACAGGGTTTGCCTTCCCACTTCGATCCTTACTCACTCAGCCAGACTGCAATGATGCAGCCTGTTTCCAGGACCACCACTTGGAGGTGGAGTAGGGTCTTGGTCAGCTCTGGTTCACTGACCCTGACGCAAGCAGTCAGCTAAGGGTCGCTGACTGCATTCCTCACTTTTGACGCATCTTAGGTCCCACACGAGGACAACTCCATCAGTGCTCCGATCTCCTGCTTTAGATCACACGAGGATCTCAGTACAGTGCATGAACTCCATAGTACCAGTGGGGATCCCAATGTGTATATACAGGAATCCAAATTCTATAAATATTTTTGTGGTGGGTAGGTTTCCTGATTTTTAAATTTTGCCAGAGCAGTAGCCGTATGGCCTAGTCTTTATGATTTCCACCTGCTGAGGGATTTTTAACGTGCGCAACTTGCACACGGTAACTCCTATTTTTTCACCCTTATTCGAGAAGGCTAATCATTCAATCTCACTACCCAGGAGATCAGGGGGGAGTATTACATCATTAAGAACCACTGGTTGTGAAAAAATTTCCATCAATTATATTCTTTGTGCTGGGAGCGAACCTGGTACCTTTAGAATAGAATTAGAGGCGGATGCCAAACCTCTGAGCCTTTTCGACCCCCTAAAATTTGGTGAGATCTGTAAATTTGGTGAGAGACACACAAAGACAGATAGCAGGAGAAAAATGACTGTGTCTGAAGCAAATAGACTTAATGTTGTGGAAAACTAAGAAAAAAAAGAATGTTACAGAAGTTGGACTGAAAACACATGGATAAAACTGGAACATAACACAGTGTGGAATCACTAGCAGTGAGAAAATCCAGCCGGAGAAAGTGGACAAAGAGAACACCTACAAGTACACATAGAGGAGCCCTATATAGTTCACAGGGGTCTTTGAGGAGATAAAAGAAGGGGAGCAGCGCTGGTGTAATGGTTACCACTCTGCGCTGGCGATCGGGTAATCCAGGTTCAAGACCGGGCGAGGACATTTGAAGTAGTGTCGTTGACCAAGGACTGGAATAACCTGAACGGCTCCTGAGCCGACCCAGCTCTAATGGGTACTCTCTGAAGACGGCGAGTATCTGCCTGAATGGCGAAGAGGACACTTGTCAGCATACAGAGAACAGGATACTCACGTAAAATCAGTCTCAGGTTAGACATACTAACCTGAGATTTCGCCTCGAGTAATAGCGGGCGTACACTAAAAAAAATATATATATAGGTTAACCGCTTCCTCAAGGATGTCGTTATGAGGTGACTCAAATGAGGTTGGGCATGGGGCTGACAACCACACCATGTTAAACAGACTGCTACAGAAACCACTGCTCTGTTGCAGGCTTCCTGTAAAAGGACTAGCTGCTATGGTGGCTCCATGCTCCATATGAAGCAAAAAAAAAAGGGAGACCATGCTGAATAAGACCTGAAAGGAAGTTTGAGATGTAAGGAAGGACACAGAAAATAAGACCACAGAGAAATATATTTGGAGAGAACCTGTTCTGAGGTCAATGCATCCATGACACACACATATTAAAGCCAGCTAAAGGACAATGACTGACTGGTCATAGAAAACAAGATGCATTAATATCACATTCAAAGATAAAATAATCAGGGACCTTGACATCAAAGAAAGAACACGAGTGAGAAAAGCATTGATCTGAGGGAAGAAATTATTGTTATTGTTGCTGTTGCCTGCTGAACTTCTCGCTCTTTTGCAGTCAATACCAAGTTGAAGACTCCTTGGTTTTATCTACACTGTAGATCTAGGCTTTTCCTGTGGCTCTTCTGCCCTTCTGGAACGTTTTCAGTTCATGAGCTCCAGTTTCTCCAGCGTGGCTTGCATTTTTAGGATTGTCCTATCTGGTCCCAAGCTAGGAGTATGAAGTGCATGGCATAATGTGCATTCCCCGCCATCCAAGGGGGCTCTCCAACTATGCAGAGCTAAAATACTGTGCTCTGGTTCTTGGTTCTCCCTATGAACTGTCACGCCCTGCACATAGCCCCTTCTCAGCTCCCCCTGTCTGTCACTAGTTCCATAGTGAGATCAACCAGGTCAAAGCCAAAGAATCATGTCTGGGGCTCTGTCGTGAAACATTCTAAATCCACATATATAAATTAAAAGGTAAATGTAAAGCCTAACACATAAATTCAATAAAAGGAAAGAGAAATGGTAAAAGTACAGTGCTGTCACAATGGCGTACAAAAATCCCCCTTGTTTTATGCTTCGTCTGCATATTTTCACGCTTTCACGTTGATAGTAAAGCCTACTGCATCACTACACGCTTTCTACAATAAAACGGGTACTGCATTTCTAAGAAAACCTTGAGATAGGCACACCCCGTAATGACCTAAATTAATACTTCCATTAATTTCATTTTATACACGGCGTGATGAAAAGACAGATGAACTTAGGATAGAGAGAAGGGAGGGCTGAAAGCAGGAACGCATGCAACCCTAACACGCGTCTCGCGATATACAATTAATGCCACCCTCCCCAAGCGAAAGGCCAGAAGCAATACTTTTTTTCAGATGGACAGCGATAAAAAACACTACCCATATGAGAGTTAGGTTTAAAAACCTGAAAAATGCTTATTGGGAAACATGACATTATACTGGTTTACGTTTGAAATCCTGACAGTACCCAGACACCACATCGTATCGAAGTGAACAGGAGGTAGAAGAAAATGCACATTTTGAACGCAGCCACCTAGCTCCCTTAAATTTATATAATTGGGTTCCTTAGGGCTTGCTGACAAAGAATATGTTAAACGTTACGCAAATAGTCTAGGAATTAACAAATTATAGCCAAAATAAAATGGTGGTGCTGTCAGACAACACCAAAATCAGAATTGCGCAGTGGCAGGTTTTGAAACCACTATTTTACGGGAAATGGGCCACCATGTAAAATCCTATTTGATTGGATAGAAGTAAATGTAAGGCTAAACACGATTAATCGGACTATAAATACTATTCTTTGTTGTTAGGGGAAACGGTAGTAAGGGTACTTTTTTTGAAAAGCTGTGTAAACATGGCCCGATTGGTTAGACCCGCCAATATAGTCAATTAGGAGCGTCAGGTCAGTGCCACATTTTAAAATAAACTTACTAAGAAACAGTGCGTTGAGAGCCAGATCATATTTTGCTAAATAAAAGTCTGGGACAGAGGCAGATCGGAATTTGTGCCATTATTCATCGCCAGTCAACGTATCTGTGTATTATTTCCATGAATTGTGGTAAGCTTGAAATATTTGATATCTTTTTAATGAAAATTGAATGTAAATTGATAATTTATGTCTGTATATGTGTGTGGTTCAGTAGCCAACATGAGGCAAAGCCTAAATATTGCTCTAACCTGAACAGGACGTGTCGGAGAAAAGTAAAAATTGCATGGAATTGCCAAATAGTACACTGACACCTATCTTATTGACTAGAAAGAACTAATGCTGGAATTGCAGAGGCGTAGTAACCATTTAGGAGGAGAATACTGGTGTAAATTGTTTCAGATGAAGCTAGCAGTTGGCCTATCGCTCTGAACTCAGTGTTTGTTATGTATTGTGTTCAGTGTGGAAATAGATTATAAATTAGTTATGAAGTAGGAGGTACAACCTTCTTGTTTCAGGGACAGTGGTCCTAAGTTATTGAAGCAGCACCTGGTCTGAGTTTTGCTGAAATCCAGAGGCTGACAGCATACTCCTTGGTCCAGATAGCGACCAGTGAGGTGTCTCCAGAACACAGGAAGCAATCGAGCAGAGGAGTCTTTTCCTGCCACCATCACGAAAGATAAGCTTCTGTGGCCAGAGTAGCTCAACATTATGTGCCCCCTCAAAAATTGACATTTTGTTAACCAGAGGGACACTTAATTGGTTCAAATGACAGGAACTGTGAAAGTTTCCCAATACTATTTCCCCGATAAGCAAACACTTGAAGTCATGATGAAAAACAACAACCAAGCTTGAACAAAACCAGTATTACCTCATATTACTACTGCACAAATTACACACATAGAATAATAATAATAAACTATGTCAATACAAAGTTCATATATATAAACTGTGTAAATAATACTTGTAATTACATTTGATTGTGATTCCTGGTTCACTGTGTAGTTGAATCAGGATATCCATTATTGACAAGAATTAATACAGATATTTTTAAACGTAATCACTTGACTCATTTAAGATAGTCTTACAGAGTGTTATATGTGTGTGTGTGTGTCACAGTGTTGTAAAGTGTTGTAGAATAAATTAAATTGTTTATCTGTCTGTTGTTGTTGTGACTTACACTGCATCATTTTCATAACCCTAGACATTTAACATAGTCATCACAATATTCCAGAATAATTCTGACTGAGGTATAAATGTGGTAGCAAGTAAGGTCATCTGTAATACACCACACTTATTAGATACAGATACCTTCACAGCTGATCTCAGTCAGTACACTAAGTCCCCTATAAATATTTATAACATCCCACTTTACCACAGGCTCAAGTGACTTCTCCAAGCTTAGTGTGAAATGCTGGGTTCTCAACAAGTTTCATCACAGGAGGAATCCCTGGAAGTTTGTGGATGATTTCAAGAATCAATGAGGGTGTAATTAGCCTCACAGACCGAGGTTCACTTCCACATATGTATATTGTAGCAATGGGCATAGCTGGTGGTCATATAAAGGTGACTCCAGATATGCCTCCATGCATAAATTATTGTTATCATAAATCACAGCCATATGCTGCTTGTGTAGAATAAAAAGATTGGAATGGCATGACAAGATCACTAATGTGGAACTGATGACAAGAATCAGACAAGTGCCAGTGCAACTTAAGATAAGAAAATGCGGCGATGGATAGGACACACATTGAGGCAACCTGCTGACAAGGCTGTCCTTATTCTAGAATCCATAGGGTATGAGAAGCAGAGGCAAACTGAAAAACACACGGAGAAGAGAAATGAAAACATGAATGAAAGGGATGGGGAAGACTTGGAACGACCTTGAGCTGATGGCACAGGACAGGTGAACTTGGCATGCATCTGATGAAGGCTTATGCCACCAAAAAGCTAACAGGTAATGAATAAAACAAATATATTTTCTTAACTGTTTTTCCAATCAATGCTTCACAGTCTCTTCTTCATGGAGATGAAACACAAACTAAACATTTCACAAGGGAAACAAACAAGTTTTACTGTAGTTACTTTTAACTCCAAGTTCCAAAAAAAAACAATAATCCCATCTAATCCCAGCTTTACTATATAGTAGTGATTTTGTTAAAAATGCCTGCTTCATTATCATCAGCTGCCATCTCCACAACGAAGGTTGGCTGTAATTGATCTCCAACGTCTTCTGTCTCTTGTCTTGGTGGTGCAGTCTGATAGACTCCCTCCTGTCCATCTCTTGATGTTATCTTCCCACTTATAGCGCTGTCATCCCCTTGCACGTTTGCCTTCACCTCTCCCTTCTATTATGGTCTTCTGCAAGGTGTTATGCCTTTTTACGTGGCCAAAGTATTTTAGCTGCCGAACTTTGATCTCCCTCATTAGTTTTCTTTTCATACCTAGATTTTCTAGGACCTCCTTATTTGTTTTCTTCTCTTTCCATGAGATACGCATGCTTACATCATATCAAATTGTACCACTAGTGATTATGTTAAAAAATGAATGCTTACATCATATCAAAGTTGTACCACTTGGCCACCAGCCAAGCCTTCTCACTGATTCTTGATGATGATGATAAACTTCCTGCTGGAACTGTAGAAGCCTGGAATTAAACACAGAATTTTTTATTAGTTCTAACACAACAATCGATATAAGAACAGCAATGCACTCAATTCAATCAGTTGAACTGGATTCAAATCTCTGGAATGCCTACTACTTACAGTTTTTGGTCTGCTGTTTGTGTGTTATGTTTCTCCTGTGTTTATAATTTCCCTGCCCTGGCAGACTCCTCATTATGTTTTCTATATTTCATGAGCCTCAGGTATCCCTATTTCCTTAAGTGAAGGACAAAAAAAAAGGTTGATGGGTTTTCCCAAATAAAGAATAGTTCAGTACCCTCAGTTATCCCAATTTTATTATTCGTCAAGAAAAAGTTTCATGTATTTTCTCAATGAAGGAATGGTTCAGTAGCCTCAATTATCCCAATTTCATTATTCAAGTTAAAATAAAGTAATGGATTTTCCCAAAGAAGGAATGGTTCAGTGGCCTCAGTTTTCTCAATTTTATTATATAAGTGTAAAAAGTTTAATGAGTTTTCCCGATGAAGGAATAGTTCAGTAGCCTCAGATATCCCAATTTTATTACTTAAAGTATCAGGGGTCCCCCCCCCCCCCCAAAAAAAAAGAATGTTTTGAGAGCCTCAAGTGCCCCAATTTTATTACTTATGGGTAAAAAGCTTAATGGGTTTTCCCAAAGAAGGATGTTATCTTTACTGTAAGTGGTTCTCAGGGGCCTCTGAGGGAACCAAGGGGAAAAAATGGAACCACTACTCCCTTAGGTATGTCATAAGTGGTGGCTGATATAAAGTTGTGCGTGAGGATGGCAACCTCACTGTGTAAAACAAAGTGTGACAGAAACCTTTGCTGACAGAGCACACCAAACGCTTTGGCACACGCTTCCTACACAGGAGCCAACTACAGCCATGGACATACGCTCCATATACCGCATAAAAGATAATAGAGAATAAATGGAGAGGACATTACTTCCCTATTTTGAGAACATTGTTTTCTGTGTTAAAGCTGTCAATAGCGACAGAAGCCATACACTTTTTTCCTGGTCTACATCAGTGGTTCTCAACGTAGCGCATATGGCACCCCCCCAGGGGGCCATGCCATATTTCTAGGGGGGGGCCACAGTAAGATGGTAAAGTACCTTTATTCCAGCTACAGCTCAAAAGGTTGAGAACCCCTGGTCTACATGATAAATGACCATTTCATTTGATCAGTATATAAAGAATATGTCCCCACTTAACCCTTTCTACTCCATGAGCCATACTGCACACCCACTTATAGCACATTATTCTCCCAAGGAAAACCTGATATGACTGTTTGGTTATATTTCCTCATGCCTGCTTGTAACTCATAAAATAAACTTCCGCAAGTCTGCATTTAAGACCTACAAGAACATCAATTATATTTCTTCAGCCGCTGAGGAAATCAAATGGCATCCATTTTGCTGAGTAAAACATTAAAATCTAAAAACAGCCTAGGGCAGACAGAGTTAAACTGAAGCAGCTTTTAAGGGACATCAATAAACCATTTATAATACATACCTGTCAACTTGTACGAATTTTTCGTACAATGTACGGATTTTTGATACTTTTAGCAGTGTACGGTCGTACAGACTCGTTGTACGGATTTTTCTCCCCTCCCAAAAAAAAAAAAAATTTTTTTTTTTTTTTAAATTCTAAAATTTTTCAACCCAAGTTTTTTTTAAATTTTAAATCAGAAAATATTTTCTAGCCCAGGTTTTTTTTTTTTAACCAATTTTTTTTTAATTTTTTATTCCGGAAATCTCGGCGTTCGTTTTTAAACTGGGGTCTCTCCCAGCAACCAATCAAATCCTTTTATACCCAAGAATTCGGCAAATACCTTGAATTCGGCCTCAAACGCTTTCGGTTTTCAGCGTGACATGATGTGTTTTTAAAGTTACCTGTTATCAACGACGACGCTTGCTTGCCACCACATTTCGACGCCATTTTGTTTAAAAAAGCTAAGTACCGGTACTTATAACTTGTTAAATATTGCTGTTGTTTTGCTTTGTTGCAATTTAATCGCTGCCTTAATCTTTTCAGTTAGGCCTACATCTTGCCCCTCAATGTATTTCCGATAAATTGTCATAATATTCTGTGTAGAATAACTAGAAAAAAAGTTTGTTTGCGTTGAGTAGGCCTACTTTATGCCAGCTCTCGAGGTTCGCTGCTTTATTTTTTTAATAAAGTGGCAATTATTTATCACAGGTCTAGGCTACCAACTCGTAAATAATAATTTTGTAAATTTTTGGTGGTACGTTTTTTCTTCCTAGATTTGATATCTTGCCCTTCAATATATTTCCGATAAAGTGTCATAATATTTTGTGTAGGGACTACATAACTAGGAAAAAAAAGTTTGTTTGCGTTGAGTAGGCCTACTTTATTCCAGCGCTCCAGATTAGCTGCTTTATTTTTTAATAAAGTGGCAATCTGTTATCGCTGGTCTAGGCTACCAACTTGTAAATAATAATTTTGTAAATTTTTGGTAGTACGTTTTTTCTTCCTAGATTTGATATTCTGTTCCTACTTTTGTTTATTTTTATTTATTTATTTATTTTTGCTGTTAGCTGTTTGCTTTGTTCGTTGTATTTTTTATTCATTCTCTTCGTCTACAAATATTATTAGTTGAAATATTTCATCCACTGAATGATGGCTGAGCCTAATTCAAAGAAACAAAAGCTTGCAGGTCATGGTAAGTTTCAGGTCGAATGGGTTAAACTCTTCCCTGGCATTGTAGATGCATCCAAGTTAGGATCAACCCATGCTTTTTGTAGATTATGCAGCAAAGATATTAAAGTAGTAGCTTCAGGATTATATGATATGAAAGTACATTTTAAATCGAAATTGCATGAACAAATGTTTGCAATGCAGAAGGGAGCATCTATTAAGACCTTTTTTGCTCAGCCAAAGGAAGAAGAAGGTGGCATTATATGGGCTGAAGTTTTATTTGCAGGAGGTCCATGAATGCGGACACACTCATTTCTTTTTTACAGTGTAAGATTAACATTGATACATGCTGTGCAGACTTTAAGCCCACAAATGCAATTCTGCAAAGTGCATGTGTTTATTATAATACAAAAGAATAGTACCTCACGATCACTACATTTTTTATATGTAAAGAACAGCATGAGACTATTAGCATGTTTTATACCACACTAATTCAAATGCTAATAGATTTGTATATGTCATTTCTCATTTTAAAACTGTATTGTGTATTATTTATTAATATATTTTTTGCGAAAGGATTTTTGGGGGTTTGTAAGGATTTTTTAGGTCCGGCGTACAGATTTTTGTCTCAGGAGGTTGACAGGTATGTCATTAATAATAAATATTATAATACATTATTTTTAATTTGCAAACATTGAGAAAAGACTGACTATAAACCACAAAAAAGATGAACAAATCAAACTTATGATGAATGAATAAGGGGCTCAGTTTGAACATCTGTATAAATACCGTTAAATAAATGTTTTGTTTCTTTTACAACCTCTGACAATGAACTTTTGTGACACCCTGAATATTACCTTTATAGAATTGATGAAACCAAAAAAAAATGTTTCATGACAACACATTATCATTTGTGATGCATGCAAAGAAAAGTGCATTTGACATTTCAAGCTTGACAGCACTGAATAAAGCACCAACAAGGTAATGTTTTTAGTTAACTTAAGCACACATTCTGCTGACATGAAATATTCAGAAACACATTTCAGCAACAGCAATGGAAACAAATGTAACTACTTTTTGAGCACAGCATGGAAACATTACAAAACAGCTGGAATATAACCAAAAAGGGTTTGCATGCAGTAGCATCACAAGAGAAAAATGTACCAGAAATCTCCAACACCTAGATAGGGCATTGACTGAAATAACATTTTATCTAAAAACTGTTTAATAACAACATAAAGAAACCCAAAAAAAAAACAATGTGTTTTACTAGGATAAAAGAAAAGAAAATAACCAACGTTACAGCCACAAGACCTTCATCAGGGACTAATGAACAAAAACAGAAAGAAAAGAAAGAGAGAACTAAGTTAAAAAAGAAAATATAAATAATACAACTGGTGCATCTGCATGGCTGGAGGCACAATTTTTCTTGTCTGCTGCCCTAGCAAGAAGTATTTTTTTCCCCCTAAATATCACTGTGTACTATTGTCTTACAGTACTCCTCCTCATTTCTTAATAACAATAACATATATTTTCTACAGACAACTGGCAGATGGTAAAGGAACAGTTGGACGACTGTAGCTGCTGAGGTTTAAAGATGTGTGCAAGAGAGACATGAAGGCCCTGGATATAAATCCAGCAACCTGGATTGCACAAAGTGGCGATGCTCCCTATGGCGCCACCTCAGATTGGATGAAAAGAAGCTCTAACAACAAGCAGAAGAGAAAAGAACATGCTGAAAAGAACACTAGGTTAAAAAAAAAGCAGCTGAGAGCTATCACCTCAGGGGTGCATTCCAACAGTTAGTTATGACTGGGGGGGGGGGGCGCTATTAAGTGACTTCCAAGTATGTGTATATGAAGATTACAGCCCACACTTTACGTTTGTTAAAAAAACCAAAAAATATTACTAATGCTCAAAGTATAAAGTCATATTCATCATCATCCTTACTTCCCGTTCCGTTCCCTACGATGTATGCAGCCACAACTGCAGCAGATCCCCTTCCAGTGTACGTGGTTGTGTATGTATTATGCATAAAACATAAACACGTAAAATCTCAAATTTCATTAATTTGCAGAACATCATTGGGCAATCCACAAAAGGTGCTTCAATAATAAACTGGTACTTCCACAAGCCAAAAAAAAATAACACAGAAATATTGAATTTCTCCAGCTAAAATGCTAGTCAAGATGTAAAAAAATCCCCTTAAGATTAAAAATAAAACATAAATAAATATTTTAACCAAAAAAAAAGGACAGGCAGCAAGATAGGCGGAGGGAGCTACGTTTTGTAACAAACAAACAAAAATGTACTGAAATTTATATCCCATAAATACATCAGTATAAAAGACAAGGAATGATTATAGTGTTTTAAAACTCAAATTATGAAGGGGTTTATGACATGGAAATATCTAATGGTAACATAGACTGGGCGTGGTGCTGGCAACCTCAAGATGATGACTGTGATGATTATGATGACAATGATTGTAATGCTAGATTAAGAGATAATGAAAATGTGACTTAGTTTCAAACATCCTAGAGAGGAAAGTGATAGGACAGCTCCAGACACTGCTGATTTTTATCACAAATGGACAAACAACAAAAGGCAGCCACAGGAATATGAAGGCCTATTTCACGAACACTAAAATATTAATTCAAAGCAAGAAATTTTGCAAATGTTAAAGAACAATGATATAAACTGTTTAACAGAGCATTACAATGTGAAGTAATCTGATCATCAGAAGTTGTATCCCCATCAGTGTTTTGGCCCTTTCCATCCATGACACTCTGGGGGTTGGTTTTTTGGGAGAAATCTGGGTCATGACTCAACATTTTCACACTTCTGTTGGTTTTATTTGTCTGTAATGCTATATCTGATAGACCTGGTGGCACTTCCAGCCATGTCCTAGTGAACTGTCAAAAGCACCCACTTTCTTCACACTTCTAGCCATGTCCTAGTGAACAGTCAAAAGCATCCACTTTCTTCACACTTCCAGCCATGTCCTAGTGAACAGTCAAAAGCATCCACTTTCTTCACACTTCCAGCCATGTCCTAGTGAACTGTCAAAAGCATTCACTTTCTTCACACTTCTAGCCATGTCCTAGTGAACAGTCAAAAGCACCCACTTTCTTCACACTTCTAGCCATGTTCTAGTGAACTGTCAAAAGCACCCACTTTCTTCACACTTCTAGCCATGTCCTAGTAAACAGTCAAAAGCATCCACTTTCTTCACACTTCCAGCCATGTCCTAGTGAACAGTCAAAAGCATCCACTTTCTTCACACTTCCAGCCATGTCCTAGTGAACTGTCAAAAGCATTCACTTTCTTCACACTTCTAGCCATGTCCTAGTGAACAGTCAAAAGCACCCACTTTCTTCACACTTCTAGCCATGTTCTAGTGAACTGTCAAAAGCACCCACTTTCTTCACACTTCTAGCCATGTCCTAGTGAACTGTCAAAAGCATCCACTTTCTTCACACTTCTAGCCATGTCCTAGTGAACTGTCAAAAGCATCCACTTTCTTCACACTTCCAGCCATGTCCTAGTGAACTGTCAAAAGCACCAACTTTCTTCACACTTCTAGCCATGTCCTAGTGAACAGTCAAAAGCACCCACTTTCTTCATACTTCTAGCCATGTCCTAGTGAACTGTCAAAAGCATCCACTTTCTTCACACTTCCAGCCATGTCCTAGTGAACAGTCAAAAGCATCCACTTTCTTCATACTTCTAGCCATGTCCTAGTGAACTGTCAAAAGCATCCACTTTCTTCACACTTCTAGCCATGTCCTAGTGAACTGTCAAAAGCATCCACTTTCTTCACACTTCCAGCCATGTCCTAGTGAACTGTCAAAAGCACCAACTTTCTTCACACTTCTAGCCATGTTCTAGTGAACTGTCAAAAGCATCCACTTTCTTCACACTTCTAGCCATGTCCTAGTAAACAGTCAAAAGCATCCACTTTCTTCACACTTCCAGCCATGTCCTAGTGAACAGTCAAAAGCATCCACTTTCTTCACACTTCCAGCCATGTCCTAGTGAACTGTCAAAAGCATTCACTTTCTTCACACTTCTAGCCATGTCCTAGTGAACAGTCAAAAGCACCCACTTTCTTCACACTTCTAGCCATGTTCTAGTGAACTGTCAAAAGCACCCACTTTCTTCACACTTCTAGCCATGTCCTAGTGAACTGTCAAAAGCATCCACTTTCTTCACACTTCTAGCCATGTCCTAGTGAACTGTCAAAAGCATCCACTTTCTTCACACTTCCAGCCATGTCCTAGTGAACTGTCAAAAGCACCAACTTTCTTCACACTTCTAGCCATGTCCTAGTGAACAGTCAAAAGCACCCACTTTCTTCATACTTCTAGCCATGTCCTAGTGAACTGTCAAAAGCATCCACTTTCTTCACACTTCTCGCCATGTCCTAGTGAACAGTCAAAAGCAACCACTTTCTTCACACTTCTAGCCATGTCCTAGTGAACAGTCAAAAGCATCCACTTTCTTCACACTTCCAGCCATGTCCTAGTGAACAGTCAAAAGCATCCACTTTCTTCACACTTCCAGCCATGTCCTAGTGAACTGTCAAAAGCATTCACTTTCTTCACACTTCTAGCCATGTCCTAGTGAACAGTCAAAAGCACCCACTTTCTTCACACTTCTAGCCATGTTCTAGTGAACTGTCAAAAGCACCCACTTTCTTCACACTTCTAGCCATGTCCTAGTAAACAGTCAAAAGCATCCACTTTCTTCACACTTCCAGCCATGTCCTAGTGAACAGTCAAAAGCATCCACTTTCTTCACACTTCCAGCCATGTCCTAGTGAACTGTCAAAAGCATTCACTTTCTTCACACTTCTAGCCATGTCCTAGTGAACAGTCAAAAGCACCCACTTTCTTCACACTTCTAGCCATGTTCTAGTGAACTGTCAAAAGCACCCACTTTCTTCACACTTCTAGCCATGTCCTAGTGAACTGTCAAAAGCATCCACTTTCTTCACACTTCTAGCCATGTCCTAGTGAACTGTCAAAAGCATCCACTTTCTTCACACTTCCAGCCATGTCCTAGTGAACTGTCAAAAGCACCCACTTTCTTCACACTTCTAGCCATGTCCTAGTGAACTGTCAAAAGCACCCACTTTCTTCACACTTCTAGCCATGTCCTAGTGAACAGTCAAAAGCACCCACTTTCTTCACACTTCTAGCCATGTCCTAGTGAACTGTCAAAAGCATCCACTTTCTTCACACTTCAGCTCCCCAAGAAGCATAGGCCTTCAACAAGCAGACGCCAAGTCCTCCTGTCCCGTGCCATCATCTCAAGGTCTTTCCATGTCTTCCCCCTCATTTTCTTCTCTGGCTCCAGATCTCTTCTCTGTGTGTTTTCTGGGATACGTCTGCTTCTCTGACCCTGGGGGTTCCAGAACAGAACTGCCTTGTAATGCTATCAAAAGGTTTTTCCCTCAATGTGTGTCCTATCCCTTGCCAGCATCTCCCCTGTACTTGTGCTTATTTGATTTGTTAGCAGTAGTCATAGCAGGTACTGCTGTAGGCAGGTGAAGCGCTAGAGACTTCACTATACTAGGTCCAGCACTGAGAGGTGGGGGATGACAAGTTCCCTTCCTAACTGCCTTTTTCTTCACTAACTCAAGAGCAGTCAGGTACCCGTTTACAGCTGGGTAGACTGGAGCGTGATGCGACCATGTTTCCAATCTGGCACCTTTGCTGCGAGACACAAACGCTTTAACCATTCTACCAATCAGATGCTCATCTGCATTGTACCTGTGCTTATTTGATATATCAGCAGTGATTACAGCAGTTTATGGATCAACCATCCCAAGATAAAAAAAATAAAAGTTAAAGTCCACCGATACATTACATTAACTAGGAATTAAACCTATTCTACCTCAGTTGCCATTTATAAACTTGGTCATTTCCTCTTGATTCATTTGTTAATTCAAAATATGAAACTGCACGTGCTACAAAACATAAGAAAAGCCAGAATATTTGGACCAAAAAAATTAGAAAGATAAAAATGTTATGAAACTCTGTCTGTTATACAACATATGAAGAATGAGAAATATTCAGACAATATATAAGAAAGACAACAATTTAAAGTAAATTTGCCTGTTATAGAACATAAAAAAAGCCTGACATTTTTAGATTAAAAAAAAATATTAGAAAGACTGAAATTGTTTTATGAAACTCCACTTGTTACAGAACATAAGAAAAGTGAGAAATATTTAGATAAAAATAAAAATGTAATTCAAATAAAGAAATAACAAATGTTGAAGAAATTTATTACGATTATCAAGAAACATCTAGATTAAGACGTGCCAGAATTTAAGCTGCATGCCAGTACTAATTTATTTATCTTACACACGTACAAGGGACAGAATCATTGGTCTAATCAGCTGTTCATAAATGGCTACGTTTACTCCAGAACGTTAAAGACACCATGGACAGCTTAAAAGAGAGGATGTCCTGAAAGAAGTCAGTGCTATAAGGCAGCTTATCAGTCACATTAGAAGGATCACTTACATTAGAAAGATCACTCACATTAGAAGGATCGATCACATTAAATAGATCACTCACATTAGAAGGATCACTCACATTAGAATGATCACTCACATTAGAAAGATCACTTACATTAGAAAGATCACTCACATTAAAAAGATCACTCACATTAGAAAGATCACTCACATTAGAAGGATCACTCACATTAGAAAGATCACTCACATTAGAAGAATCCCTAACATTAGAAGGATCCCTAACATTAGAAGTATCACTCACATTAAAAGGATCATTCACATTAGAAGGATCACTCACATTAGAAGGATCACTCACATTAGAAGGATCACTAACATTAGAAGGATCACTCACATTAGAAAGATCACTCACATTAGAAGGATCACTCACATTAGAAGGATCCCTAACATTAGAAGGATCACTAACATTAGAAGGATCACTCACATTAGAAAGATCACTCACATTAGAAAGGTCACTCACATTAGAAGGATCTCTCGCATTAGAAAGATCACTCGCATTAGAAAGATCACTCACATTAGAAGGATCACTCACATTAGAAGGATCACTCACATTAGAAAGATCACTCACATTAGAAGGATCACTCACATTAGAAAGATCACTCACATTAGAAGGATCACTCACATTAGAAGGATCACTAACATTAGAAAGATCACTCACATTAGAAAGATCACTCACATTAGAAAGATCACTAACATTAGAAAGATCACTCACATTAGAAGGATCACTCACATTAGATGAATCACTCACATTAGAAGGAAGCAATCCACTTTATGATGACAAGAGCCAGACATGAAGTGCCAGTGGAACAAGAGATGGGAAGAAGATGATGGCGCTGGATAGGACACACACTGAAAAAAAAAAATCTGTAAATAGCATTACAAGGCAGTCTTGTTCTGGAACCCCCAAGGTAGGAGAGGCAGAGTGAAAATGATGAGGAAAACGTGGAAAGACCTTGAGCTGATGGCACATGACACAAAGACTTGGCATCTGTTTGTTGAAAGCCTATGCTCCTTGTGGCTGATTGAATTCACTTTCATTGGACATTTAAAGAGAAGATAAAAGCTAGACAATATCAAAAATGTAAAGAAGAAATAAAGACTGAGAATGGCACAGAGAGATGATACTAGACAGTTTGACATCATAACATGGAAAGAAGTCAACAATCAAACTGATAAACAGTAGACCAGAAGTTGTGGAGAGATATGATCACCTACACCACCGGGCATGGTACTTGAAGCCGAGAAAGTGAAGAAGATTAATTTACTGATGATAATACTGATGACATATAGGAGCCGCGGTAGCACAGTGGTTAGTGCACTGGCTTCCTAGCTCGGTGGTCCATGGTTCAATCCCCAGTTGAGGTGGGATGTTTTGGACCGCAAACGGTTCCGGGGTCTACCCAGCCTAAAAAATTTGGTACCAGAGCAACTCTGGGAAGGTTAAGGCGGTCGGCATGATAGTGACCACATCACCCCTAGTGTGCCGGTGGTCAAGAAAATATGGGCCTAACACCATATTCCCAATATGCCTCAATGGACGTGTAACGGGATCCTTGACCTTTTATTTACTGATGAAATATATCCAGTTCAAATGTATGATGAAGAAGACTCATCGGTACCAGTGCAGAGAAAACTTGCATATGACAAGACAGATTAGTCATTGTTGACAAGACAGACTAGTCACTGTTGACAAGACAGACTAGTCAGTTGACAAGACAGATTAGTCACTGTTGACAAGACAGACTTGTCACTGCTGACAAGACAGACTAGTCACTGTTGACAAGACAGGCTAGTCACTGTTGACAAGACAGACTTGTCATTGTTGACAAGACAGACTTGTAACTGTTGACAAGACAGACTAGTCACTGTTGACAAGACAGACTAGTCACTGTTGACAAGACAGACTAGTCACTGTTGACAAGACAGACTAGTCACTGTTGACAAGACAGACTAGTCACTGTTGACAAGACAGACTTGTCTCACTGTTGACAAGACAGACTAGTCACTGTTGACAAGACAGACTAGTCACTGTTGACAAGACAGATTAGTCACTGTTGACAAGACAGACTTGTCACTGCTGACAAGACAGACTAGTCACTGCTGACAAGACAGACTAGTCACTGTTGACAAGACAGACTAGTCACTGTTGACAAGACAGACTAGTCACTGTTGACAAGACAGAAAGGTAAAGTTAGTCCCATAGCAGATAATACCACAGAGGAGTGAAGTGTTAGAGACTTCATCATACTAAGTCCAACTTGGAGAAGTAGGATAATCAGTTCCATTCCTCACTGCCTCTGCCTTTCTTAACCCAATAGCAGAGTCAAGCACCCATTCACAGCAGCTCAGGCTGGAGCATGATGTCACTGTTTCTCAAATGTGGAATCTTTGCCGCAAGAGGCCAGCGCTCCAACCACTGTGACAATCGGACTATCAGTAAAGGGGTTAAATGCATTCACCACTGTCATCATATTGAGGAGGGAAATCCCTCATTTTGCTGTCAATACCTGATCCATCAGGGACAGTCCAATAAATAATAATCCCTGTCAGTAGCAGTAAAAGTTAAGGGAGTCCCATAGCAGACACTGCCACCAGGGAGTGATGGGTCGAGAGACTTCACTTACTGGTTTGGTTTAAGGACCATCTTCATTGTACAAAGATAACTCCATCAGTGCTCCAATCTCCTCCCTTAGATCATACAAGAAGGATCTCAGCACAGTCATGAACTCTGTAGCACCACGAGGATCTCATTGATTGTGTGTATACAGGAATAAAACATTCTATAAATATTTTTGTGGTGGGTAGGTTTCCTAATTTTTAAATTTTGCCAGGGCAGCGGCTGTATGGCCTAATCTTTAAGATTTCCAACTTCTGAGGGACTTTTAATGTTCACAACTTGCACACAGGAACTCCCATTTTTGTTGCCCTTATCAGAGAAGGTTAGGCATCCGATCTCACTACCCAGGAGATGTGAAAAAAATTTCCATCAATTATATTCCCTGTACTGAGAACGAACCTAGTACCTTTAGAATTAGAGGCAGACACCATACCTCTTAGCCACTCTGACCCACTAACTTATACAAAGTCTCAGCTGTGAGATGGAATAACAAGTTCCCTTCTGCCTTCCTAAAATCAACAGCAGAATCAGGTAACCCATTTTTTACAGCTGTATAAACTTGTGCATGATGAGACCTGTTTTTGAACCAGATCCTTTGAACTCTAACCACTCTGCGCTCATCAGCGGCAGCTGATACATACAATTACAACAACTGCCTCCAATATGATGGCATGTGGATATCCTGAAGATAGTGTGCGACAAAAAATGAGAATATTAGTTTGCTGCAAATAAGTGCTTCATCATGGATTTCTTCATTTAATTGTTTTTTGTCTTTAGTTAGGATCACAACAAAGAGTCCACGTTTGTTATCCAGGAAATCTGAGATTCTCAAAGGACACCTGGGGTAAGGGGGGAAAATACCCACAGATCTTTAAGTTTTACAATGATGGCATGTCAAATATTTGACTTCCTTATGACAATAACCACTGCTCTATAGAAGGAACATGTCAGATATTTGACTTCTTTACGACAATAAACACTGCTCAGAAGGAACATGCCAAATATTAGACTTCTTTATGACAATAAACACTGCTCTATAGAAGGAATGTGGCAACTGTTAGACTTCATTATGACAATAAACACTGCCTATAGAAGGAACATGTCAATATTAGACTTCTTTATGACAATAAACACTGCTCTACAGAAGGAACGTGTCAATATTAGACTTCTTTATGACAATAAACACTGCTCTACAGAAGGAACGTGTCAAATATTAGACTTCTTTACGACAACAAACACTGCTCTATAGAAGGAACGTGTCAAATATTTGACTTCTTTACGACAATAAACACTGCTCTCCAGAAGGAACGTGTCAAATATTAGACTTCTTTACGACAATAAACACTGCTCTATAGAAGGAACGTGTCAAATATTTGACTTCTTTATGACAATAAACACTGCTCTATAGAAGGAACATGTCAAATATTAGACTTTTTTACGACAATAAACACTGCTCTATAGAAAGAACGTGTCAAATATTAGACTTCTTTACGGCAATAAACACTGCTCTAAAGAAGGAACATGCCATCTATTAGACTTCCTTATGACAATAAACACTGCTCTATAGAAGAATTGTGCCAAATATTAGATTTCCTTATGACAATAAACACTGCTCTATAATAGGAACATGCCATCTATTAGATTTCCTTATGACAATAAACACTGCTCTATAGAAGGAATGTGCCAAATATAAGACCTCCTTTTGACAAAAAAACACTGCTTTATAGAAGGAACATGCCAAATATTAGACTTCTTTACGACAATAAACACTGCTCGTTAGAAGGAATGTCATAAAATTAACAAGTGATACAACGTAAAAATATCTCCAAAGGATAAAATGTAAGGATAAAAACATAATGCGTAAGCTGCTGATAGTACATGATCGCCCTGACCGTGGGTCATCACCCTCCATAAAAATTGACTTGCTAGACGGGAAATCAAAACGGTTACCATTTGAACGGGATGAGAACGGCGGATCAAAAGGAAAAAAAATATGACTGAAAAAATTGCGTGAGACTAGCAAGGTTAAGGAGACGCAATTGGGGGGGGGGGACTCGACAGAAGGGACCTTGGATATGATACGCCACAGTCATTTATTGGACGCTTTTGCGATACCAAGCCTTTTATTTGAATTCAGCGGCAAACGCAGATGCTTGAAATATTACAAAATTTAAAAAGTAACTTTTTCTTAATATTAATGTTAGGAATATAAAAATTAGCTGGCCGGATGGCCCATTCTGAGCAGTGAAATAATATGCTTTTATTTATACAGACGGATAGGTAATAATGAAGACGTTGACAAAAGACTGTGTTGTTCACATCAGCGAAAGACTGCATTGAATCAAACAAGTCCCTATTTGCACAAAAATCGCGACCTTGAAGACTCAAGTGTCCAAATCTAGTTAGAATGAAAGAGAAGGGGAATTGGTGGAAGCTGTTGCTAAAAATAACTTTACAGACAAAAAGTGTAGAGGGGACGAATAGGTTGGTTCAAAAAAACAAGTACGTTTTTGTGAAAACGCAAGTAGAGACGGACGGACTAACAGATAAAAATCCATACTTGACTGAAGCATGACTGAAATGACTTTAGTGTAGGAAATTTGAATTTAAAAAAACCAAGGCATTGATTGGCCACAGACAATCATATTATCGGCGCTCAGACGCGCATTTGGGGCCATTCCTCAATAGTTGTCCAGTGATAGACACAGTAAATTTCAAGTGTGGTGATTTCCAAATGAAATAAATTGAAATAAGTTCAGGGACGCCATACTATAGCCAGCAGCTCAGCTGAGTTTTGCTAGCATTTCTGTGTTCTTTATTCATAATCTGGTAAGATTGAAATTATTTCTTTGTATATTTTGAATACTGTTTAATGTTTCGAGTGATTTGATACTGCCATATCGAAATCTAGCCTTACAAATAAGTAAGGATTTGCTCTAGACCCCCTGCCCTAGTTCAGGGTCTAGGGACAAACAATATATATACTCCAGCAATGATTAGGAAGGACAGATCAAGTGTTGAGATCAGTGGAACATATCACCTATCATATCCTAGGGCAAGAAGCTAATAAACATATTTCTGAATATGTAGTCTGGGAGAACTTATCCTATGGGAAACCAACTTGGTAAGATGTGTTGTATGGTCAGAGAGATCTGACCCTGTCTAAATGGTGTTATTGTAAATTGTTACGTGTAGAAGTGGCTCCTTAGGTAAGGTTCTGAACCCAAACCAATACTTTATTTCAGAGCTGTGAGTTTTTATGTTGACACCAAAAGGTGGTGTCAAATGCTGGGTAGATAATTGACAGTGAGGACCCGTGCAGTGTCGCATCTCGGCAGAACAGCCTTGTATTGCCCCCAAGCCCGGAGAGGTGGGGCCACCCGATATATTGCCCCCAAGCACGGAGAGGTGGGGCCACCAGATTCCAGCACCAGCGCTACACCTTCAAAGTTACGTAAGCAGGCTGGTCTGCTGGATTTACACCAACTTCATAGACATAACACCCAAAGTGAATTCCTACTAAAACATCCCATTTACTTGCATCATTAATGGACAATGTTTGGTAAACTTAGACAGGGAGGGATGAAGCCACCCCAACAGCACATCTATTCATCGTTCTCCCAGGGAAAATAAAATTATAAACTGTAGAAATACTAACTAATCTTAAAATTTGTATACGTACACACATTTTATTTATCATGTCATTTATTCATGCCATTCACTCATAAATTCCAAAATCTTTTCATATGTTCTGGCCAAATAAAACCTTGGTTCAGAACAAATAAATTTAAAAAAAGATTTACTTTCTAAAATTTCACCAGTTGGATTTAGTTCATTGTGTTCTAAATTTTATTGATAATATATTATTTAATATCTGTGTGTGTGTGTTTGTATATGTGAATACAACACATTACATTCAGTACCCTAGATTATAACGTAGCCACATTCATTAGGAAAAAAGATAGGTGTGAGGTCGTAGTGGTAGCAAGAAAGGCCTTCTGAAAATTCACAACTACATTTTATCTCAGGAGCCTTCACAGCTGACCTCATACATTACACTTAGTAATATCACCATCATACAATACCATCAAACCCACTACAAGGAACATGCCCACTATTAGAATTCCTTATGACAATAAACTACTCTATAGAAGGAACATGCCCACTATTAGACTTCCTTATGACAATAAACTACTCTATAGAAGGAACATGCCCACTATTAGACTTCCTTATGACAATAAACTACTCTATAGAAGGAACATGCCTATTATTAGACTTCCTTATGACAATAAACGTTGTTCTATACAAGGAACACACCATGCAGTGAAGGTGCACTGACCAACAACAAGTAAGCTACTGGATCATGGAAGTGCTCTTGCAATAAACAACATGCCAATCAAACATCCCACAGCTGACATTCAGAAACCATCAAGCATGGTTAAGATATCAGGTACCAAACATGACCACTTTCAAAATTTAAAAAAACTTTCCAAATGTTAATGCTGAATAAGCAACAGAAAATTAACAGCAAACATAATTTTTAATGGCAAAAATTAAGACCAACAGCAACAAAATAAATCCAAGGATAATTAATTCTGTTCTCTTATCTACCTGATCTAGTAAAGGGGCCATTTGGCTTTTAAATTCCTGATGAGTACGAGGGCCCTGAAAAATACAAAACAGCAATACTGTCACAAATTTTTGACTGCAGTCCTTTCTTCTATCCATCCAACGAGATGGACAAATGATGAATTACCTTAATCCTTGTATTTAAAAGACAGACAAAACAGAACAAGGGCAATAATAAACTCCAGCAAAAATACTGAACTGGTTGAGAGGTAGAACTTTGAACAAACCTTTAAAAAGTAAAAGTCACTAATTTTTCAGAAACAATTTACAACTATTGCTACTTCCTTGCTCCCAAAATATAAATAAATCAATACAAATAAAATGTGCCCCCTTCACATCCACTATACATTTCTTGCATCTTATCTATGCTGATCCCCTTCACATCCACTATACATTTCTTGCATCTTATCTATGCTGACCCCCTTCACATCCACTATACATTTCTTGCACCTTATCTATGCTGACCCCCTTCACGTCCACTATACATTTCTTGCACCTTATCTATGCTGACCCCCTTCACATCCACTATACATTTCTTGCATCTTATCTATGCTGACCCCCTTCACATCCACTATACATTTCTTGCATCTTATCTATGCTGACCCCCTTCACATCCACTATACATTTCTTGCATCTTATCTATGCTGAAAGCGCATTCTTTGCAACTGTCCTTCTTCCTTCTTTTTTTTCCTTGCTCCTGATAGTCTGTGGATACCTTTGTTTTTCACTTCACAAAACAAGTACAACCAATCGTAAAATACGCTAACATTTATTCTTAAACTAACAATGCACAGACCTAACTTTTATTTTTAAACTAACAGTGCACAGACCTAACTTTTATTCCTAAACTAACAGTGCACATACCTAACTTTTAGTCCTAAACTAACAGTGCACAGACTTAACTTTTATTCCTAAACTAACAGTGCACAGATCTAACTTTTATTCTTAAACTAACAGTGCACAGATCTAACTTTTATTCCTAAACTAACAGTGCACAGATCTAACTTTTATTCCTAAACTAACAGTGCACAGATCTAACTTTTATTCCTAAACAGTGTACAGATCTAACTTTTATTCCTAAACTAACAGTGCACATACCTAACTTTTAGTCCTAAACTAACAGTGCACAGACTTACTTTTATTCCTAAACTAACAGTGCACAAATCTAACTTTTATTCTTAAACTAACAGTGAACAGACCTAACTTTTATTCCTAAACTAACAGTGCACATACCTAACTTTTATTCCTAAACTAACAGTGAACAGACCTAACTTTTATTCTTTAACTAACAGTGCACAGATCTAACTTTTATTCCTAAACTAATAATAATAATAATAATAATAGCCCCTTCAGTCATAAATGACTATGGGAATACGCCCCTGAGGTGACAGCCCTCAGCTGCTTATTTTCCTGGTGCTCCTTTCGACGTTTTCTCCTCACCTCTGCTTCTTGTGTGAGCCTCTCTTCGCCCAATCTGAGGTGGCGCCGTAAATAGCATCGCCACTTAGTGCGATCGGCAGCTTCATCCTCCCATGTTGCTGGATCCATGTCCAGTGCCCTCATATCTCTCTTGCACACATCTTTGCACCTCAGCTTTGGCAGCCAAACTGTTCTCTTGCCATCTGCTAATTGTCCGTAGAAGATATCTTTTGGGATGCGACCATCTTCCATGCGGCGAACATGGCCAAGCCAGCGAAGTCTGCGCTGTCTAAGAAGCGTATACATACTTTGAAGGCCAGCACGTGACAACACCTTGACATTTGTCACTTTATCTTTCCACGAGATGCCGAGGATGCGGCGTAGACACCGCAAATGGAAGGTATTGAGCCTTCTTTCTTGCTTAGCATAGGTCGTCCAGGTCTCGCTGCCATATAGGAGTGTGCTGGTGACGCAGGCATTATATACCGCAGCTTTGGTCTTCATTGTGAGTTTAGAGTTTCCCCAAACACGCGATGTGAGGCGGGCAAAGGTAGCTGCAGCTTTGCCAATGCGGCTGTCGATTTCTGTATCCAGTGAGAGTTTGTCATTGATGGTAGACCCTAGGTATGTGAAGTGGTGCACCACTGCCAATTCATAGTTATCGATAGTGATAACTGGTGCAGCACCCACATCCTGACTCAGCACATTCGTTTTCTTTAGACTTATTGTGAGGCCAAAGTCCTTGCATGCTTTAGTGAAGCGATTCATCAAGCTCTGAAGCTCCTGTTGGCTTTGAGTGACGACTGCAGCATCATCAGCGAACAACAAGTCTCTTATAGTGACCCTTCTGATTTTTGTTTTTGCCTTCAGCCTTGAAAGATTAAACAGACGGCCATCTGACCTAGTGTGAAGGCATATTCCTTCAGTTGCATCTCTGAATGCATGTTTCAAGAGTAAGGCAAAGAAGATTCCGAAGAGGGTCGGAGCCAGAACACAGCCTTGTTTAACGGCACTTCGTATATCAAAGGGCTGTGACGTGCTTCCAGCATATTGGACTGTTCCCTTCATGCCGTCATGGAATGACTTTATCATTTCCAGCATTTTAGAAGGGCAGCCTATTTTCAGGAGGATTTTAAAGAGTCCATCCCTACTAACCAGGTCGAATGCTTTTGTGAGGTCTATAAAGGCGATATATAATGGTCTTTTCTGCTCTCTTGATTTTTCCTGAAGCTGGCGGAGAGAGAAGATCATGTCTGTTGTTGATCTGCCAGCTCGGAATCCACACTGTGACTCTGGATATATGCGCTCAGCTAACTTGTGTAGTCGCATTAAGATGACTTTGGCAAAAACCTTACCAACAATACTAAGAAGAGAGATGCCTCTGTAGTTATTGCAATCACTTCTGTCTCCTTTATTTTTATACAGTGTTACAATCTTGGCATCTCGCATGTCTTGAGGAATAGTTGTCTCTTCCCAGCACTGGCACAGCATCCTATGCAGGGGATGTAATAGCGTGCTCTTACAGCATTTGATTAAATCAGGAGGAATCCCATCACTGCCTGGTGCTTTGCCAGAGGCCAAGCTATCAATGGCCTTGCTGAGTTCCTCTAATGTTGGTTCGGCATCCAGCTCCTCCATAGTTGGCAGACTGTTGACACCATCAAGGGCTGCAGGCGTAACGGTATTGTCTCTAGCGTAAAGCTCAGAGTAGTGCTCGACCCACCTCTCCATCTGCTTACCCTTATCGGTTAGCTTCTCTCCGCTGATGGTTTTTAGCGGTGCCGTCTTACTTTTATGGGGGCCAAGTGCTTTCTTTATACCGTCATACATTTGTCTAATGTTGCCTGTTTGCGCTGCGATCTGGATGCTCTCACTGAGCTGGAGCCAGTAGTCATTTGCACAGCGTCGAGCAGTTTGTTGAACTTTGCTTCTCGTAGCCCTCAGGATCTGTAGGGTTCTGGCACTCGGTGAACGTTTGTATTCATTCATAGCACTGCGCTTAGCTTCAATGACAGGTGCCATCACATCTGATGAAGCATCAAACCAGTCATTTGACTTTGCTGTTTTCTTACCAAAGGTGGCAAGTGCAGTACTTTGAATGGTGTTCCGTAGATGCTCCCAGTTCTCTGTAATAGTATCACCATGCTGAGGGCTACTGAGCACTTTCTCGAAGGTCGCAGTGAATTGAGCGATCATGAAAGGGTCTGACATCTTGCTGGTATCAATGCGTGGTTTCCCTTCATGTCTGACACGATAGAGTTTTCTTGGTTGTGCTCTGATTTTGCAGCAAACCAAGGAGTGATCTGTATCACAGTCTGCACTATGGTACGAGCGCGTGGAGAGCACAGACCTGAGAAGTGGCCTTCTGACGAGAATCAGGTCAAGTTGGTGCCAGTGCTTGGATCGTGGGTGTCTCCATGACACCTTATGCTGGGGTTTTGTCTGAAAGTAGGTGTTGGTCACGCAGAGGTCATGGTGGACGCACAACTCTAAGAGCCGTTGTCCATTTTCATTCATCTTGCCAATACCAAACCTGCCCAGACATGAAGGCCATGAAACATTATCGGCACCCACTCTAGCGTTAAAGTCACCAAGGAGAACAAGCTGTTCTTGCCTAGGTATGCTTTTGATAATTGCTGTTAGATTCTCGTAGAACTCATCTTTAGCTTCTGAGGCAGAGTACAGAGTAGGAGCATACACACTGACAAGGGTGATGGGACCTGTGCTAGTTTGCAGGCGGAGCGTTAACAGGCGTTCTGATCCATTCTCGCCTGGTTCAACCATTTTAGTTAGCGATTTTTTGACCGCAAAACCTACTCCGTGTTCTCTAGCTTTATTAAGATCTTTCCCTTGCCAATAAAATGTGTAGTCCTTCTCGCTCACCGTTCCAGAGCCCGCCAGGCGCGTTTCCTGAAGTGCAGCTATATCCACCTGAAGTCGTTTAAGCTCATCATTAATTATGGCTGTCTTCCTTACATCATTTACATCCTGTAGGTTTTCGGATAGTCCAGTCAACATAGTCCGGACGTTCCAGCATCCCAATCTGAGAGTTTGCTTATTTCTATTTTTTCGATAATTGCTTGGTGCAAAATTTTCTGTCCACAGTTCGGGTTTGACCCTAATCCCCATGCACCCAATGGGGAAAGCAGACAGTGGCGGGACAACACCTTATTGACTGGGGGCTGCCCAGCTTGAAGCGGGCGGTAGCTGTCCAGTGAGATCCTAGAACCTCTCCCACTGTCGGAAGTAGCCCCTGGCGCCATGCCCTACGCCAATTGGGCAAAATGCTTATAACCGGTAACTGCTACTTCCCGTGTTTTGCCGACACCTATAGGGTGAAGCTGGAGTGTCCTCTCCAGGGCGCGAGCTTGGGCACAGTTATATGGAGATCAAGCTGTTGCCCATGCAGCATGTTCCCCCTCTCCACACAGCCGGTAGATCCAAAGGAACGGCAGTAGCCGATACAGTTTGGTACCAGCCATGTCGCAGGAGTTGCCAGAATAATGTCGAATCGACATTAGACTGCCTTAGGGACTCCGACTCCGGATTTATCCTCAGGGTTTACTCCCGAAGCCAATTCCATAAATGGATATTCCCGCAAGGCAGCGGTGGTTTGAATTCAGAGTTCCTTCTCTTAGATAAGCTACCAACCAAGGATCACAAGCCCTATCTGCCCTAAACTAACAGTGCACATACCTAACTTTTAGTCTTAAACTAACAGTGCACAGACCTAACTTTAGTCCTAAACTAACAGTGCACAGACCTAACTTTAGTCTTAAACTAACAGTGCACATACCTAACTTTTAGTCTTAAACTAACAGTGCACATACCTAACTTATAGTCTTAAACTAACAGTGCACAGACCTAACTTTTAGTCTAAAACTAACAGTGCACAGACCTAACTTTTAGTCTAAAATTAACAGTGCACAGACCTAACTTTTAGTCTAAAACTAACAGTGCACAGACCTAACTTTTAGTCTAAAACTAACAGTGCACAGAACTTACTTTTAGTCTAAAACTAACAGTGCACAGATCCCATATAGTTCCAGTGTGTCTCTAAGGAGGGAATGAAAGAATATGACTGCTGCTCCCTCATGCATGCTGTAAGTGGCACATACTGTCAGGTTGTTCATGGAGCTGGCAGCTTCATCATTGTAAACATATGTATACAGAAACCAGCTCTGCTAGAGCACATCAATACTTTTGTGCAGGCTTCTTGCCAGGGGTCAGCAGCAGACGTGGCTCAAAACTTCACGTGGAGTGAAAAATAAAATGCTGATGATCATGATGAATCGTGCACAGGTAATATTACTGTTGCTTGCATTGTTAGATGTAATATAGTAGTTGTGGGATAGCGAAGTGAAGTCTAGAGACTGTCCAATGCAAACACCAAAAGTTATTATAAATGAGATGTCATTTAAAATAATTTATGCAGACGCGCGTGATAAAAGCAGAAGTGATTAACTTTTGCTCAAAACCACGGTAAGAGCGTTGTTTTCAGTTTATCTGTAATAAACCCCAAAATCCACCCATTTAATCCAGTCCAAATTTTAAAATGCGTAACATGACCTCCGTTACTTTTTAAACAATAAGTGTGTAGTTGAGCAGCGTGTGAACTTGTTTTAGAGTTATTAATACAATTGTTTGATAATTTGCGTGTTTTCATTTTTTCTTCGTTATTGCTATAGAAATATGCTAAGCTTTATTATACAAATTCTAAGCCTCCTAAGCAAATAATTGTGTCAAACATACTTAGAAACATTGTTCACATTTATTGATGATTGTTTGATAGCCATAGTTTGTTGTCACATCAAGGGATTGGCGCAGAGATGTTAGACAATAGAATTAGCTGATGAGTGGGCATGGCCCAAACCTGGTCCATCAAAAAGCAACAGAACTAGACCTACAGTTACATTTAATGACTAGTCATCGGGAGCCGCGCTGGTGTAATGGCTTCGGCGTTGTACTGGCGACCAGGTGTTCATGGTTCAAACCCGGGTGGCAGCGTTTGAAATGTTTACGGCCGGAAATTTGACTGAATAACCTGAACGGCTCCTGTGATAAACCCTCTGTGGATGGGAAGAAGCGAAGCTCCTGACCGGGTTGGAAGGAAAGTCCTCAGGTTCCCCAGCCTCGCAATGACATGTCATTGGGCCGAAGGGCTGAAAACCCAAGTGCCGCTGGTTAAGAAAAAAAAAAAAAAAATGACTAGTCATAGGTAGAAGATGAAGCTGGAGATATTGTTAATACCTGAAGCAAGTATAACATGTTTTTATATGCTCTTATGCTAGTTTGTTTGAAAATGATGTAATGCAATATTGTATTTATTGTGTGATTTTTATAAGGGACAACAGTAAAAACTGTGTCAATAGCACTAAATGTACTAAATGAGGCCATATTCAATGTTTTATTACTTCATAAATGGATTACCTTGATGTTTTAATACTAAAAAGAAAGTGTTATTGTCTGCCACAATACATCTTTGGTAAGTTGGTATTCTACTGTGAACTTTTTACTATTTTTCAATTTACATGCAATATGTTTTTATGTATACCAAATGTACTTATGTAAATACTAATAAAGACATTGTACCGGTATATTATAACTCTCTATCCATTTTCCTTCCATTTGTTATATAATATGTGTATGATCACACAAAATATTTACATACAATTTCCACAAAAAGATGGCATACTTCACTTTCTAGATTTCATCAAAAAATAATTCTGGCCCAGGGTGGAAGAATCATCATGAAATCAAAGCTTTAAACACTGAGTGCAGCTAACAACAAAATTAAATATAAAACTAAGTATTTTAAAAATTTAACAAAATATGAACATGATGAAATTAAGCCACAAAATACTGATGAAAAAAAAGCAAAAAAATAATTTCCAGCACACATTAAAAACATTTTCTTAAAGATGCGGAGAAAACAAGTAAAAGGGAAAAAAACAACTAAGTTTTAAGGCCCACTGTTATTACCAAATGTAATAAGTGGCAGAAAATGAATTGTCCATACAGTCTATTGCACAGAATAAAAGTGGATGGCCAATTATTATTAATCGGTAATTCATCTTTCACAAAAACATAAATGTGTGAACAACTTTTGATAAATGATAACTGGTCAGCCACTTTTATTCTATGCAACAGACCAGGGGTCGGCAACACAGGAGCATTTGAGCGCACGCACATATATATATATATATATTGTCGTACAGATAGGTTGTGAGTTATTTTCGTCCCATCTGAGTAAAGTGGATGGTGATAGATACGTGAGAAAAAGGTGTGAGAAATAGATTTTACGGGTGATAGTTTAAGGAACAAAATATGTCTATGGAATGAGTAAGTTTCTCTATTCCAGCCTATCTATACGACTATAATTTAGTACAAGACAACCTTGCCCTCCTCATACATATAAATATAAGTTTAACTACACACACAACAGCTATGTGACAACAAGACACACAAACGTGAAAAACTACGGTTAATTGGGTATGGGTCTGACCAACACACAAAGTTAAGTTTCTTTTGTTGTTTATTATCATTTAAACTTGACAACATCAAATATCTAAAGAAAGATCAAATAAAATCAGATTTACATACATATGAAATAGCAGAATAAATGTGCCCTCCCTCTATGTAGAAAAGAACCCAAAAAGTTAGTAACCCAAAGGTCAAAGATTAACACTATGTTACAGAGTAGACAGTAAAGTAAACAGGTTCCTACTATATGCTACCCAATAAATTTAACAAGTTTAAGCAAATCCAGTTTTGGTAAAGTCCCTGTAACAAAGAAAAATATTCACTCTCTCTTTCATACAGTGGCCACTCAATCACTCTTACCTACTCTTGGTGATATCCCTTGGAATTAAAATTGTTCCTGACTATATAAAATGTCATGGTTTATTTCCCAAATTGGCCCCAGTCCATCCTCTGTCAAATAAAGACTAGTGAGGTGAACGCCAAATCTGCTGTGGGTTCTGGAATGAACAATATGTCACCGCCAATAGTTGATGTAGAAAACGTGATCTTGGGGTTCACAGTTAAAAGAGGAAAATACTACCAGTATTGGGAAACATCTGGTTGCTAAATATGTTACAATTGATAAATGATGATAATCCTATCGGCTGGCTCTATGGTAGAGTGCTGATTCTGAAACAGCGTAAATTCTGGATGCTACGCTTGAATATGACTGTCAGAAGTTGGGAATGAATGTTATTTTTTTCACCACCCCAGTGGGCTGATAAAATTGAAAAAATATCACTGGGTTTGGAAAGTACAGTTAAATTTTACCCGTTAAAATGTTTCTCGTGTATCGTTAGCACATACTTGCTCACCAATGAATTTGGTGACACACAAGCCAAGAAAAGACAACATTAACCAATCAGTAAAAAGAAAAGACCAAAAGACCGCTGGACGCCCTTGATCGGGTCTGCTAGGAATATATAAGAAACATTTATGGAAAAATGCTACTATTCTATATAGCTACATATATGCACACAGACGGGGACAAGACGATCTCTTATCCACTCCGTCAGTCCTGATTAAATTTAAAAGGCACACGATGTCTGTAGCCTACCATATCGCCTGTCACTAGCACTGAGTTTTCAGGTCGGATGAGTTATGCGACTCTCCCCCTTTCCTTGCTCGCGCTTAACGATCAGGGTACAATGTCAATTATTATTTAATGATCTATATGCGCACTTACACAAAGTATCACCTGTCTTTAATAGCTATTAAATTGGTCGGCGTCGGATAGTTTAGTCGTATGATATTAAATAAAAGGCACTTATAATAAATATGCACAGTGAAATAAAACGTGAATTCTTTTCTGTCACTATCAGTCGTGCCTAGCATCTAAACCAGTCAGCTAACCGTCTCTTCTTGTGTGAGAAAGCGTGTGGTGAAAATTAACATTATAACTGAACATCTAGTATGAAATAGCTATGCGTTATTTTATTTCACTAGTTTTAATGCTAGAAAATCTAAGTGAATTATAATGGTAAAAGCTTAACACTTTTAAACATGTAAGCACTAATTTCTATTACCAGAAAATCAGAATGAAAATTCCCACGAATGCTATTAACACATTTTCCACAATGGTTCTAGAACTACGAGCTTAGACTATCCAAAAATTCTGAGTGACAACTGATAGCAGGTTAAAGACAACACAGTTTATATATCATTATGTTTCTCTGATCTATAGATGATGTTACTTTTCGCACTATTGTGTGAGTAACGGAGAATCAGAAACATGAGTTCCCCAGATAGAAGTTTGCAGTCAGCCTTTCTCGGGCATTCGACCGCTATCAAAAGACTTATATCCGTGTAACAGGGTTCTCGAAGATTTTTGCCTGTGAATCGCCATCAAAGCGCACTCTGGAAAATTCTGGATCTCCCCTCGTGGACTTCAAAGACTGTGTTTTTCACGTGCAGTCTGTCAGGTATCGTATGATTGACAGATAAGCTCGCGTGAAAAAACTAGGTAAACAAACCTGATTCGCTACCTGTTATGACTGACAGATCATGCAGTTTATAAACATTGCGTTAGCTCGTGTTCACAGATAAAGAGGTGGGATGAAAAGTACACTTGTGTAAGTAAAATACAGGTAGAAAAAATGCGTGGTTTTGCTTGCAAATCATAGAACGCTACGAGGTTACAAGCCTGTCAGATTACTGTAGGCCCACTTTCCATTATACGTCACATATATATATACTTACTTACTTAGTCGTTCCCCTTCTACCGTGAGGTGTAAAGGTTTGGAAGAGAGAGCGCCAGACTATCCTATTGGCTGTCTTCCTCCTGGCCTGGTTCCATTCTAGTCCTCGGTCAATATATGTATATATATGTATATATATATATATATATATATATATATATATATATATATATATGTATCTATGTATATATATATATATATATATATATATATATATATATATATATATATATATATATATATATGTATGTGTGTATGTGTGTATGTGTGTATGTGTGTATGTGTGTATGTGTGTATGTATGTATGTGTGTATGTGTGTATGTGTGTATGTGTGTATGTATGTATGTGTGTATGTATGTATGTGTGTATGTATGTATGTATGTATGTGTGTATGTATGTGTGTATGTATGTATGTATGTATGTATGTATGTATGTATGTATGTATGTATGTATGTATGTATGTATGTATATATATATATATATATATATATATATATATATATATATATATATATATATATATATACATACATATATATATATATATATATATATATATATATATATATATATATATATATATATATATATACAGTCATGCGCCGCTTAACGTCCACGATACGTTCTGTGAAATAGGACGTTATGCGATTTGGACGTTGTGCGAACACCATACTTTATACTTAGCAAAGTTATATCGGATACTGTAGTGTACCTGTACTGACTAAATAACCAAGATACTGTACGCATACAGTAATGTATTTTCGAAAGTTCACATTAAAATAACGATAGTAAGTACAGTGTTACCAACGTGGAACTGATGACAAGAACTAGACAAGTGCCAGTGGAACAAGAGATGAGAAGAAGACGATGGCGATGGATAGGACACACACTGAGGAAACCTGTTGATAGCATTACAAGGCAGTCCTTGTTCTGGAACCCCCAGGGCAAGAGAAGCAGAGGTAGACCAAGAAGCACATGGAGAAGAGAGCTGGAAACAGAGGTGAAAATGATAAGGAGAACGTGGAAAGAACTTGAGATGATGGCACGTGACAGGAGGACTTGGCATGTGTTTGTTGAAGGCCTATGCTCCTTTGGGAGTGGAGGGTTATGAATGAATGAAGTACAGTACGGTACATACATAGATTATTTCTTATTTTTATGTACTATCAACTTCCTCTTTCCGGTTTAGTGGCACCATCTTGCTTTGCTTCACATGTGACTGGACTTAATATTAAGGGAGTTTTTATCTCTTATTTTTATAGTTTCATGTTCTCTACTTAATTCTCATTTTCTTTCCCTCCTGTCTCTTGTTTGTCTGTCCCTGACGAAGGCCTTGTGGCCGCAACGTAGGTTTTTCTTGTCCTTCTCCTTGTAAGACGTATTACTATTTGTGAGGGTGTGTGTGTGTTTTTTTTTTTTCAACTACATACATAGACAAGTAACTTAGGCGTTTATTATTACTATTAAAAATTTGTACTGTATTATAGGTTATATATGTACTGTACCAATATACGCCTAGCATCACAATCGCTTTGTACTGTATACAAGAGACATGAGATACACGTGTTGAGTGCGGGAAGCTGTTGCTTTCGCTATGTCCACTTCGTCCTGTTCTCCGATCGGGATTTCTGAACTCTATTATAACCTTATGGGACCATGGACGTATATGCGGTCGAACATTGTCCGAATGGACGTTCTGCGGCGCACTTATACAGTCATATATATATATTCCTGGGGGACCTGGATTTCGCAGATGATGTAGCATTCTTAAGTTCAACACCAAGACAATCCCAAGAAGCAATAAATAATTTGTGTCATCTCTCGGTTAAAAATGGTCTCCAAATAAATGCCTCTAAAACTAAAGCTATGAACTTTTCTAACGAGACCTTTGATATCATCTTGAACGGGGAAAAACTACAGAAAGTTGAAAGTTTCAATTATTTAGGCAGTAAAATGACTCAGGATGGTGACACAACAAGAGAAATCCATACTAGAATTGCTTTGGCAGCTAGCGCCTTCAATAGATTATCTAACATTTGGAAATTACGATCATTGAATATACATACCAAGCTTCGTCTGTTTAATTCAAATGTTATCTCAGTGTTAACATACGGCTGTGAGAGTTGGAAAATAACAAAATCATTGGAGAACAAGCTGAATACATTCGAGAACAAATGTCTTAGAAAACTCATGAACATCAGTTGGAAAGAATTCAAGACTAATCGACAAATAAGAGAAGACTCTAGGCAGAAATATGTCTCCGACTATATAAGGAAAAGACGATGGTCATATATCGGTCATGTCCTACGAATGCAAAACAACAGAATACCACTACAGGCGCTCACTTGGGTTCCTGAGGGTAAGCGGAAAAAAGGAAGACCAAAAGAAACACTCAGAAGAACAATAATAAGAGAAGGAAGAACGTTGGGCCTAAATAATGTGCAAGAGCTAAGAGGAGTGGCGTCACAACGAACAACCTGGAGAGCACTGGTTTCTGCCTTATGCGCCGTGTTTGGCGCTTAAAGAATTTATTATTATTATTATTATTTATATATATATATATATATATATATATATATATATATTATATATATATATATATATATATATATATTATATATATAATATATATATATATATTATATATATATATATATATATATATATATATATATATATAGGCATACCTCGATTTATTGTGCTTCGCAGATATTGCGCTTTTTTTTCTTCAAATTATTCTTGTTTATTTATTAGAATGTGCCTTCATCCTCCGATAGATTTTTGCAAAAAGATTTCGGATTTCGCTGAAGGCTCAGAGATGAAGATTGACATTTTTTTTAGCAATAAAGTATTTTTTATTTTACAGTACATTGTTTTTCTTTTAGACCTAGCGCTATTGCGCTCTTAATAGACATAGTGTAAACATTATTTTAGGCTTCTATGTGCACTGGGAAGCCAAAAGAAAATGGGTGTGATCCGCTTTATTGCAATATTCGCTTTATTGCGATGGTCTGGAACCGAACACACACACACATATGCAACAAATATACAAATCTCTGGCGAACTTAAATAAAAGTGATTAAAAAGAGCACATGTACCTTTAGATTATCATCATCATCTTCATTTTTTGGTAGTGTTTAAAGAATTCATTTCATTGACAGTTGATGTATTTTTTTAAAAAAATAAAATTTTGCCTTGTTTTGGCGAGGTGCATCCCGTTCAACCTAGTCGGTTATATTAGGACGCATGTCCAAATACAAAAGACCTTTAGGTCTGATAATATTAGTCGACAGTTTACACGATGTATATTTTGTTGTTGACTTTTTGTTTGTTTATGTGGATCTTTTGTGACTTGTTTATGTGGATCAAAGTTTTGTTTATACTCGTACTTTCTTGTGCATCAAACGTTACTCATATAAAGTACGACTTTGTTGTCAGCCCTTTCATCTCCAGTGTCTGACAGACAGGCTATTACTGATAATCAGATTTTCTCTGTTGTCATACTCTGCTACAATTTCCAATCCCCGTTAACATTTCTGCAACACTAATACCGATATAAATGAACAAATAAGGGCAAAGAAAACAAAAATAATCTCAGTAAATTACTTCATTTTACTGAAGATGAAGACGATGTTGTCATGGCAAAACATTACTAGCAGCGAAACATAAACCACAATAAAGCGACTCAAATTAAAGCCATAAGCAAAATAGAAACAGAACACCAAAGTCCATGCAAGGAACAGGAAAAACTGGTTCAGTGCCCAATGTAAACTGTACACCACATCTAAAGTGCCAATGGTTCAAACCTGCGTCACCTGACCAGGCGCGGAGCCCTGACTAGAAGAACTGCCTTGACTTGTCATTGTGCTATACTGTCGTTGGGAGGACATTGCCTGACACGGTTGTGAGATGGTATGAGAGTTAATCGGATGTTAGTCAGTTATCGTATTATCAGCATTTTCCTTTGCGCTCGTTACAGAGCATGGAACTAACACTGCCTCTGGTTCCCTTGCAGGAAGCCTGCACCAAACATTCACATGCTCTTGCAGTGATGCTCTCTGTGGCAATTTGTTTTACATAATAAGGTTGGCAGCCTCATGTGCAACCTTATATTAAACACCTTGTACAACATGTCTGTGGGTACAGTGATGGTATTCTTTCTTTATCTCTTTCAAAAACCCTGGGAACTACATGGAACTGGGAACTACATGGAACTGGGAACTACATGGAACTGGGAACTACATGGAACTAAGTGCCGTGGGCTGACAAATTAAGAAATTTACAGGGTGCAGACAAAGTTAATCATTTATATGAAAGTTAGCATTTGTTTGTACAGATGTTTACAAAACATGTCCCATGCTCCTTAAAGGCTGCAAAGGAAAATGATGATGATGATGAATGCCAAATTGTAGGGTCACAAACTTCTGTAATAAAACATGTTCCACATGTAAACAGAGTTACCTAGTTGGTTATTTCTTTGAGCAGGATGGAATCAAGGTGGATTCATGGGTATTTAGGGGGTCGGAATGGCTAAGAGGTATGGCATCCGACTCAAATTCTATAGGTACCGGGTTCAATTCCCAGTACAGGGAATATAACTGATGAACATTTTTTTCAGAAACAGTGGTCCTAATGATGTCACACTCCACCCCCCCCCCCACCCCCCCCCCCCCCCCCCCCCCCCCCCCCCCCCCTAGTTTCCTGCATAGTGAGATCGGATGCCAAGCCTTCTCGAACAAGGGTGAAAAAATAGGAGGTCCTGTGTGCAAGTAGCGCACGTTAAAAATCCCAGGGCATTTGGAAATTGTAGAGCAGGCCATAAGGCCGCTGCCCTGGCAAAATTTAAAAAAATGAGAAACCTACCTACCACAAAAATATTTATAGAAAGTGTGATTCCTATATACACCCACATTGGGATTCTCACCGGTCCTACTACGGAGTTTGTGCACTGTGCTGAGATCATCCTTGTGTGATCTAAAGGAGGATATCGGTGCACTGATGGAGTTGTCTGTGGGCAATGAAGATGGTCCTTAAAAAGTAAACCAAACCAAACCGTGGTGGATTTAGCGAACCGTATGGTTTCAAGGTCACTGATCAACTGGTAACAAGTTTAAGAAACTCACCGAAAATTAACACATAAACAGAAATCATATAATAAATATTAAACTTAAGAAATCAACATAGTAAAATAAACCCTGTAAAAACAGACACATAATAATTCAACAGAAACCCTGTAAAAACAGACACATAATAATACAACAGAAACCCTATAACAGGAACCAGCTGCAGGGGTTCCTCCGTGCTCCTTGGGGAGCATTAAAAAAAACATGATGATGATGAATAGATACTTTACATAAACTATCATAATAACAATAATAGTCCTTTCAGTCATAATTGAATATGGGAATGTGGTGACAGCCCTCATCTGCTTATTTTCCTGGTGTTTCTTTCAACATTTTCTCCTCTCTTCTGCTTGCCATGAGAGCTTCTTAACATACAATGTCAAACTAATGATAATCAACTGTTCAATTTGTCAGAATGGACGTGATTTTTAAATTAAGTAATCTTGAGACCCGTAAATAGTTTTAAACATTTTTAACCCATCCAACATTTAACTATTGTGGCTTTTTTTTTTTCTAAAAGAACATAATTAATATTACACATAAGCAATCGCTACTAATGTAAATAAAAGTTTAATAAACTTTGAAAACAAACAAAAAAAGTTAATAAAACAAATTAATCAGCCTTTAAAATGAGAAGAGTATGTAAACACACGTTCATTAAACCTTTAAAATTAAACACAAAATGTAAATAAAGATTTGACAAAATTTGTTTAAACAAATGTAAAATGTAAACAAAAATAATAAATAAACTCTTAAAAACACTACATGTAGGCTACAGTGGCTACTGCAAATAAGCGACTGAATAAAAGTTTTTTTAAATAATTAAATACTCATTTATTAATATCTTTTACGTTATTATAACTAAAGCTAATTTTAGATAATAAACATAATAAAATATGTAAAACAAAAACTATTTCATAATTCTTATAGTCAGGACTAAAACAAACAGCATAAGAGATATTATTATATCCAGACCTAAAGGTGTTTTATATATTTGGACACGCGCCCTAATATAACCGACTAGGTTGAACGGGTCGCGCCACGCCAAAATGAGGCAAAATTTTAGTATTAAAAAAAAAAACAGTATAAGAGAACAAAAACCATATCTTAAGTCATATCTAAAACAAACAGATTGAGCGGCGGGGAGCGGAGTGAATTGTCCAAATAAATATTCCCTCACGCAAAAATAAAGCAGAACAAAAATAAACATCACAATGTTGACAGTATGCTTAAATAAGATAAACAGTTTGTAAGACTCTCTGGTTAGTATGGGTGAAAACCAAAACATGGTGGTGAAAGTAAAAATTATGTGATGTTAAAGCTGCAACCAAATTCCTTATAGGAGATTAGCATGACCACGGCATAAAGACAAAGTGCTTGTAACAGTGGAAGTAAAGAGAAGTAATAGTAATGTATGATACGTCACATTTTACAGTGGCAATAAACAAAAGTAACAGTAACACATGACTGTCACATGTTACAGTAGAAATAAACAAAAGTAATAGTAACACACAATTGTCACATGTTATAGTAGAAATAAACAAAAGTAAAAGTAACAGTAACACATGACTGTCACAAGTTAAAGTAGAAATAAACAAAAGTAACAGTAACACATGATTGTCACATGTTACAGTAGAAATAAACAAAAGTAATAGTAACACACAATTGTCACATGTTATAGTAGAAATAAACAAAAGTAACAGTAACACATGACTGTCACAAGTTAAAGTAGAAATAAACAAAAGTAACAGTAACACATGACTGTCACATGTTACAGTAGAAATAAACAAAAGTAATAGTAACACACAATTGTCACATGTTATAGTAGAAATAAACAAAAGTAAAAGTAACACATGACTGTCACATGTTACAGTAGAAATAAACAAAAGTAATAGTAACACACAATTGTCACATGTTATAGTAGAAATAAACAAAAGTAACAGTAACACATGACTGTCACAAGTTAAAGTAGAAATAAACAAAAGTAACAGTAACACATGACTGTCACATGTTACAGTAGAAATAAACAAAAGTAATAGTAACACACAATTGTCACATGTTACAGTAGAAATAAACAAAAGTAAAAGTAACAGTAACACATGACTGTCACAAGTTAAAGTAGAAATAAACAAAAGTAACAGTAACACATGACTGTCACATGTTACAGTAGAAATAAACAAAAGTAATAGTAACACACAATTGTCACATGTTACAGTAGAAATAAACAAAAGTAAAAGTAACAGTAACACATGAATGTCACAAGTTACAGTAGAAATAAACAAAAGTAACAGTAACACATGATTGTCACATGTTACAGTAGAAATAAACAAAAGTAATAGTAACACATGACTATCACGTTACAGTAGAAATAAACAAAAGTAATAGTAACACATGACTGTCATATGTTACAATGAAAGTAAACAAAAGTAAGGGTAAAATATGACTGCCATGTCACTTATAAGAGTTTAGTTTAAGTTATGTTTTGACTGAGACAGATCGTATACATCATCACAAGGGATGAACTATGGAACTTGGTGAAAACACCACCATACACCATCATCATTTCCCATTTTGCTCCTTATGGAGCATGCAGTCACCACCGTCCTGGCCTCCTCGCAAGACATCTGCACCAAAGCATTCATGCACTTCTGCAGCCATGGTTTCTGTAGCAATCTGTTTGCCATGGTGACTCTGCCAGCCCCGAGCATCACCCTTCCCATTCGTCAACTCTTATAACATCCCTGTGTGAGCAGTAACCTTATTCTTTCTCCTGTCTCCTCAGAGACCCCTTCTAGCAACAACACTGGTCAAAATACACCATGTATCATCAAACATTATTTGGAAAGATATTTCTTTATATCCACCGTTACAGGTCATTTTTGTTTAAGCTAAGGTTGTGTCAATCGCAGAAGACATTCTGTCGCAATGTTTCAATGTTCTGTGTAAATATCTTTAACCCAATGAACCTAGGACAGGTGTTCTTAACCTTTTTTTTTTTTTGTTCCACAGACATCTTTGATTGTGCGGTGAAGGCTATGGACTCCTTCTTATTAAAAAAATGTACAAAAAGACATAATCAAAATTTTTTTAAATACAAATATATTTTATCACAAAGACAAATCATTAAGCTTACATATAGTCAGGGACATAAGACACGTCAACAGTGAGGAATGCAGTCAGCAACCCATAGCTTGACTGCTTGCGTCAGGGAACAAGAGCTGACCAAGACCCTACTCCACCTCCAAGTGGTGGTCCTGGAAACAGGCTGCATCACTACAATCTGGCTGAGTGAGTAGGGATCGAAGAGGGAAGGCTAACCCGGTCCCAAAAAAGCTGTGCTGAAGTTGGATGTGTCGGCCGAAAGGCGCAAATATTGCAGCTTCGCTGTAAACAGACACAATGCAACCAACGTCCTTATCAGGACGAACGAAGAAGAAGAAGACATATAGTCATTCCGACATATATTTTAAAAAATTGGAAAAAAAATATATTTCTTTAACTGAAAAAAGCATAATGATAATTCCCCAAATAAAATGAAATATTCAAAAATCATAAACACTGAATTTAAATTTTAAACCTTGGACCCCCTGGAAACTATTGATGGACCACATGATAAGAAACCCTGACCTAGACTTTTTATTTTTATCTCTCGTATTTAACGTCATTGTTACGCCTCCGTTTGCACACAGCTTTGCGTTCATTAGTGAAACATCGCTGTGCTCAGAGGGAGCAGCACTAAAACACAGCGCTATTGAAACAGCACAACCGAATTGATTTATGAAGTAAGGTTAAAACATTGGTTAAAGAATGAAAAAGCTCCTGGGCATGATAACTTAAATGCAGAGCTATGTAAGACAGACCCTGAGCTAGCAACAGAACTATTAGAACCACTATTTGCACAAGTCTGGAAAACAGGGACAACACCAACAGAGTGGAACAAAGGAATAATTGTCAAATTGCCCAAGAAGGAAGAAGCAAGACTGGATAACACCAGAAACATTAAACACCATAATGATGAGAAAGGAAATGAAAAGAAAGAAAACAGAAGTGAAGTCCCCCAGGTTAAAGCAACTATATAGCGAACAGTACAATCAGCTGGACAAGGAAGTTAAACGCCAAACCCAAGCCAACAACAGGAATTTCCTAGATGATCTTGCAAGACAGGCAGAAGAGGCAGCAATGAGAAATGAACAAAGCACAGTATTCAAAATAACTAAAATCATCAGCGAAAAACGAGGTGCAAACAATATTACATTAGTAAGAGATAAGCAAGGAAATCTCATCACGACAGCAGAGGGACAGGAAACAAGATGGGCAGAGCATTTCAGAGAAACTCTGAATAAGGAACCACCAGAGACACAATTGAAAGTTCCTGAGGCTGAAAATGATCTAGATGTTAATACAGGCATTCCACGAAAAGAAGAAATCATCACAGCAATCACAGGGTTAAAGAATGGAAAAGCTCCTGGCCATGATAACTTAAATGCAGAGCTATTTAAGACAGACCCTGAGCTAGCAGCAGAACTATTAGAACCACTATTTGCACAAGTCTGGAAAACAGGGACAACACCAACGGAGTGGAACAAAGGAATAATTGTCAAATTGCCCAAGAACGGAGATCTTGCAGACTGCAATAATTGGAGAGGAATCACTCTTCTCTCAGTTCCCAGCAAAATACTAGGCAGGATAATTATACAGAGAATTTCAAAAGCAGTAGACCACAAACTGAGGAAAGAACATGCAGGATTTAGAAAGAACAGAAGATGTGTAGATCATATATTTACCCTCAAGAACATTATAGAGCTGTGCTCAGAATGGCAAAGACAGCTGTACATTAATTTCGTTGATTTTGAAAAGGCTTTAGACAGTATACAAAGGGACAGTTTATGGAAAATACTGAGGGCTTATGGAATTCCAAGCTGCACAGTGTCAATCGCAAAAAGCCTCTATGCCAACTTTATGTGTAGCGTTGGGCAGAGCAACCTAACCTTTGAGGTGAAGACAGGAGTACGACAGGAATGCCCCTTATCAACTACTCTATTTTTAACAGTCATAGACTGGGTGATGCGCCAGACAACAGAGGGCAGTCCAAGAGGAATAAGATGGACTACATTATCTACATTGGAAAATCTGGAATATGCAGAAGACATTGCACTGCTAGCACATTCACATCAACACATCCAGGAAAAAACGGATCGACTTAATAAGTATAGCCAGCAGGTGGGCTTGAACATCAATCTAAAGAAGACAGAGGTCATGATGCTCTATGTGAGCAACCCTGAGCCCATATCAGTAAGAAATCAACAACTGGAACAGACAGACACCTTCACATACCTAGGATGTATAGTAACACCAGATGGCGGAGCAAGCAAAGCCATCAACAACAGAATGAACAAAGCAAGAACAGCCTTTTTTAGTCTAAACAACATCTGGAAGTCCTCTCAGTACAGCACAAGCACAAAATTAGGATTATATCAGCGCTGTGTGCTTTCTGTGCTTCTCTATGGCGTGGAGAGCTGGAGAGTTACAGAGAAGGAAATGTCGAAATTGTCCTCTTTTCACACAACATGCCTAAGAAAAATTCTCCGAATCTTTTGGCCGAATACCATCACCAACCAAGATCTGCTTACTCAGAGCAAGCAAGAGGAAATGCACACCATCATAGCTGGTAGACGCTGGAGCTGGGTTGGCTATGTCCTCAGAAGAGACCCTGATGCCATCACAAGAACAGCTATGCTATGGACCCCTGAAGGAAAACGAAAGAGAGGCCGACCAAAAACAACTTGGCGGAGGACTGTGGAGGCTGAGATGCAAAGAATGAACCAGAGTTGGGGCACTGTACGAAGGATGGCTGCCGACCGAGCAAAGTGGAATCAATTTGTTGTTGCCCTACAAGACGCCACCAGGTGTAATGGCCACTGACTGCATTGACGGTCGGCAGCTAAGGATCAAAGAAGAAGAAGAAATGTCAAAACTGTCCTCTTTTCACACAACATGCCTAAGAAAAATTCACCGAATCTTTTGGTCGAATACCATCACCAACCAAGATCTGCTTACTCGGAGCGAGCAAGAGGATATGCACTCCATCATAGCTGGCAGACTCTGGAGCTGGGTTGGCCATGTCCTCAGAAGAGACCCCGATGCCATCACAAGAACAGCTATGTTATGGACACCTGAAGGAAAACGAAAGAGAGGCTGACCAAAAACAACTTGGCGGAGGACTGTGGAGGCTGAGATGCAAAGAATGAACCAGAGTTGGGGCACTGTACAAAGGATGGCCACCGACCAAGCAAAGTGGAATCAATTTGTTGTTGCCCTACAAGACGTCACCAGGCGTAATGGCCACTGACTGCTTTGACGGTCGGCGGCTAAGGATCAAAGAAAAGAGAGTTAAAACATTAGATTACGTAGATGTGCGTGCATGAGCAAAAGTAACGGTCACTTATGGGTCTCTTTCGACTGTGTTTCACGGTGTCAAGACATGTATTTTATGAGCTCCTGCATTGAGTGTTTGATGTGTGATAGTTGTGCATGCGTACGGACGTATGGTTGAGATATTTATAACACATAAGGAATCAATTAAAAAAGGTTGAGATATTGCATACCATGGATTCATGTGTGAATCAACAGAGAAGTATCATGAATTATTATTAACATTTTGACGATCTAGTCAAGTTATACTTGGACAGTTGGACTTAACGGACAGCACATTTGCCAACCATTCATGTATTATGATAGCCTAGTACATTTGGCTGATGAAATACAGCTTGCTTTTATTATATCAAACTGTGGAGCTTCAATGTTGTATAATGTCAATAAATTCTAAAAAAGTTAACCAGGAGTGATCTACATTCCTTCGTTCATTTAGCTGTTGTGAGTTCATTTGGACATTTGCTAACTATTCAGAATTCTGATCAACACATCATTAGAATGGACCACAACCGTCATCAAATGTAAAAGGTAGAAAATCCTTGTTCTGGAATCCTCAATGTACAATTAGCAGAGGGAAACCAAAAAAAAAACATGAAGAAGAGAATAGGATAAAGACGTCAAGGGGATGAAGAAAACATGGAAAGGCCTTTAGCTGATGGCACGGGACAGGAAGACTCAGCATAAGTTTCTTGAAGGCCTATGCTCCTTGGGGAGCTAAATGATGATGTGTAAGGGTGCATTCAATTTTCACATGCAGTGAAAGACCAGAGGCATCTCCCAATCAGTTTTATCTGTTCGTCAACCACACTAGGATATTAATTAGTCCTCCATGCCCCATAAATTTGTCTGATTAGTAAGTGCACAGATTACCAAATAAATAACTCATGTTAAATTTTAAAAACAAAACACATGTTAATAAATATAATAGTCACACTGAAAAAAAAACCAAATAAATACACAAATATTCCTTCTGATCTGAGTTGCACACTGAAACAAGCAAATTATGACACAGATAAATACTGAAATTACAACAACAAACATACCACCATGTCTGGAGTTTGCTGTTATGTTGAATCAAGGAAAAGAAAAAAAGAAATAACAGTTTAAAATAATAACAGAACTAATAATACTGAACCAAGTGGAGGACACTGAATTTCTTGAAACTATTAAAATAAAGCTAAACGGAATACAAGTCTTCAGGAGTAAATCTACCCTCCCTGGTTTTGAAGTAACTCACTTCCTTTACATTGTATGGTTAAAAATACATTATTAGTCTCTCCTTCTTTTTACTGATGCTTCAGTGAATGTTGGAACTTTCACTGCACTGCGAAATATGCAGAAATCAAAAGAAATCATCACAAAACCAGAATCTTCAGCTCAGATGTCAAGTCAGTCCTACTGTATGGCTGTGAAACATGGAGAACAAACACAACAACAACAACCAAGAAGTTGTATAAATGTGCTTGTGTGGAATAATAATAATAATAATAAATTCTTTAAGCGCCAAACACGGCGCATAAGGCAGAAACCAGTGTGGAATAGGAGGACTGATATTGTTATGAAAAGACCAATGTGGAACTGATGGCATGAACCAAATAGGTACCAGTAGCACAAGAGATGAGAAGAAGATGCTTGTGATGGATAGGACACTGAGAAAAACTCTTGACAGCATTACAAGACAGCCCTGGTTCTGGACTCTTCATGGCAAGGGAGTTTGAGGGAGACCAAACAACACACGGAGAACACAACCGGAGACAGAAATGACAAGGATGAGGAGGACATGGAAGGATCTTGAGCAGATGGCACAGAATAGGAGGACTTGGCATTTATTTGTTGAAGGACTATGCTCTTTAGTGAGCTGAGGGGGGATGAATGAAGGAAAGTATGAAGTTTTGACTTCATAATCTAACAACACTTCTTTTTCTTTGATCCATAGCCGCCAACCATCAAAGCAGTCAGTGGCCATCACGCCTGGTGGCGTCTTGTAGGGCAGCAACAAATTGACTCCACTTTGCTCGGCCATCTTTTGTACAGTGCCCCAACTCTGGTTCATTCTTTGCATCTTGGCTTCCCCAGTTCTCCGCCAAGTTGTTTTTGGTCGGCCTCTCTTTCGCTTTCCCTCGCGGGTCCATAGCATAGCTGTTCTTGTGATGGCATCAGGGTCCCTTCTGAGGATGTGGCCAACCCAACTCCAGCGTCTGCCAGCTATGATAGTGTGCATGTCCTCCTGGTTACTCCGAATAAGTAGTTCTTGGTTGCTGATGGTATTCAACACTACTTAAACATTAACTTTAGATTGTCTATTCTACATTGCCAGTGTATCAACAACCTTGAATTCTGCAGCAGACTCAGCAATCTGAACAAAAGGTGTCTTTTAAACTATCTAACAATTCTACTTAAAAATTAACTTTGAACTTCCTATGCCACACTGTCACAGTAGATGGACAAATTGACTTCTGCCATAGATTCAGTAATCTGAACAAAAGATGTTGTTTTACACAACCCAGCAATGTTGCTTAAATATTAACTTTGAACTTCTTATGCTACATTGTCACAGTAGATGGACAAATTGTCTTCAGCCATAGACTCAGCAATCTGAACAAAGGGTGTCTTTCACACTATCTAATAATTCTATTAAAAATTAACTTTGAACCTACTATGCCACGCAGATGGACTAATTGACTTCTGCCACAGATTTAGCAATCTGAACAAAAGATGTGGTTTTACACAACCCAGCAATGTTGCTTAAACATTAACTTTGAATTTTCTATGCTACATTGTCACAGACAACCTAACTTCTGCAGCAGACACATCAATATGAGTGGGGCAAGAAAACAACTTGAGAATTTCATCAAAGGAATTTACTCATGTAAACTGGGTTAGCTGAACTATGGTGCACAGGTAGATCAGGTTAGATGGCAAATTTACTTAGGCAGACTTAGTTAGGAAAAAGCAATTTACTTCTTGAAACTTACTGGTGAATATAGGTAACTGTGGAAAACTGCAATTTACTCTGGTAAGCTTGGTTAACTGAGCAATTTAATTAAACGTGTTTGGCTGAGCATTTATTTAGGTAAACTTTTATCAACGAGGTTGATAATGGTTTAGCTGAGTGTGATGGAGTTACTGTGATTTAGTCTTCAATAGGCCCCATTTCGTTTTCTCTTCGTAACTATTGAGTTTGCCATTTTTGTCTTCCCTCTATTCAAGATTGGGAAGTATTCTTTTTTTCTCTCTGAATAATAGGGGTGTTTAGATTTTTTCTGTAGGTAAAGTAATTGCGGGGTTGTTTCTTTAGGGATTAATGTAAGTTAGTATTGAAGGGCACCAGTCTTCCCGTTTCTAAATAATCGCGATCTTGGAATTCCATTTTTTTGCGTTTTTAAATTTATCGCGGTCATTTTTCGTGGGTAAGGGGAGACGACCCCTACCCAGGTAACGTCCAACGTAAGTTGGAGCGAATCACATTCGGTTCTGCTCACGCTAGCGGACGACGTTAGGTAACGTTACGCAGCCGGAAATACGCGCGCATTTAAAGGAAGCAAGAATACACTGGTTCTAAATTTAGAGATGAGCGCATGGAAAATTTTAGAGTATCTTTAATTCTATTGGTTGTAGTGAGACGCCTTGCCTCAAGTAGGTCGGGGGTCAGAGCGGGAAAATCTAAAATAAAGTACGCGGTTTTCAATTTCGGGCCTCTTAGTCGGCAGAAAGTCCGGGCCGTGTATCCAAGCATATTGTCGGCTTCTAACGCTGAAGGAACGCAGTATTGGTATGTCAGTAATTTAAAGTAGCGTGGTACTAATTTAATTTATTTCTGAACTTTATAACTTATAGTGCCATCAATTATTTCTACGAGGATAGCAGTGATATCAGTGATAAGAGATATTACGTAGGTGTGCTCTGTAAGAATTAATAGAAGGTCTGAAGAAATACACGCATCCTAGATTTATATTAATTTACAGAATATTCTGAAGCACGTGTATTTTATTTCATTGAGAGATTAATTCTGATAAGTCTCCTAATAAAATACGGGAACGGATTTTTTCGGGAAAATTTAATCACGTGGTTTACCGGGATTTATTTGGACAGGAATTCTGGCTGGATAGAGTAGATAATTAAGTAATTTTCTATCGGGGGAGTTAAAATATAATTGCAGGGAAACCACGTGGGGTAGAGGTGAAAGGAAAATTATGGTGCCTTAAGTGGTTGTGTAATTAAATATTATGCAGAGTAGTATTTGATTTGTGTGTTATGGAATTTAATGAGTTCTAGGAAATATAGTCTATAGAGATAGATATATTTCTGTGTATAGAGATGTAATATAAATGTAATGGTGAATTTTAATCATTGATGTGCAGTTAATTGTTGTGCATTTTTATCATAAGGGGGAAACGATGATAAGGTCCTGAGACCGCTTACAGAGTTAAAGTAGGCCTAAGTACGGGAGGTTCCCCTACCTGTTTTTAATGTTTAAGGCCTGAGGCAAGCTGTGTATAATTAGTATTGATCAGTGAGTCTGGGGTTTACTAGACAGGCAGGGAGTTGATGGGAATAGCTGACCCAGGGTCAGGAAATATTTATGTATTGTCGTGCACAAGATGAAAGGGGAAATGGTGAAGCAGTCTGCGTTTTGGGTGTTTACATGTTTGTGCTAAGATATGAGCGTGACTGAAGCATCCACTGTTTACGTTTTATATGTAAGTTTATTATATGGAAGTATTTTGGTATTGTAGTACAGAGTGGCATGTCTTTTGTGTCCACAGCAGTGGTCACGGCCCGAAGAGCGGGGGTTGCCAATAAATCTTGTTCCTGACAGCTGGCAAAGGTAGCCAGTCTTCGCAGGAGAGAAAAACGCCAGAGGCGCAAGAGCTTGTACCGTGGTGGGGTATCGGCTCTGAGTATTGTGGCCCCAGAGAGGGAGCGAGGAAGAGCAGGTCGAGACAGCGACAGTCTTCAGTGAAAGGGGTTTCTTAAGACCCGGAGCTCTAAGCTCATACACACCCATCGAACCCAAGCAAGCGGGTTGGTGTGTCTTTTTTTTTTTTGCTCGGCCACAATAATACCGAAGCGCCTAAACCTAAATGAGGGGCAACATAGCAAGGGAAAATCAGCTTTCTTTTCGCCAAATAGAGAAGCCTCTACAGTCTACGGCAAGTGCCTAGTCATCAGAAGTACGAGTCAGAACCAGGAAGAAAGGGATATCATTTCCCGGTTGCTGAAATGAAACGAGAGCAGCAAGGCAGGAGAAGTGGAGAGAGAGATGGTGAAAAATAGATCAGGGACCTGCAGAGTCTCATATTATTCTTAGAGGATAGCCTCTGAGCCTTAGAGTTAAAAAGTCTATTACATAGCAGTGCAGAGTGTGACTTAGTGGCGTATATCGCTGACAGAGTTAGCAGCTGTGCAGATAGTCTTCATGAAGGGTCAGCAGCCATTGACTTTAGAGATAGTAGTGTAATAGAGAGTGGTGGCTACAGTTGAGGGCCACTAAATTAGATGGTAGTAAGAATCTAAGTAATCATTCTGATTTTGTTTCCCCAGCAAGGTGAATGAATGAGTGAGAGTGGTTGGGTTCATATTTTGATGTGTCTTATAAATTTAAATTGAGTCCTCTTTTTATTTTCCAGGGCAGTGCAAACCTGGCACGTTATATATATATTGTTGTTACTATGTTATAAACTTATGTGGATTTGTATAATAAACTTATTTAATGTTCACTGGATCAGCTTCGTCACTGTATAGTCCTTAACTGTTGTCTGTACAGTGGTGTCTGTAGTGTTAGTTTAACCTTATCTCCTTTAGTCTGTTAAAGGTAGCCAGAGGTGGTGAGTTTATAGCATTTCTTTAGTCACGATTTGGCGAGGAAGATTTAATTTCGGTTATCCTCCTCGGGCCAATAGACTCACCTTACTACATTCACTGTCATTTCTCATAATTTAATCTATTATCTTAGTCTTTTCTCACACTAGGGTCTTGTCCTACACTTGGGCATAACTCTAACTTAAATCCAACTCGTGACACTGAGCAGTTTAGTTAAGTAATGGTTTTCTGAGAACTAGCAAGTAAAAAAAAAAAATCTTAGTTAATTACAACTGGGTTTCTGAGAACTAGCAAGTATAAAAAAATTATCTTAGTTGATAAAACTGGTTTTCTGAGAGCTAGCAAGTACAACAAATCTATGTAAATTAAAACTGGGTTATATGAGAACTAGTGAGTACAAAAAAATCTTAGTGAATTAAAACTGGTTTTCTGAGCATTAGCAAGTGTAAAAAATCTTAGTTAAGTAAACCTCATTTTCTGAGTATCAGTAAAAATATCTTAGTTAAGTAAAACTGTTTTTCTGAGCAAGTTTTAAAGTTAAGTTAAATAAAAATGGTTTTCTCAGCAGCAATAAAAAAATTTTTAGTTTAGTAAAACTGGTTTTCTGAGTATTAGAAAGTAAATAAAATCTGTTATATAAAACTGGTTTTTTTTTTTTAGCACTAGCAAGTACAAGTAAAATCTTAGTTAAGTAAAACTGGTTTTCTGAGCATTAACAACTATAAAAATTTAAGTTCAGTAAAACTGGCTTTATCAGCATCAGTAACATTTTGTAGTTTAGTAAATACAGTTCTGGTTTTCTGAGCATTAGAAAGTACAAACAAAATCTTTGTTAAGTAAAACTAGCTTTCTGAGTATCAGCGTAAAAAAAAAAAAAAAAAAATCTTTAAGTAAACCTTGTTTTCTGAGCTTCTGAGTATCTACAAAAAAATTCTTAACACATTAACTACCGAATTGAAAAACACACTGTGGCCGAATTAAATTTTTTTCCCATTTCCATCCTGTAGGTGTTTGCACAAAGTAAGCTGTAGTTTTCGTAATTGTTTACAGATTTTTATGAATTACACGTCATGTTAAAGATAAATGAATGTACTATTACAATAAACACCGGTTGTAACTCTAATAGAGGTTGTTGCTATTTAACGGCCCTCCAATGGCCGAGGACTTGCATTATTTTCACAATTATAACTGCTTGTGCCCCATCTCTATCAAAATCACAATTTCAATCAATGTGCACACCGTTTTCACTCTTGTCCTCGTCGCTAGATCTATCAGTCAATTGTTGAAACACGTTTCTATCCTACTCAGCTGTTAGACGAGATGTACACACATTTTTTGTAGTCCTATCACAAGTTGCCACGGTAAACAGTTTTACATGATTTGGTAACTAACCCAAAACGCTGAAAAATATGAACATAATATCAATTTTCCAGTGTTCTACAACAACTATGCTTTGGGAATTTGTTTTCCGGTGGCAACTTAAAATCTCGAACCAGATCAGAGTGTTTCAGTACATTTTTCATTCGTTTTATTACTAAAATTAGATTGGCGCTCTGAGCGGCTTGCGGTCCAAATGTGATTATTTTGTGAGCCGCTGACAGCGGCTTGCGGTAGTTAATGTGTTAAGTAAACCTAGTTTTCTGAGTACTAACAAGTAAAAAAAAAGTCTTAAGTAAACATAGTTTTCTGAGTATCAGCAAGTAAAAAAAACTCTTTAAGTAAACCTAGTTTTCTGAGTACCAACAAGTATAAAGTCTTAAGTAAACCTAGTTTTCTGAGTACCAACAAGTAAAAAGTCTTAAGTAAACCTAGTTTTCTGAGTACCAACAAGTATAAAGTCTTAAGTAAACCTAGTTTTCTGAGTACCAACAAGTAAAAAGTCTTAAGTAAACCTAGTTTTCTGAGTACCAACAAGTATAAAGTCTTAAGTAAACCTAGTTTTCTGAGTACCAACAAGTAAAAAGTCTTAAGTAAACCTAGTTTTCTCAGTATCAGCAAGTAAACAAAAGTCTTATGTAAACCTAGTTCTCTGAGTACCAACAAGTTAAAAAAAAGTCTTAAGTAAACCTAATTTTCTGAGTATCAGCATGTAAAAATAAAAACTCTTAAATAAACCTAGTTTTCTAGACATCAGATAGTAAAAAAAATCTTAGTTGAGTAAAGCTAGTTTTCTATGCAGTAGAAAGTAAAATAAATCTTTCATGAAGTCCTGTACACCACATAATTAAACATTTTCCTTTGGTGAAAGACTTCTCAAGATGGGACATTGTGGCGTTGGCTATTGCACGCCACATGCCAGAAAATAAACAAGATTTTGGTGCTGGTGAGCGCGGCACAATGATGATTTATCACTATGTGTATTGCGCACATGACGTAGACAGGTTTGAGATAGAAATGTACAGAGCTGGTGTTTACCCTGAAGGGTTCGCTTGTGTTTTCTACCAGATGGTAGATATTTGGAAAATGTTCAATGGAAAATGTCTTGAAAGACATCAAGGTGTATAGATTACAAATCAACAAAGGAAATTGGATTAGATAATGTATATGTGGAAACCTTCATTGTGGAGATGACAACTGATGATGATGATGATGTGGAAACTCGGGATGTAGAATTGGATGAAATTAACCTGTCTTGCAATGCCTTGTGATGATGTTCAGTATATGTTGATTAAATGTTGATATGTCAACAGAGTTTCCAAGTCGATATATTTCCAGTTGATGTAGGCAATTGGACTTACTGTTACTGAGTTGTATTGTGGCTGTTATGAACCGTGAGGACATATCTATCAACCCTAGACACAGTAAGAAAACTAGCATAATACTCAACTGAATAATATAAACTATAACGCCACAGACATATTTTTTTACCTCAGAAAGAAATGTCCTGTACATCATAATATAACAAACCATATTAGAGGCATAATGAGTAATATGAGCATTAGTCTAACATTCTGAATGATACTATGCCCTAAGAAGCGCCAAGAAGAATAAAATATAATAGAAGTGGTCACACTCACATTTCTCATGGAATCACTAGCCATATGGCGAAGCTCAGTCTCATTTTCTTCAACTCCCACCCTGCAAAATATAATGGTAAAGCTCAGAGTAGAAAATACAATGGTATAAAGCAGCAACATACAATGGTGAAGAGCAGCAACATACAATGGTGAAGAGCAGCAACATACAATGGTGAAGAGCAGCAACATACAATGGTGAAGAGCAGCAACATATATTGGTAAAGAGCAGCAACATACAATGGTAAAGAGCAGCAACATACAATGGTACAGAGCAGCAACATACAATGGTATACAGCAGCAACATACAATGGTATACAGCAGCAACATACAATGGTGAAGAGCAGCAACATACAATGGTATAGAGCAGCAACATACAATGGTGAAGAGCAGCAACATACAATGGTATAGAGCAGCAACATACAATGGTACAGAGCAGCAACATACAATGGTATAGAGCAGCAACATACAATGGTATAGAGCAGCAACATACAATGGTGAAGAGCAGCAACATACAATGGTATAGAGCAGCAACATACAATGGTACAGAGCAGCAACATACAATGGTATAGAGCAGCAACATACAATGGTGAAGAGCAGCAACATACAATGGTACAGAGCAGCAACATACAATGGTATAGAGCAGCAACATACAATGGTGAAGAGCAGCAACATACAATTGTGAAGAGCAGCAACATACAATGGTATAGAGCAGCAACATACAATGGTATAGAGCAGCAACATACAATGGTGAAGAGCAGCAACATACAATGGTGAAGAGCAGCAACATACAATGGTATAGAGCAGCAACATACAATGGTGAAGAGCAGCAACATACAATTGTGAAGAGCAGCAACATACAATGGTACAGAGCAGCAACATACAATGGTATAGAGCAGCAACATACAATGGTGAAGAGCAGCAACATACAATTGTGAAGAGCAGCAACATACAATGGTATAGAGCAGCAACATACAATGGTATAGAGCAGCAACATACAATGGTACAGAGCAGCAACATACAATGGTATAGAGCAGCAACATACAATGGTGAAGAGCAGCAACATACAATGGTACAGAGCAGCAACATACAATGGTATAGAGCAGCAACATACAATGGTGAAGAGCAGCAACATACAATTGTGAAGAGCAGCAACATACAATGGTACAGAGCAGCAACATACAATGGTATAGAGCAGCAACATACAATGGTGAAGAGCAGCAACATACAATTGTGAAGAGCAGCAACATACAATGGTATAGAGCAGCAACATACAATGGTATAGAGCAGCAACATACAATGGTGAAGAGCAGCAACATACAATGGTGAAGAGCAGCAACATACAACTGTAAAGAGCATCAAAGTACAATGTTAAACAGTAAAAATGTACAATGGTAAACAGAACCAAGGCACAATGGTAAAGAGTACTAAAGTACAATTGTAAAGAGCATGAAAGTACAATGGTAAAAAGCAGCAAGATACAATGGTAGGAAGTACCAAAGTAAAACATAAAGGGCAGCAAAATACGATGGAAATGATAGGAAACTCTATACAGATCGATACAACAGTAGGCAATCTCATCATTAGATGAGGTCCCCCCCCCAATCGATCAAGTGTTTCGGCCCTTTGCTCTCCTTTACACTCTAAGAGGGGGGAGCCCACCTGGGTCATGATTCCGAAGTGTCTCAGCCTCCTGTTGTTTGTGCAGAAAATGAACCCATTCCACCTTGGTTGCAGCTTTAAAATCCACAATTCTGCCAGCAGGAGGCAATTGTGAAAGTAACAAAGTGAAGACAAATTACGGTCGTGAAGCCGAAAAAGCATGAAGCCTTAACGAGCTGGCAACTGAAATTTCACCCAGCACCTCATATAATATGCACTGCAGGTTACCTGTAGAGCTGCCGTCCTTTCACCAATACAAATGAAAAACTCAGTGTATTGCGGACTTAGAAAAATTTCCATATCAGGGGCTAGATTTTACTGTCCTGAGTTCCATAGCCCATTGCGGTTGTTCCAAAGCCAGCATGATGCCTTTTCTGCAGTCTCTAAGCCTCTTCAGTGCCCTTGTTTTCGACTGTCCCCTCAGCCCCAACAGTTTCAATAAATCATACACTGAAGCAGCCACGAGCCCTCTTGTACCCACCTCAACAGCCATAGCCCTTGCAGTGAACCCATCGTGTCTCAGACCCGCGGCCAGATCACTATACTTTGCCGCTTTGAATGAATGTTGCTCGTCCAATCTGGATTCAAATGGCACGGTCAGTTCAATCAATATAACCTGATGCGATGATGAAGAATGCAGCACTATATCTGGCCATCTTTGAGATTTTCTGATACTCTCTGGATATGCCCCTCGTCCAGGTAGGTCTACCGCCATCTCCCAGTCATTCGCACAGTCAAGAAGAGATGGTAAACTGCTACCTGACTTACTCGGTTTGGGGTGTGCGGACTTTCCTGCTCTCAGAAAGTATGTATTTGCGGTGCTTGGCCTGACTTTGCTATTCGCCTTCATCCTTGCCAGGCCTATTGTCGCAGCCAGCTCATTTAGCACTTTGTTGTGGCGTCATGTGTATCCCCCTTGCCCTAATGACACCTTGCAAGCTGAAAGCACATGTTCAAGTGTCTGCCTCTCATGGCACAGGGGGCACTGTTCATCACCTGACTTTCACCATCTGACAAGGTTTGTGGCCGATGGCAGGAGGTCATACATTGATCTAATAATGAAGCTGCTGAGCTTAAGAGGTGCCATATGCCATATATCATTCCATGTCATGGACCTTTGCAGGGCTCCTTCCCATGTAGTCCATTGGCCTTGTTGGGCCTGCTGCATCGTCTTTTGCAACCTCTTATCATTCTCAGCTCCTCGTATCTCCTGAACTACCATGTTTCTGCGCTCCCTGCTTGATGCCTTGGACCACCATTGGATGTCTCCATGGCCAAATCCCCGTCTATTCGTCTGTGTGTATCCGATTACCTCCCTCAGCTTGAGCGACTCTTGGGCAGCATCAACAGCTTTTTCCACTTTCCACTTCCTTCCCATTTTCAGTCTGGACTGAATGGACTTAACCACATCATCTGTTGACTCACGCACCATCACTGTGAGCCTTGCCGTTCCCACTTTGTACTCTTCAACAACTGACTTGAAAGAAAGCACAAGTTTTGACTCTTTGCAGTACAGTGCTATGTTTGACAGACCTGGTGGTACCCCTAGCCATTTCCTCATGAACTTGTTGACCTTCTGCTCTATAGCTTCCACTGTACTGGAGCTTATTTCATATTTAACCTTTAGCACGCTGTCGTCGGAGGTACCCTATGTTCTCCCAGCTGCAGACGACTTGAGTCGACTTGCGGATATCTTCGGCTAACTGGCTTATAATCTGTGTGCACATGATCTTAACCCCGGATGTTAAAATTGAATTATATTTATGTGAAAGAGATTTCACTTCCTTTTCTGACTTTCAGTTGTAACGGGTGTGTTAGCGAAATTTTTCTGTGCAATTTTCAAATCGATTGGCATTGATCAAGCTGCCATTTTAGCAGAAATTTTCATGGATTCCGATGACGAGGAGTTTCTTGGGTTTACTAGTGCTGATCTGGTACGTGCTCATAATATGGGTGATGGCGGTGATGGGGAAAATAGTGATGTGTCTAGTGTTGATGATGATTTTGATGAAGTGAATATTGTTAGGGCACCTTCTGGCTACAACCACGACTGGCTCCGCAACTTTGACTAAGTTGTGGATCTGTGGGCATTGATGATGACATCTCTGAGGTAGATGTATTCCGTCTGTTCATCACAGATGATGTTGTGAACACATTAGTTATGGAAACTAATCATTACGCCAGTCAAGTTAGTGAAAAGAAAGGGCAAGATGCGGGTGCCTCATCCCGTGTGACGTTGTGGACCAATGTCAGTGATGACGAGATGAGGGCATTTCTTGCTTTGCTACTGTTGATGTGTGTAACGAAAAGATAGTCATTTGATTTGTATTGGTCAAATGACTGTTTCCCTGACATGCCAGGGTTCAAGAAAGTGATGAGCAGGGACAGGTTTCTGTCTATCTTATCATTTCTACACCTCGTGAACAATACAACTGCAGCACCACAAGGGCACCCTGACCACAGCAAATCTTTCAAAATCAAATCGTTCGTCAACACTCTTCTCCCTCAATGGCAAAGCCATTACATACCATCTGAAGAGCTTAGTGTTGATGAAAGTATGATAGCTTTCAAAGGTAGGACCAGCCTTATGCAGTACATGCCTAACAAACCCTCTAAGTGGGGTATGAAAGCCTGGGGCCTAGCTGACTCCAAGATAGGCTACCTCTGGAATTGGCAGCTCTACCTTGGGAAGGAAGACAATGTGGACCCTACTAGCGGGGTTGCTCACCGCGTTGTCACCTCCCTTGTTGCTCCCCTGTATGGGCAGGGCCATGTTGTCTACATGGACAACTTTTTCTCTTCTCCTGCCCTGTTCAAGGAGCTTGGGGATAATCAGACAGGAGCTTGCGGCACACTGCGGACCAACCGCCGAGGGGTCCCCCAAGAACTCAAGTTGGCGAAACCCAAAGCTGGTGACCCTCCCATCACTTTTAGAGATGGCAACATCCTCTATATGTCATGGTTTGACAAGAGGCCAGTGAATCTAATGACAACTGCACACGATGCGAAGACCTTCAGGAAGGAGGTCAGATCCAAACATCATGATGGCAATGTGCGGATGTGGACAAACCATGTGCTGTCCAAGCCTATTCCTGTCACAAGGGAGGTATTGATCGTGTGGACAAACAGTTGACATACTACATGGTTCTGCACAGGAGCAGCAAATGGTGGAAGAAAATTTTCTTTTATCTATTGGAAGTTTGCTTTGTCAATTCGCTTGTCCTGTGGAGGGCCAAGCATCCATGTCGTATCAAGGCGGAAACATTCCATTTGCGCATTGCTCACGGGCTGCTTGATGGGTACCAGTCTAGGGTCACACACAGCAGAGGAAGGGTATCTGACAATGCGCCAGCAAGATTGGTTATGGGGGAACACTACATCACTCCTAACCCTAAACGTCTGGCTAGCGGCAAGCCTTCCAAGCCAGACTGCATCATGTGTTCCAACAGGGAAAAGAAGCGCCACCAGACCCAGTTCGTGTGCCGCAGGTGTCTGGTACCTCTCTGTACATATCCCTGCTTTGAGCGTTATCACACCCTGCTCAATTTTAAGACAGAATGCACTCCAGAGTTGCACCAGGAGGTGAATCTCTTCGTTTGTTGATTTTTTTTTTTTTTCACCAGTCCTCTTCTCCTATCACATCAACAAAATTTACATCATCAGATTCATCATTCATTTATTTCTATACAGTCCAAAAATTAGAGCAATTGACCAAAAAACAAAAAAAATATAGAATTTACAAGTCATCCACTATAAAAAAGGGGGTTTTGTGAAAAAGAATGCAGCTGCAGGGCAAATTTTCAGAATTTTAATGCAGCGTGCTAAAGGATAAGCAGTAGCCATAGCAATTTAGGTACCAACATGAACTGGAGGCATCACAGTTTGAACTTTCCTAGGAGTCTGCTTTGGTCTATGATCTGTAGCCCTCTGTCTGCCATTTCTATTGTCTGTCGCACTGCCATCGAGTCTTTTAATGAGGCATCGTACATCCTGCCAAGATTTTTAACAGTTTCCTCAATGACAGTAAGGATTCTTTGGTTGGAAACCATGAATATGACCTCTGCTATCTTCCCTTTCCTGACTGATAGGCTTCTCGACTTCTTAAGTTTGAAGCTCATTCTGCACCAGCTGACTAGTTCATCCAGGCGTGCTAACATTCTTCTGGCCTGGTGTTCATCTGATGTCCATATACAGTCCCAATATGAAATAAGAAGATGGCGATCATAACTTGCACTTGTGTGATGGCTTGTGCGATGGCTTGTGTGATGGAGGATTATATACTGATATATAAATACAGATAAACGTCAAACCAATCATAATACTCTCACCACATCGAAGATTGTCTGTATTGGTTTATGTCTCTTGACTTGATGATAATCCTGATACACTACTTTCTGTTCCACTCTAGGTGTTATCTTTCAACATACAGAATAACACTTTCATCCTCTTGTTCATTTATTCATTCTTACCTTTCATTTCACAATGGAGCATAGGCCTTCAACATTCTCCGGGCCTGGTGTTCATCTGATGTCAGAATTGTTGTGTCATCCATGAATGCTTTGAGCAGAGGCATGTGACACATTCCACGGAGCTTTGTACCTATAGCCACTCCTTCGGCCGCATTGAGGATTACCTGCCTAGCCAACACGAATAGTATCAGAGAGATGGTACATCCCATTGCAATTCCAACTTGAAGGTCAATCCACTTGGTTGTGTACTCTCTGGTTGAAAATCTGACAGAGAACCCTGCAAAATACAGCTTCAGCATTGCTGCAATTTCTTATGGAACATGATACATTTCTAAGGCCTGCCACAAAATCTGGTGTGGAGTGGACCCATACGCATTTGCTAGATCCAACCAGATTAAATGGAGGTTTGCTCTGTCAGACTTTGCCTTTTGAATTGCTTCCCAGATCATTGTGGCATGTTCTAGACACCCTGGTTACCTGGGATACCTCCTTTCTGGATGGCAGTGTCCATGTACCAATTCTCCAGGAGGTATGTGATGAGCCTTTTAGCCATCACTGAAAAGAATATCTTCCCTTCCACATTAAGTAGTGAGATTGGCCTGAACTGACTGATGTCTGTGGAATTTTGTTCCTTCTGGATGTAGACTCTGTTTAACTTTCTCCATTCCTTGCTTACAAGCTGGGTTTTCCACGCATTCTTCAGTAAATGGAGCAGTCATTTGAGCACCTCAGGGCATCTCTTATACACAACATATGGAACATCATTAGGACCTGGAGCTGACTTGCACTGTGCTTTCTGAACAATGCTTTCTACCTTTTGCACCGTTGGGGGCTTGGTGTTAAATTCAGCTCCTGGCTTACCCGGCCATTTAAGGCCTGCTATGCTGCTGAGCGGCTCATCTTTGCGACCATCTGAATAGGTCATTTTAAGGATTTCTTCCAGGTCTTCTTTCCTGATGTTTAGCGTTCCCGACCGTGGTTGCTCAAACAGTTCAATGGCAAACTTGAAGGGCTCCATGAAGAGTCTTTCCCTATCCCTCCGTGTCTTTCTTCTCTTCCTGCACAACCTTTGTGCTCTACAAATGGCAAAATGTTGGTCTTTCAGGTGTTCCCAAACCTGTCGTAACCCTTCCTTCTCTGTGGCCACTGCATTCTTGAACAGTTTCCGGGCATGCTTCCTGTTTCCTGATTTCATCTATTTTAATTTGTCTTTTTTTTTTTGCGGTGGGTTACTTTCCCTTGCCTCCCTGACTCCAAACACTTTGTGACAGTGAAGATATATTATGTTGCCGAAGATTTCCAGCTTCTACTCCAAAGTTATCTGCTTCAGGTTGTTATCCAACTCTTTTGACAAGGCTTCGTACAGCTGTTCCCAAAGCCCTTATACACAACATATGAGACACCATTAGGACCTGGAGCTGACTTGCACCATGCTTTCTGAACAATGCTTTCTACTTCTTGCATTGTTGGAGGTGTGGTGTTGAATTAGCTCCTGGCAAGGGGTACCACCAGGTCTGTCAAACGTAGCACTGCACTGCAGAGTCAATTGGTCCTCTTTACCATTGTACTTTCGTGCTCTTTATGTTTTACTTTGGTATATCTTATAACAGTAAAGGGCAGCAAAGTACAATGGTAAAGAGGACCAATTACAACAGTAAAGGGCAGCAAAGTACAATGGTAAAGAGGACCAATTACAACAGTAAAGGGCAGCAAAGTACAATGGTAAAGAGGACCAATTACAACAGTAAAGGGCAGCAAAGTACAATGGTAAAGAGGACCAATTACAACAGTAAAGGGCAGCAAAGTACAATGGTAAAGAGGACCAATTACAACAGTAAAGGGCAGCAAAGTACAATGGTAAAGAGGACCAATTACAACAGTAAAGGGCAGCAAAGTACAATGGTAAAGAGGACCAATTACAACAGTAAAGGGCAACAAAGTACAATGGTAAAGAGGACCAATTACAACAGTAAAGGGCAACAAAGTACAATGGTAAAGAGGACCAATTACAACAGTAAAGGGCAGCAAAGTACAATGGTAAAGAGGACCAATTACAACAGTAAAGGGCAGCAAAGTACAATGGTAAAGAGGACCAATTACAACAGTAAAGGGCAGCAAAGTACAATGGTAAAGAGGACCAATTACAACAGTAAAGGGCAGCAAAGTACAATGGTAAAGAGGACCAATTATAACAGTAAAGGGCAACAAAGTACAATGGTAAAGAGGACCAATTACAACAGTAAAGGGCAGCAAAGTACAATGGTAAAGAGGACCAATTACAACAGTAAAGGGCAGCAAAGTACAATGGTAAAGAGGACCAATTACAACAGTAAAGGGCAGCAAAGTACAATGGTAAAGAGGACCAATTACAACAGTAAAGGGCAGCAAAGTACAATGGTAAAGAGGACCAATTACAACAGTAAAGGGCAGCAAAGTACAATGGTAAAGAGGACCAATTACAACAGTAAAGGGCAACAAAGTACAATGGTAAAGAGGACCAATTACAACAGTAAAGGGCAGCAAAGTACAATGGTAAAGAGGACCAATTACAACAGTAAAGGGCAGCAAAGTACAATGGTAAAGAGGACCAATTACAACAGTAAAGGGCAGCAAAGTACAAGATAAAGAGGACCAATTACAACAGTAAAGGGCAGCAAAGTACAATGGTAAATAGAACCAACTACAACAGTAAAGGGCAGCAAAGTACAATGGTAAAGAGGACCAATTACAACAGTAAAGGGCAGCAAAGTACAAGATAAAGAGGACCAATTACAACAGTAAAGGGCAGCAAAGTACAATGGTAAAGAGGACCAATTACAACAGTAAAGGGCAGCAAAGTACAATGGTAAAGAGGACCAATTACAACAGTAAAGGGCAGCAAAGTACAATGGTAAAGAGGACCAATTACAACAGTAAAGGGCAGCAAAGTACAAGATAAAGAGGACCAATTACAACAGTAAAGGGCAGAAAAAGACAATGGTAAACAGAAGCAAAGTGCTCGATCACCAATTTTAAGAAAAAGAGTTACCTGATTTGTAACCACTGCAGCATCGGCGTTGTAAATCCCCCACACAGTATTACAGTTGCTAGCACAAGTGTCATTGTTGCTGATGCAATAAGTTGTCTCCCTTCTGTATCGACGTCACGAATGGCCAAGGCAAAGGCTATTGCACCACGTAATCCTAGATTTAATATATCATCTTATTAGAATTTAGCAGTTTGTATTGTGTGCCTTTTACGATCAAGACGTTGCAGACTCTGATAGCATTACAAGGCAGTAAATTTTCTGTGGCCCCTGAGGCAAAAGAAAAAGAGTAATAAAATAAAAAAAACAACATGGAGCAGGGAAAAGAAGATATACATAAGAGGAATCAAGGAGACATTGAAAGACCTCGGTAATATAAGAATCTTCAAATGTAATGTTAGTCCCACTGTGTGGCTCTCAAGCATGGAGAACAACCAAAACAAGTGAGTGAAATGGTAAGACACGATCACTGATGTGGAACTGATCACAAGATCACTAAGGTGGAACTGATGACAAGATCACTAAGGTGGAACTGATGACAAGATCACTAAGGTGGAACTGATGACAAGATCACTAATGTGGAACTGATGACAAGATCACTAATGTGGAACTGATGACAAGATCACTAATGTGGAACTGATGACAAGATCACTAAGGTGGAACTGATGACAAGATCACTAAGGTGGAACTGATGACAAGATCACTAAGGTGGAACTGATGACAAGATCACTAATGTGGAACTGATGACAAGATCACTAAGGTGGAACTGATGACAAGATCACTAAGGTGGAACTGATGACAAGATCACTAATGTGGAACTGATGACAAGATCACTAATGTGGAACTGATGACAAGATCACTAATGTGGAACTGATGACAAGATCACTAATGTGGAACTGATGACAAGATCACTAATGTGGAACTGATGACAAGATCACTAAGGTGGAACTGATGACAAGATCACTAAGGTGGAACTGATGACAAGATCACTAATGTGGAACTGATGACAAGATAACTAAGGTGGAACTGATGACAAGATCACTAATGTGGAACTGATGACAAGTTCACTAAGGTGGAACTGATGACAAGATCACTAATGTGGAACTGATGACAAGATCACTAATGTGGAACTGATGACAAGATCACTAATGTGGAACTGATGACAAGATCACTAAGGTGGAACTGATGACAAGATCACTAATGTGGAACTGATGACAAGATCACTAATGTGGAACTGATGACAAGATCACTAAGGTGGAACTGATGACAAGATCACTAATGTGGAACTGATGACAAGATCACTAATGTGGAACTGATGACAAGATCACTAAGGTGGAATTGATGACAAGATCACTAATGTGGAACTGATGACAAGATCACTAATGCAGAACAGATGACAAAATCACTAATGTGGAATGGATGACAAGATCACTAATGTGGAACTGATGACAAGATTACTAATGTGGAACTGATGACAAGATCCAGATAAGTGCCAGTGGAACAGGAGAAAATAAGAAAATGCTGGTGACGGATAGGAAACACACCAAGGAAACCTACAGATAGCACTGCAAGGTTGACTTCCTTATGTCTGGACTGGCTCTATATAACACTGAGCAACTCTTCTTTCCAACTAGGTTTGACAAAGAGTGTTGCATACAATACTTTTTGTTTCATGGAACGCTGCTTTAAGTTGTACAGCAATCTGTCAAATGGTCCGGCGTTACCTCAATACAGCTATACTTAATCATTAAATCTTAAAGGACATGGCAGTTTTCCCATATTTGATACAAGGAATTTTCTGTTGCTCTGAGTTTTCATATAGTATTAGTCTCTTATTTCCAAATTTTTTTTAAAGTATGGCAATGTTATGAATAGTAGTAAAACAATGGAACAATGATTAATACAAATTTTAATTGGGACAAAATGAAACAAAAACTTAGTCCAAATATACCAGCTGTGAAAGCTGGCCTCCCATCTTGAGTGCCTGGGAAAATCAGCTCCAAATACTGGTCTCTCATCTTGAGTGCCTAGAAAAATCGGCTCCAAATACCGGGCTCTCATCTTCAGTGACTAGGAAAATGAACCCCAAATACTGGTCTCTCATCTTGAGTGCCTAGGAAAATCAGCTCCAAATACTGGTCTCTCATCTTGTGTGCCTAGGAAAATCAGCCCCAAATACTGGCCTCTCATCTTGAGTGCCTAGGAAAATCAGCCCCAAATACCGGACTCTCATCTTCAGTGACTAGGAAAATGAACCCCAAATACTGGTCTCTCATCTTGAGTGCCTAGGAAAATCAGCCCCAAATACTGGTCTCTCATCTTATGTGCCTAGGAAAATCAGCCCCAAATACTGGCCTTTCATCTTGTGTACCTAGGAAAATCAGCCCCAAATACTGGCCTCTCATCTTGAGTACCTAGGAAAATCAGCCCCAAATACTGGCCTCTCATCTTCTGTGCCTAGGAAAATCAGCCCCAAATACTGGCCTCTCATCTTGAGTACCTATGAAAATCAGCCCCAAATACTGGCCTCTCATCTTGAGTACCTAGGAAAATCAGCCCCAAATACTGGCCTCTTATCTTGAGTACCTAGGAAAATCAGCCCCAAATACTGGCCTCTCATCTTCTGTGCCTAGGAAAATCAGCCCCAAATACTGGCCTCTCATCTTGAGTACCTAGGAAAATCAGCCCAAAATACTGGCCTCTCATCTTGAGTACCTAGGAAAATCAGCCCCAAATACTGGCCTCTCATCTTGAGTACCTAGGAAAATCAGCCCCAAATACTGGTCTATCACCCATCAAGAGTTAAGTTTGCAGAAAACTTGAATTACATGTTTTGTAGAAAATCAAATTAATCACCTTCCAACTTCCCAAGGAGCATAGGCCTTCAACAAATGTCTGCCAAGTCTTCCTGTCCCACGTCATCAGGTCAAGGTCTTTCAATGTCTTCTGCATCAGATTCACGTCTGTCACCAGTTCTCTTCTCCATATGTTCTGTGGTCTTCCTCTGCATCTTACCCTGGGGATTCCAGAACAAGGACTGCCTGGTAATGCTATCAGCAAGTTTTCTCAATATGTGTCCTATCCATCTCCAGCATCATCTTCTTATCTCTTGTACCACTGGCACATGTCTGGTTCATGTCATCTCTTGTACCACTGGCACATGTCTGGTTCATGTCATCTCTTGTACCACTGGCACATGTCTGGTTCATGACATCAGTTCCACGTTAAGTGATCTTGTCATGTGGTATGACAATGTTTCTATTCTATGCAAGCATCCAGTTATGAAAGAGAAGGGAAAGCAAATACTGAAGACATCTGTAAATAGTCAACCCTACTGTAATCGCTCACCATCATTTGTCACCCGCCCATCCATTCACAACAAAGACATTGTTTACGGTAATGTCTACTGTGGGCCACCCACTGTCATTTGTCACCCATCAACACATTTACAACAAAGACATTTGATGGCCTCTGCTGGCATGCCATCTTCCTCAGCCACTTCTCTATCTTTTATAAACGTTATGGCTTTCCTTATTCCTTCCTTCGTTGGTCTTTCACAGATGACTTGTAGATTCTCTTCTGCTGGCTGGATGTCTGGATTTTGTGGAGCTGGTCTATTGCGAAGTTCCTCAAAATCTTCTGTCCCCACTTTAATTTGCTCTTATAAGCGTCCGATTGACAGAGTGGTTAGAGCGCTGGTCTCTTGCGCCAAACGTGCCATGTTTGATTCACGGTATCGACATGCTTCACTCTTCCCAGCTGTAAATGGTTGCCTGACTTTGCATTTGAGTTAGGGAAGGAAACTGGTGACCCCACCTCTCAACGCTGGACCTAGTATAGTGAAGTCTCTAACACTTCACTCCCCTACAGCAGTATCTGCTTATCTGCCTTGTAAATTGCTAAGTAACTTTCCATTCTTGTTTTTGTTGAGGCACTGCTTACTGTAATGTGTGCTGTGATCACCCATTATCATGTATCACTCATTCATCCAATCAGAACAAAATCACTGTTTAATGTAATGTCTGATGTACTAGCCCATTATCATTTGTCACCCATCACTTAATGACAAATACACTGTTTACTGTAATTTCTACGCTGATCACCCATTTCTGTCACCAATCCTTCCATTCACAACAAAGACATTGTTTATTGTAGTGTCCAACTGAACATCAAAAAGATCTGGTGGTATTACTATGTGAGAGCTGATGTCAAGTGTATCCGATAAGCACATCAACTTACACAGCTCACTCTCAACCTACAATCAAAACCATCCTATCTGTATTTCTGCGACAATTTGTTTTATATGCCTGCCCTATGCACCCCACACTTTTGCTGCCTTTTATGACATGCCTAGGGAAGCAGTGATCCTGTAATTTCTTTTTCTCCTCACAGACCCCTGGCAAACACATGGGGTGAATGTCAAAATGTTAATATATACTACTCGTCAAAAGTCAAGGGCCACCCTATTATTTCTTTTCAATACACTTTTATATAAGCGCATAGAATGATTAAATGAAGGAAGTTTTTAGTAAAAATGGGTGCAATATCTTCCTCTGACAGTCCTCTATGCACGTTAAGCATAAAAACAACTCACCGACAACAATGGTGATCATGTGCAATTTGGTTTGCTGACCATAAATTCACATTTTTAATCTGTTTTTTTCAAACTTCCGTAGAACCAAACAGGTGAAGTAATCGTGCTGATTGACATTCCACGTGCAATGGCGACTTTTCGTGAACAGAGTTCACTCTTAATTTGTTTTACAATCAGCAGACTTTGGGTAGTTTCATCACTTGCAAAAACCATGCCACCGAGAAGAAGTCTTGACACCTTACAAAGAATGAGGGCTATAGCGTGGGTTGAAAGTGGTTTATCTGTCCGTGAGGTTGCTAGACGGCTTGCAGTGTCACACTCTACTATCCAAAGAATTTTGGAGAGATTTCAGGCCACAGGAAGTGTGGAGGATCGCCACCGGCCAGGTCGCCCTAGATGCACCAGTAGACATGATGACCAGTAGCTCTTGTTGTCAGCCCTGCGCCATCGAACAGTGACTTGTTCCACTCTAAGATGTCAGCTGAGACAAACTGTAAACGTTAATGTCAGTCAAAGCACCATTCGCTGACGTTTACATGAATTTGGACTGGCTGCTCGACATCCTACAGTCAGAATCCCTCTTACTCCTGCTCATCGCAGAACCCGTGTTGCTTGGTGTCGCGAGCACATCCGATGGACAAGGCAACAATGGAGTCAAGTTCTCTTCACTGATGAATCTCACTTCACTGTGTCATTCAATGATGGCAGGATTCGAGTTTGGAGACAACCAGGACATCAGGATGGCGTGGCCAGCTCATTCACCTGACCTTTCTCCGATTGAGCACCTCTGGGATGTCCTTGGTCGAAGATTGTCAACAAATTACCCCCTGCCAATGGATGTTGCACAGCTGACTGCATTTCTGCTTCAGGAATGGCAAGCTGTTCCTCAGGATACTCTTCGGACCCTTGTGGACTCGATGCGTCTACGCTGTCTTGAATGCCTTGCTGCAAACGGTGGTCATACCCGATTTTGAAATGTCTATTTGTCCAATATCTATTGTGTGACTTTTGAAAAGGTGGGTGACACACTTCACAGCTTCATTGCGTTTGAATGTGTGTTTCCATTTCTTTACGTGACATGTCAATTTGGTATTCAATAAATGCTGTTTTGACTGATACCAATTACGTTTATATCAGATTTGTTTTATGGTTTCAACCAAGGTTTTTCGAAGTGGCCCTTGACTTTTGACGAGTAGTATAGTTCATCTAACTAAATCAAGCCAGCATGCTCCAACAGGCATGAAGAAAATAATCCCTGCATGTCTTCTCATCATTTTCATGTATGTGTCCAGTTCTCTTTCCCATGTGTTTATTTTATCTACCTCTACCGCTCTAACCATGGGGATTCCAGAATCAGAACTGTCCGACAATTCTATCAACAGGCTTCCTTAGTATGAGTCCTATTGATCACCAGTACCTTCTCATTTCTCGTTCCACTGGCACTTGTCTGGTTCTTGTCGTCATCTCCACACTAGTGATCCTGGCATATGATTTCACTCCTATTCTAAACAAGAAACCATTTATGAAAGTCTATAACTTCTCTATTGCAGTTTTTGTTGTTCTCCATGTTTCAGAGCCATACAATAGGGCTGACTTAACATCTGAGTTGAAGATTTTGATTTATTTTGATTTCCATATAAGAAACTCTTCCTGCCTTTTGTATTCTTATATCACTGTCTGTCCCTCCATCTTTATCTATACTGCAGCCACCATACTTGTATAACTCTAAATCTTGTACTTATGTTTCTTTAACTGCAAAACTGTTATTGTTTGCTACATTTGTTCTCATAATCTTTAACCGATCTTGAGGTTTGGTTTCAATTATAATAAACATTTAAATTTGCAACTGAGATTTTTCTTACCTGAAAACATCATCATGTGCTGAAAGTTGGGTCTGATTTTGTTACTTCTGCCAAGGTTCAGCAAGAAAGACAGCGGGTAAATATTGCAGAATCTGCCAACTATGACTGCCAGCTGGTATATACAGTTAAAGAATACTAACATCTGAAGGCCAATTCTCAAATTCAATTTTCCTTTTCAAGAACGAAAATTATGAGGTTGCTAATATGGCATATTATTTGCCCTGTTAATTCTCAAGATCTTTGCCTTTCATCTACAGATTTTCAGACCCAATTCTTGTGAGCTCTCATCCTGTATTCTCAATCTGTAGTTATCATCATCATCATGACCCTTCAGCTCAAGTCATCACCACAATCATCATCATTTTCCTTTCCACTCCTAATGGAACATGGAGCCACCATTGTAGCTGGTTGCCTCTCAGGAAACCCGCACCAAGCATTCACATTCACAAGGTCTAGCAGTAGTGGTTTCTGTGGCAACATGTTTCACATCATCAGGTGCCAGCCCTGTGCACAATCTCATATTAGTCACCTTGTCTGGCATGCCTCTTCAAACACCCCCTGGGAACTATAGAGGGGATATGTTGTTGTGCTACGACATATTTATTTCTGACATTTTGTTCATAAACAAAATGATCATTATGTGATCTTAATAAGATGTGTAATCTTGTGAATCATACCAAGATTATTATCATCATCGGTGTAATCTTGTGAATCATATCAAGATTATTATCATCATCAGTGTAATATTGTGAATCACACCAAGATTATTATCATCATTGATGTAATCTTGTGAATCATACCAAGATTATCATCATTATCATCGGTGTAATCTTGTGAATCATACCAAGATTATTATCATCGGTGTAATTTTTTGAATCATACCAAGATTATTATCATCATCGATGTAATCTTGTGAATCATACCAAGATTATCATCGTCATCTCCTTCACTCCATTGCATGCAGTCACCACTGCAGATGGCACAAACTCTTGTAGATGTGGTATCTGTAGCATTTTATGTTACAATACCAGGTGGCCAGGCTACACGTACAAGGTCATATTATCAACTTTTATGACATGCCTGAGGGTGTAGTAGTCCTATTCTTTGTCTCCACGGAGACCCCAGGAAACCAAACGGGGTCAAGGTTATTAACCAAATACATATTCCAGGCAAGGATACAAAAGAGGCAAAAATAAATCCTGCATGCCAGATGTGTGGTTCAAATGTGAAGACTGACACTCCAATGTACAGGAATACAAAATTCTCACACAAAAAGTTCATCAGCTCAAACAACTGAGAAGAAAAAAACAACAGAAAAATGCAACATAATAAATATAATTTATCTGTCATAAATATAAGTAAATTTGTTAAAACAATAATAACAATACTGTTATCATCATCATCATCAAACGAATAAAAAGTGTATCAGGCTTCAGTAGTTTTTCTTTAGCTAGAGCTGCTGAACTTGTCGCTGTTAAGCAGCCAATGCCGAGCTGAAGAATTTACACGTGTTCTGTAGCTACTGAGTAGTGCTGTATTGAGTATTTGTGATTTTTGGGAAGCCCGACAACAGCAATCTTCTGTCTGTCCTGGGCAAATGAGCAACACATGCTGAAATGTTTCTTAAGGGTGGATACAGCTGCAACAATTAGGATCATGCGAGAGGTTTAATTTGTTTAAGCGCTTGCTTAGTCTGGAAGTGTTGCGGGCTTTCTTTGTTTGAGCAGGCTGATATTGTAGATTGTTTCAGGCCATGTTTATTTATCGCATCTGTCTTACATGAGTATCGATTTCTGCCACAACACTAGATTCGTTTTATAAATTTCTTTGGGCGTTTGAATATCCATGTTCATGCACTAAACTTTGCATGTATTTTATCTGATAGTGTTATATTATTTCATTTCATTTCTTATTAGCCTGACAGAGTTTGTATGTTTTTTAACCGTACTTTGAAGGTCAATGGTCATTATTCATAAAACAGAACTGGAACTTTTCAACTGATATCAGTGAGTAACTCTCGCTTAGACGACTACAATTACTTTAATACTCATTCATCATTTCAACATGATTTATCAACAATAAAATATAGTTCACATTAAAGAACACCTAATATCGCACAGTACTAGAGTTCAGTTTTCTCAGACATCACACGTCTGTTATTTACCGTATTAAATACCATTCATGTCTTTTAACCAAATGCTTGGTACACTTATTATATTTATACAGAATTAATCATTCTGCTAATAGTTCTATTAGATACACTGCCTAATATATTAATTTACTTTGGCATTCATAGCCCGGCTCTATCAGCCTTATATATCCTAACTGCATTTTCGTATTTCACGACTTACGTTAATAATAAATGATTGCGGTTAATATTACCGACTTATATCTTCGGACTCAATGGTCCTTATACATTATTTATTTATGCTTTACCAGCTCTACAATACTGCAATATAATTTATAGTTATCCACTATCACACTATCATACTTTAGTGGCCATGCCACACATTTTACACTCTGCCGTAAGGCTCGAAGGCCACACATAAGACTGGCGTAACTAAGTCTAATGTGTCATGCATCGCCACATGCGAACCATTTCATTTCGGTCTAGTGAGGTGTTGCATGGTGCGACCATATGAATCAAGTTCAAACCAAAATGCTCACTGACCATGCAACAATCCTCAACATCATCCCCCTCGATCCCAAACGTGACACTTGTGAGATTGGTGGAGACGAAGTACACGTACGCAATATACCAATATACACAATATATCTAATATTATATATTCTTATATAGACACAGACTAAGAAATATTGTAGGACTACCTAATTACATCTGTTTTATGAATAATGACCGTTGACCTTCAACGTACGGTTAAAAAACATACAAACTCTGTCAGGCACTCCACAACTGCAGCTGGTCCACCTACAGGAGGCCTCCACCAAAGCATACTTGTGCTTTTGAAAAGAAATAATTAGAAGGCTGCTGTAAAACTGGTAAGGAAAATAATATATAATACTGTTTGTTTTTAAAAAATCAAGAATGGGGTCAAAGTGGCTAAGAGGTATGGCGTCTGCCTCAAAGTATAAAGGTACCGGGTTTGATTCATTGTAAAGGGAATATAATTGGTGGAAACTTTTTTTCAGAATCAGTGGTCCTAATGACTTCATAACCCCCCCCCCCCCCCCCCCCCCCCCCTCTATTTAGTAGTGAGATTGGATGCCTGACCTTCTTGGATAAAGGCAAAACAATAGGAGGTCCCGTGCGTAAGTTATGCACATTAAAAATCCCTCAACAGTTGGAAATCATAAAGAGTAGGCCATACGGCTGCTGCCCTGGCAAAATTTAAAATTTTGGAAGCCTACCCATGGATTTTGCCCCCCTCCCCCAGAATGGAGTATATTCTACAAGATAAGGTACTCGGTGAGTAAATGCATTATTCTCAAAATTAACTTTTTATTAACAAACAAATTTAAAAACTAAAAACCTATCCGACAGACCATTTTAAAATTTGGCATGCATGTAGTACACATAGATATCTTTAAATGATCACATGGGAATTATGATATTTTGGTAATTTTCTTTTATATATTTTTTTTAATATATTTTTTCATACAAATATAGTGTATTTTTTTTTAAATCATTAAAAATAGACCTTTAAACTTAGCAAAATAAGCAAGTGATCAATTTGTTTAATTATCAGTCACAACGTGTGTGCAATTTGATAAAGTTTGGACAATAGGAAAGATCTGATTTTTGCTCTTGAAAATTGGTTAAAAATCCAACATGGCGGATGGTTTTTTTTTGTGGTTACCATGGTAACCACATGTTTTTTAACAAAATAAACTTTAGAATTTGGTTCATGGACATACACTGTGTCCTTTAAGTATATTTAAAAAGTGTGAAAATATTATTAGAACAAATGTTAGTTTTCACCGTAGTCTTCTTCTTCCGTCCTTAGCCACCGACCGTCAAAGCAGTCAGTGGCCATTACGCCTAGTGGCGTCTTAGGGCAACAGCAGATAGGTTTTCTTTGCCATTGTTTCCCATCACGCCTATTGGCGTCTTTAGGGCAACGGCAAATCAATCCATTTGCTGTTGTTTCCGTAATCGAAGTGACTGGCAAACGGGTGATCAGCCCGTTGGTTTTTCACCGTAGTGCATCCCCTTAAAACTGTAAATTGTATTTAAAACAAGAAATATGCTTTTCTAATAATAATCTTATATAATAACTTATTTTATAAAAAATGTTTACCATGCACATACATACCTGCTTAGTCCTGTATTTAGACTCGATGGAAAGGTTGTTGTACGTATAGTGAGCCTGCGTAATACCACAGAATAGGACTGCCACAATTCCTGGTAGAAAGACGAACAACAAAAGCAACATATCAACTTCTGGATAGACATATAAAGTGAGACTTCATAGCTGCTTGAGACAGTAAACCCGTGCATAGATTACAGTGTGAGAATCTTGTCTCATATAGGGTAGTCCCATAGCAGATAATGAGGTGGGGGGGAGAGAAGTTTTACAGACTTCACTATACTGGGTCTCAGCTTTATCAGTGGGGTGACCCTTCCTTGCTGCCTTTGCCAATGACATTCATAAATTCACCGTCTGCAATGCTTGCGAAGAAACCAGCAACCATGCATCATGAGACTACAATTATTTTTCTTTCCTTTTTTTTTTTTTTGGTTGTTTTTTTTAACTTACATACTTAGTCGTTCCTCTTCTACTCTGCGGTGTAGAAGTTTGCGAGAGAGGAAGCCATACTATCCTATCAGCTGTCTTCTTCCTGGTCTGGTTCCAATTTAGTCCTTGGTCCATCAGAGATTGTCTAATCTTGTCCTCCCAGCAGACTCTGGGCCGTCCTGGAGGTCTGATCCCTGGCTCTTAGTTTCCCATATTTGTTGTGGCAGCCGATTTTTTTTTTAATGAATTAAAACAGAAATGTTTTTGGCAAATAAAGGGGTCGGAGTGGCTAAGAGGTATGGCGTCCACCTTGAGTTCTAGAGGTACTGGATTCGATTCCCAGTTGAGGGAATATAATTTATGGAAATTCTTTTCAGAACAAGTGGTCCTAATGATGTCATACTTCCCCCTGCTCTCCTGGGTAGTGAGATTGGATGCCTACCCTTCTCAGATAAGGGTGAAAAAAATAGGAGGTCCCGTGTGTAAGTTGCGCATGATAAAAATCCCATGGCAGTTGGAAATCGTAAAGAGTAGGCCCATCAAGCCGTTGCCTTGGCAAAATAAAAAAAATTAGAAACCTACCCACCACAAAAATATTTACAGAATGTGTGATTCCTATATACACACATTGGGAATCTCGCCAGTGCTACGGAGTTCGTGCACTGTGCTGACATCCTTCTTGAGTGATCTAAGGGAGGAGATCGGAGCACTGATGGAGTTGTCCGTGTGCAATGAAGATAGTCCTTAAAACCAAACCAAACCAAACCAAGTTCTTCTGGCAAATAAAATGAAGTGCTGACGTATGATACAGGTTAATCTACATAATAAAATTGTTTTTTTTTTAAAATAGTATATTCCTGACGAAATTTTCAGTTCCTTCAAATATGCTCCACATCCTACACTGGGAAACGCTAGTACCACATATACAGGCCTGCAACAATGAAGCATTACTAACATCAACTACCACTAGCAAGCCATTCCCTTCTGTACCCTCATCTCCCCCAGGAGCATAGGCTTTCAACAAACACATGCCAAGTTCTCCATTCATAATCAGTCGTAAATTCTGAATTTGTACCTGTTAAATCAGCAGCCTCGGCAGCCTGGAAAGTGCTGTAAGACATCAGGAAAAACAAAGCAGTCTCCAGCAAGGGAAAATCCCGTACTTTGGTAAACTTGGTTAGCTGAGCTATCAGTCAAGGTTTGCATACTGCACAAAGTTATCTGTATCATGGTACCAAAACCAAAACCATCCTTTTGCTCCTTATGGAGCATCAGTGCAGACAGTTGTCTGGCAGGAAGCCTGCGTCAAGCATGCACATGATTGAAGCAGCAGTTTCTGTAGCAATTTGTTTGACATGATGGGGTTGCCAGCCTCATAAATACCCTGCATGATATGTCTGCAGGAGCAGTGGTCCTATTCTTTCTTTTTCTCATCAGAGACCTCCGGCAGCTGCATGAGGTCAAGCCAAAATGTTGAGCTAGAAATTTAGTTTCAGTAATGTTACAGATTCAGAAAATGAGGAGGAAAGTTAAATATAGTTTATGTAAATGATAGTAGGGAGCCAACAAGCACTGACTGATGGATTTAATCCTGATTCAACCATGAGGTGTGAAGTATCTTCTTTTTCTTAGATACTTAACCGCTGATTGAGAAAGTGTCAGTTATTATCAAGCCTTGTGAAGTTTTGTAAGGCAACAATGGTGGCCATCCTTCCTTCTATGGCCCAATCCTGTCCATGCTTTTCATCTCAGCCCCCATTGTTCTCAGCCAGGCTGTTTTCTGTTGGCCTCTCTTTCACATTCCTTCTGGGGTAAAAAGCATGGCATTCCTGGCGTTGGTCACAGTATCTCTTATCATGACATGGCTCACCAAATTCAAGTGCCTACCCACTTTGATCATATCTTCTCAGAGTAATTAGTTCTTAGCTGGAGATGGTATTTGACCAAAAAACGTGCAGCATTTTCCTTAGGCAAGTTGTGAGGAAAAATGACTATTTGGACACTTTCTTTCAGGTTACTCTCCAGCATTCTGCATCATACAGAAGTGTAATAAGTACACAACTCTCATTTATTCTTAATTTGACGTTTCTGCTGTACTTGGAAGATTTCCAGATGATAATTAGATAAGCAAAGATTAAGTTAAAGTTAGTCCCAAAGCAGATACATGCCACATGGGAGTGAAGTGTTAGAGGCTTTACTATACTATTCCCAGCATCGAGTAGTAGGGCGACCAGTTCCTTTCCTCGCTGCCTTTTCCCTCCTTAACTCAAGAGCAAAGTCAGGTATCAATTTACAGCTGGGTAGACTGGAGTGTGCCGATATCATTCTGGCTATTTTCATTCTCCTACTGATGTTTTAGCTTGTTCCGCCATCTAGTTTTACTATGCTTCCCTGGTAAGTATATGTGTTTGTCTTAGATATGAAGTTTACAGACTTATAATGATGCAGCATTTCAGTTTAGCCCCATTGGCCTCTGAGGAGCTAAGAAAGAATAGGACCGTAGTTTCCTCAGGCATGGTTGCTGTTGTAGTTGTTATTGATCCAGCAGCGCTTGGGCTCTCGCCCTTCGGCCCAATGCCATGTAGTGATATCTGCATGTTTTCACAAGTTGTTTTGTTTCTCCGTACAAGGTTTTCCACTTATCTGGCCTGGGAGGAAGAAGCATTTTTCTAACATCATCGAGTGCTGGGTACTCAAAGAGGTGGTGGTCAACAGTTTCGTAGGGGTAGTTACATAGCTGGCACCCTGGAGGGTGTTGTGGTCGGGTTCTGTTCACGTGACTGTTGAGTGGTATATGTGGTGATCTGAGTCGAAAAATTATGCTCTGATCCCTCCTTGTAAGATGGTTGATGTTGTCATTAGGATCAGGACCAGTCATATGTCAAGAGCCTCTCTTCCAGTGTTTCCCATGGTCCATCTGTTCAGTCAAGTTTCTTTGTTTGTTGTTCGTATGAGTGTTTTGGCTGTTTGGAGAGTTGCTGCTGTGAGTGGTTGTTCTTGTCTTGTTCCTTTCTTTGTTAATCTGTCTGCTCTGTCATTACCTGGTGTATTTGAGTGGCCAGGGATCCACAGCATAACTATTCTGATGTCATAGGAAGTGATAAGCTGATAGGCATCGAGGATTAGTTTGGCTAATTCAGTTCTACAATGTCCACTGCCTTCCAGAGCTTGTAGGGCAGACATTGAGTCAGTAAAAATGACAATGTTTTGTACCTTTGAGGGAAAGGCATCAAATACAGTCTTCAGATGGTATACAGCTGTTTCCAGTGCAATGATTTCAGCTTCATAGTTGGAGCAAAACTCCCCGCATGCATCAAACAGCTCGTCGCAGGATCCTTCTGGGTAACTTATGTAAACTCCGTAACCTGCTTTGATGGTGGCCATTAAATGCAGATCCGTCAGTATAGACATGTAATTATTCTTCAGGGTAGGCATCAATGGTTCTTTGTGATGCACACATAAGACTGACTGGGTCGGCCTGTTTGGTTGTTCCATCTAATTTCATCTGTACTTCTGGTGTTTTTAAGTGGGTATGTGGTGGTAAATTCCTAACTACTTTCTGTGTATCTTGTCTTCTTTCTTGGAGGTGGTATCTATCTTGTATTTCATGGACATGGTGTAAGACTGACTTGTGCTTTATTCTTTGCTTGTGTACCAAAGTTTTATACAAGTGTGGTGAAGTGGGAGGTTATAAATATTTATAGGGGACTTAGTGTACTGACTGAGATCAGCTGTGAAGGTATCTATATCTAATAAGTGTAGTGTATTATAGATAACCTTACTTGCTGCCACATATATATATATCTCAGTCAGAATTATTCTGGAATAGTGTGATGACTACGTTGTATGTCTAGGGTATGTGTATGATGAAGTGTAAGTCATAACAACAACAGACGGATAAACAATTTAATTTATTCCACCACACTTGACAACACTGTGACACTCACATACATAAAACACTCTACAAGGATATCTTAAAGGAGTCACTGATAACTTTTCAAATAACAATATGTATTCATTGCTGGCATGAATGAATATGTGTCCTGATTCAACTACAAAGGGAACCAGGAATCACAATCAATTTAAATTACAAGTTATATGTACAGAATTTATCAATATGAATATAGTAGTGACATATATTATTTAAAAGTATCCTATGTGTGTCAGTTGTGTAGTAGTAATATGAGGTAATACTGGTTTTGTTTTGTTCAAGCTCTGTTGGTATTTGTCATCATGACTTCAATAGTTTGTCTTTAGGGGAACTATTATTGGAGATGTTCTCAGTTCCTGATATTAACACAATTTAATTCCCCTCTTAATGTTATTTTTACAAGGTCAAATTTTAAGCTGGGGGTACATAATTTTGAGCTCAGCTGGCCACATCAGCTTATCTGGCGTGATGGCGGCAGGAACAGACTCCTCTGCTCGACTCTCCCCTCGGCTCTGGAGACACCTCACTGATAGCTAAATGGACCAAGGAGTATGCTGTCCGACTCTGGATTCAGCAAAGCTCTGACCAGGTGCTGCTCAATACCATCAAGACCACGGTCCCTGAAAACAAGAAGGATGTACCTTCTACTTCATAACTAATTTATACTCTCTTTTTACACTGAGCACAATACATCACAAACATTGAGTTCAGAGCGTTAGGCCAACTGTCAGCTTCATCTGAAATATTTTATACCAGTATTTACCTCCTTAATGGTTACCACGCCTCTGCACTTCCAGCATTATTTCTGTCTAATCAATAATCTAGGTGTCAGTGTACTGTTTGGCCATTCCATGCAGTTTTACTTCCCTCCGACACCTTCTGTTCAGGCTGGAGCATTATAGGCTTTACATCAGGTTTGCTACTGAACTACACATATATACAGGCATAAATTAACAATTCACATTCAATTTTCATTAAAAGATACTGAATGTTTCAAGCTTACCACAATTCATGGAAACAAACACAGATACGTTGATTAGCAATGAATTCTGGCACAATTACTGGCACAAATTCCCATCTGCTTATGTTCCAGGCTTTTATTTAGCAAAAATATGAGCTGGCTTCAACGCACTGTTGCTTTATCAAGCTTATTTGCACTAGTGGTCTCGAACTAACGCTTCTAAGTGAGTATATCAGCGAGTCTGGCCAATCGAGCCACGTTTCGACAAGGGTTTGAAAAAATTTTAACTTCCTACGTCTCCCCTAACAACCAGGATAGCATTTATAGCCCGACTAATCGTGTTTAGCCTTACATATCATTCCAGCCAATCAGTTCAAATGTAACTTGTGGCCCATTTCCCGTACAATGGTGGTGTAAAAAAATCTACCACTGAGCGATTCTGATTTTGGGTGTTGTCTGACAGCACTATCATTTTATTTTGGCTATAACTTGTTAATTCCTAGACTATTTGCATAACGTTGTACATATTCTTTGTCAGCAAACCCTAAGGAACCCAAATATATATATTTAATAGAACTAATATGCTGCGTTCAAAATATGCAATTCCTTCTACCTCCTGTTTCGAAGATGTGCTGTCTGGGTACTGTAATGTTTTCAAACGTAAACCCATCTATTGTTATCTTTCCTAATAAGCGTTTTTTGTGATTTTAAAACCTAACTCTGGGAAGGGTAGTGAATTTATCACTGTCCGTCTGAAAAAAAGTTAGTGCATGTAGTCTTACACGCATGATGGCAGCATTTGTGTATCGCGCGACGCGTGTTTAGTGTTCGGCTTTCTGCCTCTCCCTTCTCGCTATCCTTTAGTCCATCTGTCTTTTGTTTTTGGTAACATAGTGTAGAAAAAGACATGAATGGAATTTAAAATTTAGGTCAACTTGCATATTTCAAGGTTTTTCTTAGAAAGGCAGCACATTTTATTGTGTGTTTGGGAAACGCGTGTATGTTGCAGAAGGCCTTTAATATCAACGTGAAAGCGTTACAATTTGCCGACGAAGTAGAAAAGAAGGGGGATTTCGAGTACTGTCATTGTGACAGCACTGTTCTTTACCATTCTTCTTCCTTTATTTATTATATGTATTTATTAGGCTTTATATTTACTTGATAATTTATATATGTGGATTAGAATATTCCACGACAACAAGGTGCCTGTTAGGGTGGTTTCGGTTCATTCTCTTACATCTTTCATAAACTTCTAAAGCAGCTTTATCTCTCCGCAAACTGGAGGGTTCCACATTTGTGTGTATTTCACATGCAGCAGTTGGCGTTGATCTCGAAGCTCCACTGATTAGTCGAAGGGCATTGCTTTGCACTCAGTCGAGAGACTCTATGTTTGTTTTGGGGCAAGTTGTAAGCAGTGAGTTGTTATATTCTATCACAGAACGGACATAGCCAAGGTACAAGCCTCTCGGAGTTTCCTTGTCTGATCCCCAAGAAGTGCCAGCAAGCCTCTTCAATAGTTGTAATCGCCTCAGTGCTTTGTTCCTTGTATTCTCAATATGGTTCTTGAGGCTGAGCTGCCAATCAAGTGTGACTCTAAGATACATGGGATGTTCTTCTTTTGTCACTTGGTGTTTGTTTAGCCACAGGTTGATATTCTTCTTGGCTACTTTATGGCTTTTGGTAAAGATAGTGTACACTGTCTTTGTATAGTTGAGGCATCGTTGTAAAAGGAAACTAATATGAGCTTGTGCACGGGACTGGCAACCTCATCATGTAAAAAAAAGTGCTACAAAAACCATCATTATGGGAGCATGACTTTTGACGGCTGGCTTTGTGCAAGGGAGACAACCACTGCTGTGATTATATGTTGCATAAGGAGGAAAAAAAAAGGATGTGATGATTTCAATTACGTTTCCACAAAATTGCAGAGCAAATATGGCAACAGGCATTTAACAAGACAATTAGATTATTTTTTTTTCCATCCAAGTAAAACTTGTTGTTTACAGAAGCAGGTTATTTTGTCTAGACAGATGTTTATTTTGGTCGAGTCAAGTACATTTTTTGTCAAGACATGAACATTTCTGCTCATAGAAACATTTTTGTGTGTCTAGAACAGCTAATTTTTGTCAAGTCAGGTACATGTTTGCCATGTCTGGTAGACTTTTGCAGTCAGGCAGATGTTTTGCCAAGATGTAAACTATTTTCTCACAGAAACAGATTTTTATCTAGATGTGGAAGATTTTTTTATTTTTTGAGTCAGGCAGATGTTTTTGTCAAGACATGTAACATATTTCTCACAGAAACATAGTTTTGTCTAGACAAGCAATTTTTTATATTTTTTTTCAGTCAGACAGACATTTTTGTCAACACATGTAAAACTTTTGCTCATAGATGCATTTTTTTTTTTTTTTGTCGAGACAAGCATATTTTTGTTTGGTCAAGTCAGGAAGATTTGTTTGCAGACAAATGTTTTGCTCACTGAAGCCTATTTTGTTGTCTAGATAAGCAGATTGTATTTGGTCATCAGGCACATTTTTTTGTCGAGCCAGGTAGCTGTTTTGTCAGGGTGCAAACTTTTCGTTCATAGGAGCATATTTTTGTGCCTAGACGTGCAAATTTTTTTTTGTCGAGTCAGGTAGATTTTTTGCCATGACAAGTAAAATTTTTGCTCACAGAAGAAAATTTTTTGTGTCTGGGTGAAACATAGGGCCACCACTCAAATGGCCGCCTGGCAGGAAAGCTGCGCCAAGCATTTTCATGCTCTTGCAGCAGTAGTTTCTGAGGCAATTTGTTTTACATGCTGATGCAGCCAGTCCTATGCACAACCTCATCTTAGTTGCCTTATACGACTGTCACAGATAGAAATAGTGCCGCAGTCATCATCCACTTTTGCCCCTCCTCATTTAGTTTATAATTTTTTGCTACATGAACGAAGGATTCACCAGTGCAATTAACACGTGAGCCATCTGGCAATTAAGCCCTATGTGAAACAGAGAAGTGAAGCGCGGAGCATGGCGTAATAGATTCTTTGATCAAATTATACAAATCACTTGTATTATCTATTCTCTTGTATGGGTGTGAGGGCTGGATACTCACTGCAGATACGGAGCGAAGGATTCAGGATTTCGAGCATAAATGTTATAGAAGAATTTTGCGCATTTGCTATAAAGAGCACAAAACAAATGTCTATGTTAGAGAGAAGATAAACACCTATGCAGGCCACCAAGAACCACTTTTGTCAGTAGTGAAACGTCGAAAGCTTGCCTGGTTTGGGCATGTAACTCGTCATGACTCCCTTTCGAAAACGATCCTTCAGGGAACAGTCGAAGGTAAACAGAGAAGAGGAAGGCAGAGAAAATCCTGGGCTGATAACATCAAAGAATGGGCAGGACACGGTTTTTCCACACTTGTACGCATTGCTGAGGATAGAGAGCAGTGGAGGACCCTGTCTGCTGATGCTTCCACCATGGCACCCCTACGACCCATGACGGGTTACGGGCTGAGATGATGATGATCAGGGGAACACGATGTTAAGTCTGAGACGGACCTTGGATTGTAAAACTTTCAGGAGAATTAATTGCGTTGCTGATATTCGGCAAGGTGAAGATGATGAAAGTCAAGCCAGAGAGGGTGTCGGTGGCAGAGTTGGTAACATTACCTTTGATCAAGAGTCGAATGGCAAATTGGCTCAGGTCTGGCAGTGGTGTGATTTTCTCATTAAAGAACAATAGTACAGAACATATCAATATATACCATGTCTCTCCGATAGCCATGATCAGTTGCCAGAAATCTATCTGAATTCACTAGCTCGTAATCTTAAGATTTCTCGTACAGAGTGAAAATTATTAGATTTTCGTGGAGTGTTTCATTTTTCTGATTGCGGCTGATCAAACCTGAGTACTAGCGGTTTTTTTCTTATGGCCATATGAACTTATGATCATATGAACTTATAATATTATAAGCATCCAAGAATATTTAATATTCATGAGCTTCTTTGCTGTGATCTGTGCGGTCCAATTTTCCTCATTTTCATGAGAGAAACCAGAATAGAACCATTAAATTATAATATTAACTGGGACAGAACTATTACCAGATTTACTTATCTCAATCTCATCAGCCAGCTGTGGTGAAATATATCGTCAGTAACATTTGTGTAACTTAACCTAGCGTTTCAACCACAAGAGGCTAGACAACGCAGGAACCATATATATGTTCTATTTATCTTACATCGGCGATCACCACACATGAACCTTACTCCAACCAACTGAAGGCATAGATAACTTATTGTATCCAGGACAAATTAAATCACCGACTCTAGCGACTCCCGTGAAATTTGCAGTCAGCAACTACGACTAGTCTGGGGCTAGATTCGGCAAAACTAACATTTGACACTAAATAGTTTTATTACTTATTAGTGTATTTCCTTGGAATGCCTGAGACAACTACTGGGGTAAGCATAAGTGCGACAGTGGCCACTGTGTGTATGTGAATTGAATGAATAGAGAAAGAAACTTACGTCTTTTGTTAACATCATAAACTTACGTGGTTTCTTCTTTCTTTTTCTTTATCTCAATATTCTGATTAGTCACGGTATAGATTGCATTAAGAACATATTCTTTTCCCATCCTGACTATTTCATAACTTATTGTTACCTTTTGATCTTTCGGGTAAATTAACCTCTGTTGGGACCGTCTTGTCTTTTCCTTTACCAGAGGGGGAGAACCTATTTGATTAATTTCTTCTTTTGCAATTTTGTCTGTAAACCATGATATAGTGATGTATATGCTTATTGTTGTGATCTTTTATTGATAATAAACTTTATTAAACCTTTAGTTATCGCGTCGGTCAACCCCTATATCCAGTATATCCATAACCATTATATGTTATTCATAATTTGTTTTCACGTTCATTGTCGTGAAATTCTACATCCACATATATAAATTAAAAGGACAATATAAGGTCTAACAAATAAATTTAATAAAAGGAAAGAAGAATGGTAAAGAACAGTGCTGTCACAATGACTGTACTCGAAATCCCCCTTTGTTTTCCACTTCGTCTGCAAATTGTAACGTTTCACGTTGATAGTAAAGCCTTCTGCAGTATACACGCGTTTCCCAAACACACTAAAAAGTGTACTCCATTTCTAAGAAAAACCTTGAAATACGCAAGTTGACCTAGAATTAAAATTCCATTCATGTCTTTTTCTACACTATGTTACCAAAAACAAAAGACAGATGGACTAAAGATAGAAAGAAGGGAGAGGCAGAAAGCAGGCACAGGCAATACTAACACGAGTCGCGCGATACACAATTACTACCATCACGCGTGTAAGGCCACAAGCACTAGCTTTTTTTCAAATCGACAGTGATAAAAACACTACCCATACCAGAGTTAGGTTTTAAAATCCTGAGAAACGCTTATTGGGAATTATGACATTATACTGGTTTACGTTTGAAAACATGACAGTACCCAGACACCCTAAAGTTTGGAAGTGAGGAAGTGGTAACAGCGCGACTATCCTAGTGGAAAATGCATATTGGCTCCATTAAATTTGTATATTTGGGTTCCTTAGGACTTGCTGACAAATAATATGTTAAACGTTACGCAAATAGTCTAAGAATTACCAAATTATAGCCAAAATAAAATAGTGAGGGTGTCAGACAACACCAAAATCAGAATCGCTCAGTGGCAGAATTTTAGGCCACCATTGTACGGGAAATGAGTCTCCATGTTAACTCCTATTTGATTGGAGCGCAACAAATGTAAGGCTAAACACGATTAGTCGGACTATAAATACTATCTTTCGTTGTCAAGGGAAACGGGAGTAGAAGTACTTTTTTTCAAACGATTGGGTAAACATGGCCTGATTGGTTAGAGCTGCGAATATACTCAATTCAGGGCGTCTGTTCAGGGCCACATCTTGTAATAAACCTACTAAGAAACAGTGCGTTGAGCACCAGTGTATATTTTTTCCTAAAATAAAGCCTGGGACATCGGCAGATCGGAGTTGTGCTATATTCATTGCCATTCAACGTCACTGTGTATTATTTCCATGAATTGTGGGACCGTGGTCTTAAAGTTATTGAGCAGCACTTGGGCAGAGCTTTGCTGAATCCAGAGGCGGACAGCATACTCCTTGGTCCTTATAGCAAACAGTGAGGTGGCTCCAGAACTCATTGAAGTAATCGAGCAGAGGAGTCTTTTCCTGCCGCCATCATGAAAGATAAGCTGATGTGGCCAGCTGAGCTCAACACTATGTACCCCCAGCTTAAACTGACATTGTAAAATAAAATTAAGAGGGGAAATTAATTGTTTTAATGCCAGGAACTGAGAACATCTCTAATACTAGTTCCAACAGAAACAAACTATTGAAGTCATGATGACAAATACCAACAGAGCTTGAAAAAAACAAAACAAAACCAGTATTCCTCATATTACTACTACACAACTGACACACATAGGATAATATTAATAAAATATGTCACTACAAGATTCATATTGATAAATTCTGTACATATAACTTGTAATTAAAATTGATTGTGATTCCTGGTTCACTTTGTATTTGAATCAGGACACATATACATTAATGACAGCACTGAATACATATTGATATTTGAAAAGTTATCAGTGACTCATTTAAGATATTCTCATAGAGTGTTATATGTATGTGAGGGTCACAGTGTTGTCAAGTGTGGTGGAATAAATTAAATTGTTTATCTGTCTGTTGTTGTTGTGACTTACACTTCATCATATACATACCCTAGACATATAACGTAGTCATCACAATATTCCAGAATAATTCTGACTGAGGTATACATATGTGGCAGCAAGTAAGGTTATCTATAATACACTACTCCTATTAGATATAGATACCTTCACAGCTGATCTCAGTCAGTACACTAAGTCCCCTATAAACATTTATAACATCCCACTTTACCACATTCATGTGTATTTGTCACAGAATTGTGTGCATGTGAGTGTAGTGTAACTTGTATTTTCGTACAGGGAGAGAAAGTGCGTCTGATATAAATATCGTCGTCCAGATAGGCTGGAATAGATAAAATTAGTCTATCCAGAGACTGTCCTTTCTCTTACACAAACACCTTGTGAGAAAACTACTACTTACCCCTTACTTTCACATTGTCATCACTATCACCTCTGCTCAGACGGGACTATAAACTTCTATTACCTATCTGAAATTCCATCCATGACAACGACATGCCTCAGTAGTCCTATTCTTTCAGTGTCTCTTCAGATACCCCCCGGAACTGCACTGGGCCCCTTCCATCATTCTACTCCATATTCTCTTTGGCCTCCCTCAAAACAATGCCACTTTAGATTTTCTTTTGTCTACCCTTCCACCATTCTTGATATGAATCCTATTTAAAACTATTTACTACGCTCATCTATGTCTCTTGTTTCTGTGGAAAGACTCAAATTATGGGCATAAATATGATGTGCCCAGCAAGGATACAAATGCTGTGATGATGCCCATGAATGTTCCAATGGCAAACGCTCCAGCAAAAACACCAGCAAATTTTCCTACAGCATTAAAAAATGCTCCGATATCAAATGCATCTGAAGAAATTTCGCCATATGTTTCCACTGACCTGAAATTTAAATAAAAAATACGAGTTAATATAATTTTAACTGTAATAGCATTAAAAGGCAGTCCTTGTTTCAGAATCCCCCTGGGTAAGAGAGGCAGAGACAGACCAAAAAACACATGGAGAAGAGAACTGGCGACAGAAATGAAAATGACGAGGAAGACTTGGACAGATCTTGCGTTGCTGGCACATGACAGGAAGACTAGGCATGTGTTTGTTGAAGGCCTATGCTCCTTGGGGAGCTAAATAGTACTGAGTGACTGAATGAGCTAAAAAATACTTGGCTAGTCATCTGCAAACACCTGTTCATTTCAATCAAGTGGTTCAAAATAGTTATATGGTTACGTGTCTGAATTTCCAATGATAATATCTATACAGATGATCTAGTAGTGATGATAGTACACGTCCTTGTCTTAATCCAGGCATTATGGGAAACTATTATGAGAGGCTCTGATACATGGAGAACAATAAAAACAAACAGTTAATGATTTTTATAAATCGGTGCTTGTGATGAACAGAAGGATTGAAGTGGTATGACAAGATCACTAATGTGGAACTGATGACAAGAACCAGACAAGTGCCAGTGGAACAAGACATGAGAAGAACCAGACAAGTGCCAGTGGAACAAGAGATGAGAAGAAGACGCTGGCGATGGATATGACACACATTGAGGAAACTTACTAACAGCCTCACAAGACAGTCTTGTTCTGGAACTCCCTTGGGTAAAAGAAACAGAGGTAGACTGAACAACACATGGAGAAGAGAACTGGAGGCAGACATGAAAATGATGAGGAAGACATGGAGACACCTGCAGCTGATGGTACATGACAGGAAGACTTCACATAAGTTTGCTGAAAGCATCCGAAAACCAAAGTATTCGGAAAATCAAAAGTTTTTCTGCCAACTTTTAGGCTATTTTCGAACTGATTTTTGAGCGGCTTGGGCTACTTTGGGGGGAAATCCTAAAACCAAGAAAATCCAAAAACTGAAACACGGCCGTCCCCAAGCATTTCAGATTCTGGGTTACCAACCTGTGGCAATTTTGTGAAATAATCCATGTTCTCACTTCTTCTTTCTTCAAGTACCATGCCTGGTGGTGTAGGAGATCATGTCTATCCACAACTCCATATCTCCAGTGCTGTATATCAATTCTGTTGTCAACGTCTGTCCATGCCATGATGTCAGAATGTCCAGTATCCTGTAGCTTTGTCATCCTTTATCTTTTTGTTCCTTCAATCTGTGCGAAGTCTGAAGATTACCACTTGTTCACTTCTGCTGAGCTGGTAATGCACATCATTTTTATTGTGGCCTAGATACAACACCCCACTTTCTCCTGTATCTGTCCTTGATAAGACTCTTGGCCTTTTCATAAGTTATGCCTGTGTCAAGTTGAGGTAGCTTTCCCCCTTCCTTTGCCAACCTGTCAGCCTCTTCATTTCTGGGTATGTTGCAGTGAGAAGGAATCCACAGTAAAACAACTCTTTTGAATTGCTGACACAGTTTGTGAAGTTTTACTCTTAGGTCATCCAGGTCGGCATTACAGATTGGGATACCATCTATTCAACAAATTAAGAAGAGGTACTACTGATCAGTCTAACTGTGGCATTGATATAATGACTACTGAGCACCTACTTCAAAGGTGCTCAACATATGAGCAACAGAGAAAACACATATGGCCATCACCAGTACCATTCCTAGAAAAGCTCTACAGATATATCAACAGCCTCAGACAGACCACTGCTTTTTTTTAACATATTCAAGTTGACATCTGAGGGTGAATGAAGAAGTTCTTTCAATCTCTCTTGTTGTCACAATCTATTCTGTTGTTCCTTTCTTTCATTACATATCCAAAGTGGATTGGTTCCTTCTAATGTAAGGAATCAGCTTCCTTTGTCCACTGGCATCTTTCAGGACATCTTCATTACTCTTTTTAGATGTTCACTGTATTCTTAATATACTTAAATAAAACCCCATCTCTGTAATATATACCAGACTGCAAGTTCTTTTATTTTCGAACATGCGCCCTAATATAACCTTGTGTCTAGGTTGAATGGGAAGCGCTTTGCCAAAATGAGGCAAAACTCCAGTTCAAAAAATTAAATAAAAAAATAAAATCTCTGTGATGCCCAGAGCTTTTTCTGCTTGTTTACTCGCTGGTCATGACTCACTTCCATATGTCATGATTGGCTCTGTATAACACTGAAGAACTCTCTATATTTCTTTCATTGACAAAGATTTTTTGCATAAACTATAATGTTTGGTTTAAAAGCCACTAATACAATAACAAAATGACCAAGCTGCTATTTAGTAAACTTTCCCCAAAATACAAGGGAAACAAATACACATCCACATCAACACCGGCGGTCATTTAACACTTACTCTGATAAGACAATAGCCACAGCATCATTTAAGACACTCTCCCCAAAGACCAGGGCATACAAGTCCACATCCACATGCAGATCATTGAACAATGCCAGGATAGTGACTGTAGAAACATAATAAAATATACTCACAATCCTAAACTAGGTTTTCTCACAATGTCACATGATCCTAAACTAGGTTTTCTCAGAATTCACACAATCCTAAACTAGGTTTTTCTCAGACTGCCACACAATCCTAAACTAGGTTTTTCTCAGACTGCCACACAACCCTAAACTAGGTTTTTCTCAGAATGCCACACAATCCTAAACTAGGTTTTCTCAGAATGTCACACAATCCTAAACTAGGTTTTCTCAGAATGTCACACAATCCTAAACTAGGTTTTCTCAGAATGTCACACAATCCTAAACTAGGTTTTCTCAGAATGTCACACAATCCTAAACTAGGTTTTCTCAGAATGTCACACAATCCTAAACTAGGTTTTCTCAGAATGTCACACAATCCTAAACTAGGTTTTCTCAGAATGTCACACAATCCTAAACTAGGTTTTCTCAGAATGTCACACAATCCTAAACTAGGTTTTCTCAGAATGCCACACAATCCTAAATTAGGTTTTCTCAGAATGTCACACAATCCTAAACTAGGTTTTCTCAGAATGTCACACAATCCTAAACTAGGTTTTCTCAGAATGTCACACAATCCTAAACTAGGTTTTCTCAGAATGCCACACAATCCTAAACTAGGTTTTCTCAGAATGCCACACAATCCTAAACTAGGTTTTCTCAGAATGTCATACAATCCTAAACTAGGTTTTCTCAGAATGTCATACAATCCTTGGAGACTGTCATTTGAGTTCTGAGGTAATGGGGCAATCATCATTTTCCTTTGCGCTCCTTACCAAGCATGAAGCCACCACTGCAGCTGGTCCCCTTGCAGGACGACTGCACCAAGTATTCATTTTCTGCTGCAGCAGTGGATTCTGAGGCAATTTAATTTACATGATCAGGTTACCAGCCCAATGGACAACCTCATGTTAGTTGCCTTGCAATACATTCCTGAGGCTGCACTGGTGTATTTCTTTCTCTGTTTCTTCAGAGACCCCAGAAACTTTATGGGGCGTATAGTGGCAATGATACTGTATAAATGGATTTTCCAGTTACTATCATCAACATCACCCTTCAGGTCCCCAAGGAGCACATCTTCAACAACATATGCCATGTCCTCCTGTCACATGCTAAGTCCTTGTTAAGGTTAAAAAGGGAGGTGATACTTTGTATATGGGTTGGTCACAGTAAACTAAGGGTTACATCACTTGAAGACTTGATTAACGGACATCCTGTCACATGCCAAGTCCTCCTGTCACATGCCAAGTCCTCCTGTCACATGCCATGTCCTCCTGTCCCATGCCGTCAGCTCAAGGTCTTAACATGTTTTCCTCATCCCTTTCATTGCTTTCTCCAGCTCTTATATAGATGCCTATCTTGGCGTCCCTCTACTTCTCATAAACTGGGGATTCCAGGACAAGAATAGACTTGTAATGTTTTAAACAGGTTTCCTACAGGTGTTTCCTACAGGTGTTTCCTACATGTGTTTCCTACATGTGTTTCCTACAGGTGTTTCCTACAAGTGTTTCCTACATGTGTTCCCTACAGGTGTTTCCTAAATGTGTTTAGTACAAGTGTTTCCTACAGGTGTTTCCTACATGTGTTTCCTACATGTGTTTCCTACATGTGTTTCCTACGTGTTTCCTACAGGCATTTCCTACATGTGTTTCCCACATGTGTTTCCTATCAATCGCCGGTGCTTACTTCTCATCTCTTGCTCCACTGGCACTTGTTTGGTTCTTGCCATCAGTTCCATATTGGTGACCTTGTTGTATCATCTCAATTTTTCTGTTCTACGCAAGCGCCAATTTATGAAAATTCTTGGTTGTTGTTTTTTTATTCCCCTCCAAGATATAAATGAACTGCAACATGACAATCTGGTCATAAGCTATGCAGTTTACATAGAAAGCCATGTCTTTTATGTCATGCTTTGAGAGAGTTAACTTAACAAATGCAATTTTTATGTAATATTTTTTTTTCAAAATGGGTTAAACTATACTAAGTACCAACATAGTCGAGGTTCATGAAATATACACACTAGCAAACAATAAAATTGGTTCAATATAACATTTAAGACATTTTTCAGGGCTGTGGAGTCGGTGTCATGGAGTCGGTCATTTTTTTTTAGTGGAGTCGGAGCTGGAATTGGAAAAAAATGTCTGGACCCCAACTACAAATTTTCTGCCATATGACTAGTAAAAAACTAGTCGGGGCCGGGAGTTTGACTTCTAAAATTTCAGGAGTCGGAAATTTTTTTGGCCAACTCCACAGCTCTACTTTTTTTCCCTTCCAACAAAGGTTTATTGCACATGACATTCCTCATTTTACGGCATGGTGTTACTGCTTGTCATTCTTTTGTTAATCTCTGTGTTGCATTTTTTCATATGATGCTATCAATGTGCTTTAGTATATGAGTTTATGGATCTCTTTTAACACCGCCCGTGTGTTACCAGGGTCCGAAATGTGAGCAAAGAAAACACTGAACCTACCATGCGTGTCGTAAGAGGCAACTAAGGAGCGTTGGACATGAGGCCAGCCATCTCATTGTGTAGAAAATTTCAACAAACAATAAGTCTATTCAGTCATCCAAGACAGAAGGTCCTCTGATAAGGAAGAGACTTACGCAACAAAGAGAAACAAGGAAGACAAAATGAAAGTGCTTGATGAGGGGTCACAAGCAAGGGGGTCTGAACATACACAGGAAGATAAAAGATGCTGAGAATAAATGCAGGAAATGATAACGGTCCTGTACTTGAAGAAACACCACTACAAGATGTAGAATCATACATATACCTTGAGGAAGTTGAGGGGAACTGCGGTAAGACATGGAGTACAATGGATGGGTGTGAAGAAAAAAAATCGAAAAAAAGGTGATTCGTCTTACGAGGACAAAAGACAAAGAAAATAGTCTATGTTACGGCCACAAGGCCTTTGTCAGGGAAAGGAAAGAAAGTGAAGGCTAGATAGGACACATAAGAACTTAAATATATATATATATATATATATATATATATATATATATATATATATATATATATATATATATATATATATATATATATATATATATATATATATATAGATACATACATACATACATACATACATATATACAAGGGGATTGACATAAGTCTTGGGCCTGACCATGAAGGACATGTCACAGAGAGCTGAAATTTTGTATAGTGTTTATTCCTTTTCAATATAGCCACCATCTGAATTGACACACTTCTGCCATCTCTGCTTGACCTTGAAAAGACCTTGGGAGTAGAACACCCTATTTTTCAAACTAAACCAGTCATCACATGCCAGTATAACCTCTTCATTGCTGTCAAAATGATTTCCTTTTAGCTGTTTTTTAAGATTTGGGAATAGAAAAAAGTCTGATGGAGCCAAATCTGGAGAATATGGTGGGTGTGGAAGAATTTCAATATTCAAATCGTTGGCTGCTAGCTGCACAAGCCGTGCTTTGTGAGAGGGCGCATTGTCATGAAGCAAAGGAAGATTTTGAGTGTGCGTTATCCCTCGTTTCCTAGTCACAACCTTTCTTAATTTGGTGAGAAGATCTGCATAGTACTGTCCATTAACTGTGTTGCCACGAGGCAGATAATCTTTCAAAAGGACACCTTTGCCGTCCCAAAAAACAGTCAGCATCACTTTTCCTGCAGATTTCTGCGCTCTCGGCTTGACAGGTGTTGGGGAGCCCGGGGTTTTCCATTGCATGCTGGCAATTTTGGATTCGGGGTCATAATGGTGTACCCAAGTTTCATCTACTGTCCCCATGGTCTCCAAAAAAATTTTTGACAGACACTTTTTGAGCAACTGTTGACAGCAATTTACCCTCGTTTGCTTCTGTTCACGTGTCAACAGTCGCGGAACCCAGCGTGCACACACTTTTCTCATGTTCAGTCTGTTGTGTAAAATTCTATAAACTGTTCTTTCATTTAGTTTTACTCTAGCTATCTCCACAATTGTCATTTTTCGATCCTGGTCAATGATTTTCTTCACTCTTGTTGCATTTTCATCGTTGCACTCTGAGGCTGGTCTACCAGATCTTGGCAGATCAGCAACATCTGAGCGGCCGCACTTAAACTGTTGACAACAGTTTTTTACCGAAGTATATGAAGGACAAGCATCACGAAACACTGGTTCCATCTCCCTGTGTATTTCTGTAGGTGTTTTTCCCTGAAACATCAGAAATTTTATCACAGCTCTGACCTCCTTCTTTTCCATTGTTTTGTCAAATCTGTGGAGCAGCAGATCCGGTCAATAGGGTACATTGCGCCGTGCACCGTAGCGGAAAAACCCATTAAAGAAACAAATGCGTACTTCACACAGTCAGTGCAAATATGATGAACTTTAAATGTGCCAAGTTTCATCTTCCTCCTGTGACTCCTTCATGGTCAGGCCCAAGACTTATGTCAATCCCCTTGTATATAATATATATATATATATATATATATATATATATATATATATATATATATATATATATATATATATATATATATATATATATATATATATATATAAAACCTAGGTACTTCCCTGAAGGCAAGGCATCGAAATCCTACCACTATTTGCTGTCCGCGAAAAGACGCGCGTGGCCAAAAAGGAAGTGACTTCCGCCACCGGATGTACACAATACATACTAAGAAACTAAAAAAACTAAAAAAACGAAACTGAACAATAAACTACCCAAACGTAATCAAAGTGGGGACTGGAAATAGAAGAGGACAGAATGAGTTGGAGATAAATAAATATGAAATAAAAAATCAAGACATATTGAAAACAGTGTATTATATATTCATACATATTAAGGAGGACGGCATAAAAATAGAAGAATAGGATAAGAGTGGAAAGAGTCAAAATAGAGCAAGAGAGGAAAGGGTGACTTCAGACAAAGGTGTGTAAAGTGTTAAGACCAGCTTGTTTTAGACACCCCATGCAGTGGATAAGACGGTTCTCAAGCTGTTCTCAGCTAGCAGTGTCAGAGGAGCAGGATCAGATCGCTGTGACCTGGATGTCGATGGGACCATGGTGGTCAGGACCATTAAAGTGTATGGCAACTGGTGTGGATTTCTGCGGAGAGATGTCATTTAAGTGCTGGCTGAATCTGTCCCCAAGTCGTTTGCCTGTTTGGCCAATATAGGTTTTGCAGCAACGTTTACATATGATCGTATAAATGACATTGCGCGACTCACACGTGAAGCTACTGGTGATGGTGTACGTAGCCTCAGGAAAAGACACCTTGTGGGTTGAGATGACATACTTGCACGTGTTGCATCGTGTCTACATGGTAGTGTGCCAAAGTGAGTGGCATTCTCCTTTGGGAGACGGCTGTGAACAAGAAGATCCTTCAAGTTCTTGTCGCATCTATATGCCACCAAAGGTGCTTCACCGAATACTTCTTGGGTCACAGACTCTGCTTGGGGGATAGGGAGGTGGTGGAAAAGGATCTGTTTGACTGCAGTACTGTGAGGGTGATGGGTCAAGATTAATATGACTCTATCCGAAGTGGATTTATAGTGAGGTTTGAGGGCCTCCTGACGAGAGATGGGGAGCACACGTTGGAGAGCAGAGGTGAGAACATGTTCCGGATAAAGTCTGCTACGGAAGAAATCCAACATCTCATTGGCTCGGAAGTGGAAGTCATCGTCTTCTAGGCACAAACGGCGGAGGCGGAGAAGTTGTGAAAATGGAAGGGAGTCACGACAAGCCCGAGGATGAGAAGAGGTATACAGAAGGTAGCTGTGGGCATCTGTCGGCTTGTAGTATACTGAGGTATTAAGGCTCCGATGGTCTCCGAGCTCTTTGGTTTTTTTCTTGACCAGCGCACTTGTCCTTCTATATCCACTGACACTCTTCTCCGTCTTGCCGAACTGGTCCTTCAACTTAACTCCTTTGAATTCAATGGTCAATTTTTTGACCAAATTAGTGGTGTTGCCATGGGAATGAAGATGGGTCCTAGCTATGCCTGCCTGTTCATGGGCCACTTGGAGCATCAGATATGGCAACAATACTCGGTCCTTTCCCTGGGTTTTACTGCACATATATCGATGATGGCACAGGTCTCACAGATATGTCTGAGACTGATTTATACCGCTTCATCGATTTTGTCAACCACTTCCACCCCACCATCAAGTTCACCTCCCTCAACTCCACAGTATCTGTCAACTTTCTTGACATTATTATTACTATCACACCCTCCGGCCTTAATACCTCAGTATACTACAAGCCGACAGATGCCCACAGCTACCTTCTGTATACCTCCTCTCATCCTCGGGCTTGTCGTGACTCCCTTCCATTTTCCCAACTTCTCCGCCTCCGCCGTTTGTGCCTAGACAACGATGACTTCCACTTCCGAGCCAATGAGATGTTGGATTTCTTCCGTAGCAGACTTTATCCGGAACATGTTCTCACCTCTGCTCTCCAACGTGTGCTCCCCATCTCTCGTCAGGAGGCCCTCAAACCTCACTATAAATCCACTTCGGATAGAGTCAAATTAATCTTGACCCATCACCCTCACAGTACTGCAGTCAAACAGATCCTTTTCCGCCACCTCCCTATCCTCCAAGCAGAGTCTGTGACCCAAGAAGTATTCGGTGAAGCACCTTTGGTGGCATATAGATACGACAAGAACTTGAAGGATCTTCTTGTTCACAGCCCTCTCCCAAAGGAGAATGCCACTCACTTTGGCACACTACCCTGTGGTCGGACACGATGCAACATGTGCAAGTATGTCATCTCAACCCACAAGGTGTCTTTTCCTGAGGCTACGTACACCATCACCAGTAGCTTCACGTGTGAGTCGCACAATGTCATTTATACGATCATACGTAAACGTTGCTGCAAAACCTATATTGGCCAAACAGGCAAACGACTTGGGGACAGATTCAGCCAGCACTTAAATGACATCTCTCAGCAGAAATCCACACCAGTTACCATACACTTTAATGGTCCTGACCACCATGGTCCCATCGACATCCAGGTCACAGCGATCCGATCCTGCTCCTCTGACACTGCTAGCCGAGAACAGCTTGAGAACCGTCTTATCCACCGCATGGGGTGTCTAAAGCCAGCTGGTCTTAACACTTTACACACCTTTGTCTGAAGTCACCCTTTCCTCTCTTGCTCTATTTTGACTCTTTCCACTCTTATCCTATTCTTCTATTTTTATGTCGTCCTCCTTAATATGTATGAATATATTATACACTGTTTTCAATATGTCTTGATTTTTTTATTTCATATTTATTTATCTCCAACTCATTCTGTCCTCTTCTATTTCCAGTCCCCACTTTTATTACGTTTGGGTAGTTTATTGTTCAGTTTCGTCTTTTAGTTTTTTTAGTTTCTTAGTATGTATTGTGTACATCCGGTGGCAGAAGTCACTTCCTTTTTGGCCACGCACGTCCGTTCGCGGACAGCAAATAGTGGTAGGATTTCGATGCCTTGCCTTCAGGGAAGTACCTAGGTTTTATATTTATTTAAGTTCTTATGTGTCCTATCTAGCCTTCACTTTCTTTCCTTTCCCTGACGAAGGCCTTGTGGCCGTAACGTAGACTATTTTCTTTGTCTTTTGTCCTCGTAAGACGAATCACCTTTTTTCAATTTTTTTTCACACCCATCCATTGTACATATACCTTGGTAGTAATATAGACAACGTTGGAAGGACAGACAAAGATATCGAAATAAGAATACAAAAGGCTACAGGAGCTTTCATTGCATTGGAGAATATTTGGAGATCAAAAGAAATCAAGTCCAACCAACAAAAATCACAATCTTCAATTCAAGTATCATGTCAGTCCTATTGTATGGCTCTGAAACATGGAGAACAACAAAAACCAAACAGCTACAGACTTCCATAAATTGGTGCTTACGTAGAATAGCAGGACTGAAGCGGTAGGGCAAAATCACTAATGTGGAACTGATGACAAAAACCATACAAGTGCCAGTGTAACATGAGAAGAAGGTGCTGGCATTGGATAGGACACACGCTGAGGAAACCTGTTGATAGCATTACAAATCAATCCTTGTTCTAGAATCCCCAGAGTAAGAAAGACAAAAGGAGACCAAGGAACACATGGAGAGGAGAACTAGAGACAGACATGACAGGGATGAAGTAGACATGGAGAAGTCTTGAGCAGATGGCACAAGACAGGAAGACGTGGCATAAGTTTGTTGAAGGCCTATGTTCCTTGGGTAGATAGATATAAGGTGGTGATGATGGTGATGGCGTGATGTATTTTTTCACATGGTGTTATCAATGTGCCTAAGTATTTGAGTTACTTTTTTAATGCTGTTCCATTTATGTCAATAATGAACTTACAGAAAGATTGATCACTAATTCTCTATACGAATGTATGTTGTTTTAAGATTACAAACCTTGTGAGTCCCCTCCCATCCCCACCCAAGACCTGTATCTCCCTCAGTTTAACCAGCCAATATTAGATAGGCCCCATGTGGTTCCAGGGGGGTCTCTGAAGAGACAAAGAAAGAACAGGACAACTGCTCACTCAGGCAGGCCATACATAAATGTTGTGCATGGGGCTAGCAACCCTTACTTACTTACTTACTTAGTCGTTCCCCTTCTACCGTGAGGTGTAGAGGTTTAGAAGAGAGAGCACCAGACTATCCTATCGGCTGTCTTCCTCCTGGCCCGGCTCCACCCCAGCCCCCGGTCCTTCAAAGATTGTCCAATGTTGTCCTCCCAGTGGACTCCGGGTCGCCCCGGGGGTCTGGATCCCTGGCTCTTTGTTTCACATGCTTGTCGTGGTAGCCGATCTTCTCCCATTCTGCAGACATGGCCAAACCATCTTAGTTGGGACTGTTCTACCTGGGTCTGTAGGGGGTGGGATTTTAGGCCTTGACGTATCGTCTGGTTGCGGACCATGTCTCCCCTTGTCACCCCAACCACCTTCCTCAGATACCTCATTTCTGAGGTTTGGATCTGGCTTTTGTGGGTTGTAGTCACCGCCCATGACTCGCATCCATACGTCAAGACCGGGACACAGGTGGAGCGGCACACAGCCATCCTCGTTTTCTTAGCAACCTCTCTTGCTGAGGAATCCTCAATTTATGGCCTGAAAAAGTCTCCCAGCTGCTGCTTTTCGAGCGGCCAACTCTTCCTTGATGCCTCTCCTTCGGTCTATAATAGCTCCGAGGTATCTAAAGTGGCCGACCTGCTCCAGGACCCGCTCTCCCAGCCCAATCTGATGTCTTCTTTCTTCTCGTGATATCACCATGGATTTTGTTTTGGAGCTGCTTATGACCATCCCTCTCTTCTCCAGCTCTTCCTTCCAGACTTGCAGGTTGGATTGGAGATGTGCCTCTGATTTAGCAATCAGGGCAACATCATCAGCAAATGCCAGCTCTGAAATACAGACCTGTCTCATCTTCCAGTACCCCACTGAAACTTTCTTGTTCTCTCCTTACATGCCTTGATGACATCGTCCATGAGGAGTATGAAAAGACAAGGTGACAGGATATCACCCTGTCCTACACCAGTGGTGGTCCTGAATTCTTCTGACTTATGGTTTGCTGTCCTCACATAATTTCTGCAAGACTTGTAGAAGCTCTGTATAGCATGAATCAGAGGTGCTGGTATGTTCTTCCTTGCCAAACAGTCCCAAAGTTTGCTCCAGGGGATCCTGTCAAACGCCTTTTCCAGATCTATGAAACAAAGATGGATCTCACTCTTATACTCAAGGGCCTTTTCACTCAGCTGTCTGAGTGTGAAGATGAGGTCTTGAGTACTTCGGTTTGCTTGGAATCCGCACTGGACCTCATCCAATTGTGGCTAGCAACCTTACCATAATTTATATATATATAATCCCAGCTTTTTCTGTCACTAACGCTAAGGGATGCAACTTTGGTTGAAAGCTGACATTAATTGTATTGTTTCCCTATATGTACTGTCGCGAAAATTGTAACACTTACCAAAGAAGAATACCCAAATGACGGTGTGCACAAAAATATATTTATAGAATGTGTGATCCTGTATACACACATTGGGATCCTCGCTGCTGCTACGTAGTTCGTGTACTGTGGTGATGCACAGTGGGTTTTTAAAAATACTTTTGAATAAGTAAAATTACCGTTAGGTATTAGTGCTTTTGAATGTAATTCCCGTCTTTTGACGGGCTTTTACACGAGTGTAAAATACACTGCTACAGAAACCACTGCAGAAAGAGCAAGTTCTCTGCTTGATGCAGGCTTCCTGAAAGGGGACCAGCTTCAGCACAGGCTCCCATGCTCAATAAGGAATGAAATGGACAATGGTGATGATACACACAGCCGATTAATCGTCAAAAAATGTCAGAAGACACTGTTGTACTTACCAGGATCTGTGGCAGAGAGATAAGCTCCAAACACAAAACATTCATTCAGGGTAATGTTGATGTCATGCATCAGCCTTGTTAGACCGTACATTATTCCACTGAAATATGTCCAACATTACAATACTCAAGTATAACCAAAATTGATACATGATATGTTCTCAACATTATAGCAAAGATGCATTTTTCAACATTACTGCAGAGAAATATGTTCAACATTAGAGTAGTGACATATAGTCACCACTACTGAAATGGTGTATGTTCAACATTGCAGCACTCAATCATAACTAACATTACTGCACTGAATTGTAGTAATATCAGAGAATGACATATAAATACGAGGGGCGTTAAGAAAGTAATGCACTACATCATTTTTCTCAGCTAATAATGAAGATAGAAGCATGAAATTTTGCACACTTCAAATATGGCATGTGCCAATTGTGTGCACCTAATTGCACCGCAACCGGCCAAATTATACAGCTGCCCTAAACCGTTAAAATGGAGCGTGTTAGCAACTTGCGTTATAAGCAGCGAATTGTGATAGAATTTCTCATTGCAGAGAAGGAAACTGTTGTGAACATTCACAAGCGTCTATGTGATGTGTATGGAAGTTTTGCAGTCGACAGGAGTACAGTCAGTCGCTGGGTTCAGAAAATCAAAGAATCAGGAAGTGGAGAGATGGAGCTCCTTGATCGGCCGCGCTGTAGACGTCCTGCCACAGCCACCAATGCAGAAATGTTGAAATGCGCTGAGGGCATTATTGTTACTGATAGGTGAATCACTACTCAACAATTGGCCTTACAGCTGTCAGTCAGCATTGATAGTGCAAATGCAGTTATAAAAACTCTTGGATTTTCTAAGGTTTGCACAAGATGGGTTCCTCGATGTCTCACAAATGACCACCAATTGCAAAGGAAAGCAATTTCTTCTGAACTGTTGGAGCGTTTCAATGCTGATGGAGAGAACTTTTTGGCTAAGATCGTTACAGGTGACGAAACCTGGGCACATCATTTTGAACCTGAGACAAAAAGACAGTCAATGGAGTGGCATCAACCGCAATCACCACGAAGAAATAAATTCAAGACAATTCCTTCAGCTGGAAAGGTCATGATCACTGTCTTTTGGGACATTGAAGGTGTGATTCTTGTGGACGTTATGCCAAGAGGAGAGACAATCAATTCGCAAGCTTACATTAAGACATTGAAAAAACTCAATGTTTTCGCAGAGTTCGGCTGCACAAGAATCCAGCAGACCTGCTTCTCCTTCACGACAATGCACGCCCTCACACAAGTCTGGCAACACGGGAAGCAATCACCAAATTGGGTTGGACTGTACTACCCCATCCACCCTATAGTCCCGATTTGGCACCCTCTGATTTTCATCTATTTGGTCCACTTAAAGATGCACTCCATGGGACAAGGTTTGAAGATGATGAAGGAGTGATTCATGCAGCGAAGAAATGGCTACATGATTAAGACAAAATCTGGTACGGGCTAGGAATACACATGCACTTGTTTCGCGCTGGCAAAAGCCGTACAAGTTGATGGGAATTATGTTGAATAATACTGATGTTTACATAACATATCCATGTATATTGTGTATAAATTTCATGCTTTTTGAATAAACAGTTCCTGAGAAAAACGATGTGGTGCATTACTTTCTGAACGCCCCTCGTACATCCAACATTACTGCACTCAAATATATTGAACATGTTACCATGTAAATATATTAAATCATTATCAATTTCCTTTCTGTTCCTTACGGAGCATGGAGCCACCACTGTGGCTGGTTCCTTTACAGGAAGTCTGCACCAAGCATTCACTTGCTCTTGTAGCAGTAGTTTCTGCAGCAATTCCCTTTGCGTGATGAGGTTGCCAACCCCCTGCACAACCTCATATTAGTCGCCTCGTACGACATAACTGACGGAACAGTAATCCTATTCGTTCTTTGAAGCAACTGGATACACATGGGGTCAAATATATTTATTACTGAACTTCTTAGTAAGGGAGGGGGGAAGGAAGGATGGAGGGAAGGAAGGAAGGAAAGAAATAAGAGAAGGACAGAAAGGTGGGAGAAAGGAAGGAGGGAGGGAGGGAAGGACAGAAAGGAGCGAAGGGAGGAAGAGAATACGGAGAAGGTGTGAGGTGTCAGCCAGAACTTTTCAGTATTTTCCTTATACTTTCAGGAAGAAAAAACAAGTAAAGTAAATAAAGTCCTAGTGATTTTTTTTTTTAATTTTATATTTTTTTAAAATTTATCAAATTGTTTAAATTGATCGATTTATCTCTAATTAACGGCATTCAATTAGTTAATCGCTGAAATTTTTTTTAATGAATCACAGCCCAATATATATATATATATATATATATACAGGGTGTCGCAAAAAAATGTATACAGACTTTGAATATTTATTAATACAATGTCAATTAAAATACATCCAAGAGTTATAATTCAAATTACAGAGAACAGATGTGTAATTATTTTGAGCTATCGCATGTGTTCAAACTGATATATATATATATATATATATATATATATATATATATATATATATATATATAGAGAGAGAGAGAGAGAGAGAGAGAGAGAGAGAGAGAGAGAGAGAGAGAGAGAGAGAGAGAGAGAGAGAGAGAAAGACAGACATACAGACAGAGAAGAGAGAGACATGCATACACAACACATACAGTTACAAATATTATACATGCTGCCACTTTAGCTGGTCCAAATGTACATACCCAACCACAAGTGCTGATATTGTTGTGCCCACCAATGCATACATTAAAATTGCACCAAGGTTCTTGAAAAAATGTTTCTGAAACAAGAACAATATTTTGAAGCTAGAATGTATTGGTTAAATGCACAAAATACATAGTAAAATGGTGAAATTTAACATATAAGCACATGGAATATGTGAAACACAACATATAAATAAAATAAATAAGTAAAACAACATTTAAGAAGAAGAAATACATAAATATTTTGAATAATAACTTCAAAAATGTAGCACAAATGTGAAATAAAAACATACAACAGGTAATGAAATAATACAAGTTTCAGGGATCCACTTTTGTTGTTGTACCATATGCACTTAAAAAACTGAAAACACATTTTCCATACTTTCTGTGACAGCGCCATTCCCTTCAATGGATACATCGTTCTAGCACAACCATGGCTATCATTTTAGCTGCCATTATAGCGTTACTCAGTCAGGATCTGAAAACAGAACACTAACCATGTCTGCTGATGGAACAGCAGCCAATCTGAGGAGAGGCACATCGAAACTGCCCAGGTGTTAACCACGCCAAGGCTTAGCCTTTTAAGATTCTTTGTGTCTTTTCCATCGCCAGACGCACAGACAGAAGCTGCTTGTTAAAGTCTACTTCACGACTATGCTTTGGACATAAAAGTCCAAGAACGCTGTCTGTGTTTGGTGGAATTAAATTTTGTTCCCTATAAAGCTTTATGTTGCCTCATTTACTAAGTCTGCTGCTGAAAGGGCTGTAAGAAACCAGTAATTACTGTGACAAAAGTTGTTTACAATACAGTGTAGAATCGACACCGAGCAGGCTTATTGACCAATCAAATGTCGTGAATCACGGGGCACGCCGACGCAAGCAAGATGCATTAGGCAAAATGGAGATTTTGAAGAATATTGGTTTGTGTTAGACTGGTCATCGATCAGAAAAGATATTAGGGACCAGAATTATTGTGAAAAGGATTTCCCCTTTGATTCTATGAGAGGATTGTGAATAAATTGATATAAGGAACAACGGTAGAAGTTTAGCATGTACTTAGATAAATGCCGGGACCCAAAGGCGCAACAATAGACAATAGACAGTCAGCGACCCATAGCTTGACTGCTTGCGTCAGGATCAGCGAACCAGAGCTGACCAAGACCCTACTCCATCTCCAAGTGGTGGTCCTGGAAACAGGCTGCATCACTGCAGTCTGGCTGAGTGAGTAGGGATCGAAGAGGGAAGGCTAACCCAGTCCCCAAAAATGCCGTGCGGAAGTCGGATGTGTTGGCCGAAAGGCGCAAATATTGCAGCTTCGCTGTAAAAGGAACAATGCAACCAACGTCCTTTTCAGGACGAACGAGGAAGAAGAAGAAGATAAATGCTGTTACTTATGTCAACACTTGAGTTGAAAGCATAGCAAATTAAAGAAGTGACAGATCGTGGAAATACATATATAAGAAGATAGATCTAAGTCTGCTGAACAAAACAAGATAGGTTGGGACAGGATCGCGTGTATACAAGCTGAGAATGATGCAGGAAAAGTTTCAAGAAAAGCACAACTCAACTAAAATCATCAGTTCGATATGAAGGTCTCAGGCCTAGTTTTAGACTGTGACGTCAGTCTCTCTCTGTTGTACGATGTGGCCAATAAAAAGGGGAGCGCAAAATTGAAAGAGGTACACTGAAAACAAGTTTGAAACATACTGGATGCAGAGTTTGCCACTACGCTATTGCCATCTGAATTGTGTGCAGCCTGCCAAGCCATTAACGTCCAGTGTGTTTTCTGAAGTCTGATTGTTTCATGTAACAACTCAACCCATCTGTCAAGTATCAGAAGCTTGTATTGTTCATCAGAGGCAATCCCACAAAAGTGCAGGATCTCAAAGAGTGAACTACAGCTGGTCATTGGAAACCCAACTGCTGGGTCTGCCAATACTGATAACTACAGTGACAGTTCAGTGTCAGCACTATCAAGAATCAAAGTAAAGTGTTCAATAAGGCACAGACAGAACCCATTTATGAACCAACAGCCAGTATATTATGATATGAAACAAACATCTACAACAGTTATTCCAGTTATTGTAGAATTCAGTTGGATGATGACAATAATCTGTAAAGTCACAGGACTAAGAGAACAGTGATACTAGTAATATTGATTCAAGAATTCATTAACTTTATTAGACATGAGGATATTGTTCCAGATCCTGAAGTGTAAAGGACAATAATAACTATTAAAATTGCCAAAGGACTTTTTTTCAAGTAAACTATTTTTCCAGAAGGAAAGACTTTCCTACCAACACTTTAGTTAAGAGATAACATCAATGTTGTGAATATTTTATTGCTCTTTTCCAAACAGCAGAAAAGGAAAATTAATGTAAATATTAAATGATCATAATTGTACCTGAGGACTTGTTTACTTGTTACCATTGTGTTTAAAGTTATTGTTCATTTTATTTATCCCCTAGCATTTAATTAATCATAGGATAGTTGTAGGGAGGAGACACCTTAAATCCTGGTACTACTTCTTACCATCGGGGCCAGGATTTTCACAGTTTGACTATTCCTATGACAACTATACACCAGTGCTTTTTTCTAAGACTGGGGTATTAATTTTAAGACCAGAACTCTTGACTGCCATTCTATCCTGGTATCCTATCACCTGATTATCCTGGTATCCTATCACCTGATTATTCATCTACTATCAACTATATATATATATATATATATACTTAAAACAACCTCTCGTTACAATTACAACCCCTGTCAAACGATCCTGAATTAAATTTTCTTGTGACAGGGGCTAGGGTAGAACTCATAAGAAACTTTAATTCAGGATCACTTGACAGGGGTTTTAATTATTGGATGCTTTAATTGGTTGTTTAATTATTCGTTGAAGGGAATGGCGATGTCACATTTCTATTGCACAGAATACAAATGGATGGCTAGTTGTAGGTACTCCAAACTGAATTGTTAAATTACATATTTCTGTTAATAACATATGTAGATGGGTAGGTCTTTTTATTCTAAGCATTTTGGTACCAAATTTAGTGCCCTGGGTGAATTTATTCACAAGTTATGCAATTTTGAAAATTTGAAAAATTGGTCATGTTGCGTAACTTGTTAAAATGCCAACTTTTTAGTGGTTATAAATTTTAAATTTACAAACCTACACTGACAAAACTTTGTAAACACACTCTCATGTAAACAGACAACAAACTCAATATTTTTCATGAATGTCAAAGAATAAGAAGTTCATATTTTACTAGCTTAAAAATGGCTCGAGTCCCAGTTTTGCAAAAATGACCAAGGGAGTTTAAAACTAAAAAAAAATTGTCATCTTTAAAAAATCATTAAAAAATCAACAATTGCATCAGTAGTGATAGAAATTACACCAAAGTTATCAGGAAATTCAAGCTCTTTAAAAACAAACATCAATAAACTAATAACACAAAACACCACTCAATATAATGATTGCTAAACAGAGTGATCTGCAGCAAAATATGAAATTTCATTGAATTTTTTAAAACATCATTAAACAATAAACAACAAGTGCTCAAAGATGAAAATTGCATCAGTTTGTTAGGATTTTTATGCTCTAACATGGAACATATACACTTTAAATGTTCAGCCCTGCCATAATAATCTGTATTATGATTATAGCAAACAGTCCATTTCACACATAAAAAATACAATCTTTTCTAGTAGTAGTTAGTATATTCAGTGTGTGCACTCAGAACAAGCCAAAAATACCATTACCATGTCATATTATTATTCATATTGAAGTTTTCATTTTTATTTAGAAGTAGTAGGGACTGAAGAAGACGAGCCATTGTGGCAATACAGATTTTAGAGATTGAATCATAAATGAAACATTTCCAAGCTTTAATTTCTTACCACAGAGCTTCTGATAACGAATTTATGATTTCAAGACATTGATCAACTTGTTTTTAGATTTTGTTTCAGACTACATTTGTATTTCAAAATTGCCTAAATCTTCAACAGAACGACAAGGACCTCCATGCCTTTTTACAACCTCAAAAATATCAGCATTTTTAAAAATCTGTGCCAACTCTTTATCAATCTTTTTTTGCTGATTTTCTACAAATTTCTCTCGGATCATTTCTTTTACTTGTTCCTCCATTTCTCTATTTTGCTTGTTCAGAATTGGACCTAACCTTCTTACAGTAGCAAAGAGTTTCCATCTGACTGTGGGACATTTTTTTGACACAAACTTCATAGTTTTGTTACGATTTATGCAATGGACAGCAGATCTGTTGTGTGAAGTTGCATTCCTGCATTTATGCACATCAAAATCAAAGTCTCCGACTAGCGGCTATGTGTTTACGTTTGCACGGATGTCTCCTGTCTTCTCTGGGATCACTTTCATTTTTGGAAATTATGTAAGAAAATGGTTTTGCTCTTTATTTTGATATAGGACACATGAAAATCAACAGTTTTCCACTGAAAATATAGCTTTTTTGTCATAAAATCGCAAATTTTACAATCTTATCATTGTTCAATAAATATTTCCTAGGCACTGATAGACAGGGCATTCACTGCTGAACAATATTAGACTATTGAAAGCAGGCTGATGTCATTTGACACGCATAGCTGACGATTTGAAAAGGGTAACCCCCCTACTTCTCCTTTGTCGGGACCGCAAACAACTCATTTACACATACTTTTTAAACCCTTAAAAGACAAACCCATTCATAATATTTCAAACTATTTTTGCACCCATATAGACAATAAGAAAACAAGCTTTCTGTTGATACCAGTTTTATTTAAATGCTAAATGAAATAAAGTTGCACTCCTTGGTTGAAGTTATAGACAAAATGATAATTTTGTGCCGTAAGTGGTAAATACCGGTGGTTTGGAGTACCTACTAGTTGTTAGTAATTCATCATATCTTTCACAAATAATATAAACTTGTGAATGATATGAAGAATGAGTAAGTCACCCACCAAATTATGGCAGGAAATAGTTCTATTGTGCTTTTTCTGCGGCAAGCACTAAATTCTCCCGTGGTCATTCCATTCATTTCACTTTTGCTTCAGAAGTATGAAAACACAAAAACAATGGCACAAAAGCATAGAAGCTTCACCTATAATGAGCACTGAGGCTTCACTGGATAAGTATATACATATTTAGTATGAAGATACTTATTCATACTTACTCAAACTGCTTAATATGAATGCAGAAAATTACAGAAATTTTGTCATTGTAATGCAACAGTGGCAGGAATATTTCTAACAAAAAAAAAAAAAAAAAGTTTTTTTAAATCCCATGCCATGAAGGATATTGGGAAGATATGTGCATTATTTCAAAAAGGCGAGCAATTAATTCCCTGACTGAAACACAACATGAAAGGATTGCAAGTTCGGTAGGAAAGGATGGGACTAACATTACAGATAAGGCAATTAGTAAGGTTAATTACTGATTAAGGATATCTTCATTCGTTCACTCATCTGTTCATTCCTGATCTGACGTAAAATCATGCTAAGAGAAATGTAATAAAACTACTCACCCTTTTCATGCTATATCCAGCTTCAAATATAATTACAGGAAGCATCACATTGAAGAACAGTTCTGGAGAGAAAGTGACCTAAAACAAGAACAAATTTACCCGATAATTAAATACATCTACCTTCATATGACAGTAAAGTGTACCTTCACCAACTGCAAATCTCATCCCATTCCCTCATCAGTTTTCCTCCTCTCCCCCCAATTCTAAATCAGGGGTTCTCAACGTTGTTTTGATCATGACCCCCTTCTGAGCCTAATTTACCTCTGTGGCCCAGCATCAGTCACTGTTAGCTAGAAAAAAAGGTACTTTACCATCTTACTGTGGCCTCCTAGAAATATGGCATGTCCTCCTGGGGGGGGGGTGGGGGGGGGGGGGGGGGGGGGGGGGGGGGGGGGGGGTGGGGGGGGGGGGGGGGAGCATATGGCCCATATTGAGAACCACTGTTCTAAATGACACATTTGTTGTTTTAGAGCCAAATCTGTAAGTTCTTGGTTGTTTCTGTTCTCCATGATTATAATGTATGAAAAATTATTCTCTGCTCCCTTTTCAGGCCTGACAAGGGCATTCCCACGCCACTCATTCAATATTCTCCTTGTCTGCTCTTTATGGAGCAAGCACAACTGCAGCTGGCCTCCTTCCAGGAAACCTGTACCAGAGGACTTTCTCCTGCAACAGCAGTTTCTGTAACAACATATTTCACGTAATGAATAAATATTACATACATAAGGGTATGTTTCAGGCACTCGTGAGAAAATAAAGAAGCAGAAAACTAGACAACAGAAAAGCAACAGAAGTGATAGGTGTAGCGTGAGGTTTTTATTGGCTCTAGGATCAGTATAGTACTGACAATTACAGAAATAGAATTTCTGCAGAAAATGGTGAAGTCCCAGTATCTGAGAGAACTACTGGTATCACAACTTAGTTACGGCTGTGAATGATCTGATCTCGAAAAATTAGTAGAGAGGAGACAGTCATAAATTGCCACCCCCACTGTGTAACTAACTGTGATATTAAAACAAGGAAACAGATTTTACTTAACAATGATAAAATTGACAAGTCGTTCAAATACAATTTCCTTATTATTTATTTAGTATATACACTATCTACTCTTGTGCTGAAGGGTGGATGTTGAAAAATGGAATGCAATAGATTTGTAAGTTTACATATGATTTACAAATATTTATATTTATATAGATATATATATATTACAACAAGTTTTCCAATTATAGGAAACAAATTTATATCAGCTGTGCTGTTAATTAAGTATATATATATAAAATTTATCAACTATGCTGTTATTTTTGTCTCTTGCTATGCTACTCAGTTTTTCGTCCTTGACAGTTAAATGCTCACAATTCCTGACAGAAATGGTACTAATGTGTACTCATCTCTCAAAAGTTCTGTCCTTCTTAGTTTGATTCACACAACGCCTGCTGATAATCATTTCGTTAGCCCACCCAAGACTGAGGGGGACTAAAGATGTAGCTCCTGTGCAATCACTGTGCTCCTGCGAAGTTCCAGGCAGCTGGATTGACTGGACATACGACCTCAGGTTGGATGACACGAATAAAACCTGTAACAAGTAAAAATAGGGGCTAATTTCTGTCATCAAGCCCACCTATTTCTAGTGTATATGAGATAAGCGTGTGTCTCAGGTGTCTGCATGTAGGATGAATGAAATGGCTCAGTATGAGTTAGCAATAGCGAGGCAAGACAGGTGTCTACTTGCAAAACATTCTTTCTGATAAATTAATAGATGAATACATCCAATAATATAAATTCAAATTCAATACATGAATACATCCAATAATTTCAATACATGAATACATCCAATAATATGTACACCTAGGTGTGATACAACCATTTCCTTCCCCCTATACTATACCAGGCCCCCTCTGATAAGTGCTATACTGGCTGGTAACATATATCCTAACAATATTGTTGTGTTCTGATGATAGGAGTATATGAGACGAGGACTGTTTGGTTATATTTCAGGTTGGAGTTATAGGAGACAATAGATTGGAGTTATACGAGACAATAGATTGAAGTTATATGAGACAATAGGTTGAAGTTATACGAGTCCTAACAAGGACTGTTTTGGTTATATTTCAGGTTGGAGTTATCTGAGACAATAGATTGAAGTTATGTGAGACAACAGATTGAGTCCTAACAAGGACTGTTTTGGTTATATTTCAGGTTGGAGTTATCTGAGACAATAGACTGAAGATATATGTCGTAGATTTCCGATAGGAGAATTAAGACTAGGTTTGGTCCCTTCTGAATAGGTTTGAATAGGTGATAGACTCAGTGAGAGTTAGTGAAAGGTAATAGAATTTCCACACACGTGAGATGATAGATTTTGATATAGTGGCTGTCTCTGAAAGCGAAAAGAATTCTTCTCTCTCTCACCTATCTTCTACAACAGTTGTTACAGCGTCAGACAGACTACACCAATATACATATTACGTATATTTCTATCACTCACAGGCACGCACATACACGTGACGACAGGTAACACACAGACGTGGGAAAACTATAACAATGATATATATATTATCTAGAACGAGCTGACCAAACACGATTATTAAGTTCAAGAGCGATTTTATTATCAGGAAAAATCGGCTCACAACATCAAAGAAAGTACATCAAGGAAAATACATATACACATAGTCATAAAAAAAATCAAGGAAATGTTGCAAGGATGATAGCCCCGTTATAGTGTTAACTCTAGGTTTAGCCCGGCCCCGTTAAGAGAACAGATGATGGCGCCCGAGTCACAGATACATAGGGTTTGAGTCTAAGAGTTTTTCTTTGTTTTATCTCGTAATTATATGCACAGAGTTTGAAAAAAAAAAATCTGATTTAACCTAAGACAAAAACACAAGAACTCTAGCCTTAGCAACAAATTATGCAGATTGAAAAAAAAAATTAGGACAGCAACAGGGTGTCAAAGATAAAATAGTGAAAAAAATATCACTCAAACCAGCGTACACTCATTCATTCCGCCATGGCTTCTCATACTTGTACTCACGACTTTGCTTGCTGCCTCTTGGAACACATTGATTTTAGATTTTCACACAGACTCAAAAAAATGCAGTCTTCTGCCAAGAAGTCCCCAGTTCCAAAAGACGTATTTAACTTGGAGTCTCCGGGAACGACTACTTGGGTATGCAAATTTGTTCAAATGTCTGATTAAGTCACCTAACAATTATTCCAGGCGCGGGAGTTAGCAGAGCACAGTGTCAATAGCGTAGGTTTCTAAAAAATGATGAATGTCAGGTCGGTGCCTTCCCTCAGTATAGGATTCACTTTAGTCACACCACAGATTTGTCCACAAGATATAATCTAGTCGGGAAATGATTGTTAATATTCACGCCACCAGGCAGCAAATTATATAGAGTTTCTAGAAGAAATTAAGTGCTGGCTCCAAGGTCCAGTATTTATCATTACAGTCTTCGAAAACCCGTTATAGGGATATTAGTATTTCTGTCTAACTTGCACCGTCAGATCAGTGTTACTTGAGAAAACCCACGTGGTTCAAAATAAGGACTGTCTATTTCTTCACAAGTATGGAAACTACTACTAGGTGCTGGTAAAGTTAGGGTCACCCCAAAACTTTCACTGTGTGGAGGAAAAATAACACATATAATATAATAAACAGAATCTGTACTGGTTAAACCTTACATTTAAACTTGCAAGCAGAGAGCTTTGCTTATCATTTAAACTTCCCGTGACGTAAGTTATATTTAAAAATCAGCAATCCTCATAAATTAAGAACACGTGCGTATTCCGTCACCATTCATGAGGCTGGATTCTAGAGTTTATACGTTAGTTTAGAAAAATACACTCGACTGAGTATTAGCAGTTAAATTAAATTTATAAATAGCTACAATTGCCGTTATAAGCTAGAAATTTTAATTTTATTCTGCTTTCCACTGAATGCTTCCCTAGAAAATATAATAGCCTACCACTTTATTTCTCTTCTGCGCTAAAGAAATAGATTAAAATGAATTAAGCGATTTAACACTTTAACACTCACAAAATCTATATATCTATCATATTAATTACCTCAACCACAGAATTACAGGTAGTCGCACAACTTAAGAATAAAAATGCTGAAAATATTTCTGGAAGTCTAGAAGTTCGACAAATTGCCGAAACAAACTGAGATCTTCGCTAACAGCTATTCTGTTTTCGAGCGACCTATCTACTGTGGAGTCTATGAGCGAGAATGAAATTAAAGTTTCAAACTTGGCCAATATCTTAAAATCAGACAAAGGGCCCAAACTTACTTCGCCAAGCGAAATTATCTCCCCTACTCCCAACATTTACGTCCGCTTAACGCGTGTCGTAACTGTCACCTACTGACCACGATGTACGCGTGTCAGTTTCAAATCCCAGACAGCCTGACTCCATTGTAGGGCAGTTTTCACACTACAGCTGACCATGGCCCAAGTGAGCGCCGTGTCAGTTTGGGATTTTCCAGACAAATGTCTGGATACTGACCGGTGCAGATGTAAAGTATCACACCTCACCGGGACTAATGCCGAGAAGAAGCTCGCGCGCTCGGTGAGAATGTAGACGATTTGCTACGTCCTGTGTTCAGCGAACCGACTTATCACGCCTTCTGACGCCCTGCAGCCCTGACATCTACGTAATATCGTCCTAGCGCGATTCTCAGTTTTAGAGAAAGGAAAACAGGTAAAGTTTGCGAATTATATGAAAATAATATTCGCAAAACGAATGGATGAAAAAAATACAGGAAAAAATGAAATACAGAGATAATAAAAGAGAGAATTTGGGTGAAAGAATAGGAAGAAGATGTAGGAAATTAAATGAATATAAACCCTACGTGACAGAGCCTCCCCCCTTTAAGATATGGAAGCACTCCATGTCTACGTTATGGAGTTTAATTTCCTATAACCGTAGCTTCGGGGTGTCTGTCTTCTTCCCTCTCCTCTTCCCCCTCCATCTCTGTCCAATTCCTACTCAAGTCCACTCCTCAAAGTTTCCTTCCCCTGGAATGTCTCATATGCGCGCTTGAAAGAGCGTCGCCGCTTCTGACATTTTTGAAAGATTTCCTGTGATAGCGGTGGAATATCCCTGCCACTATCATCATCTTCGTCAGTTTTGGCGATCGTCAGGAGATGGTCGGAGGTTGGCACTGGTTTTTCCAAGTATCTCTTTAAGAGATTTAAATGGAAAACCTTCTCCTTTCCTTCAATAGAGATCTGGTAGTTAGCCTTAGAAATCTTTTTCAGGACGGTAAACGGCCCTTGCCATCCGATCTTCAGTTGGTTGTTCTCAGTAGGGGAGCAACACCAAAACAATCTCTCCTGCTTCCAGTTCTCTCTCTTCCGCGACTTTCCTGTATCGGTTAGCGTGCTTTGTGCGAGCTCGCTTAAAGTTAGTCGTTGCTAGGTCCCACCCTAGTTTCAACCTTTCCTTTAAAACCGACACATATTTACTTGCTGAGACGACTGTCTCATCCGCCTTCTCGTCTGTCAGAGACTGAAGTAAGGCTTCAAGCGGGCCCTTAATGGGTCTGCCAAATAAGAGTGTAGCTGGCGGAAATCCTGTGGAAGTATGAGGAGATTCTCTGTAGCCAAATAATGCTGCAGGAATACAGAGATCCCAATCTTCAGGTTTCACTTGTGCCAGCTTACTTAGCATCATGGTGAGGTTTCCATTAGCACGTTCCACGAGCCCATTTCCGGCCGGAGTATATGGCTTAGTGTGGATGTGCTGGGTCCTCAAGATCTTAACGATCTCATCCATCAACAGGTTTCGGTATGGAGATCCATTATCCGTCAACACTTGCTGAGGGAATCCCAACCGAGTGAAAATCTGCACGAGGGCTTCTGCGACATGCTTGGCATCTGCGCATGTTAGCGGGATAGCTTCTGCCCATAAAGTGCATGTATCGACTAAGGTCAGGATGAACCTGTTCCTTCTTTTAGTCCTTTCGAAAGGCCCTAAAATGTCGATCACAACCCGTTCGAATGGTGTTCCCATTATTGGCATTTCACCCATGTGGACTGGGGGTGTCCGTTGCTTGGGTGGTACACGTTGGCACTGGGCACAGGATTTGACGTACCTGATAATATCAGTGTTTACTCCTGGCCACCAATAATGAGTGGTTATACGTTGGTTTGTGGCGTTCTGTCCCATATGTCCGCTGAAGGGAAGAGAGTGCCCCATTTCTAGGATTTGGCTTCTGTACTGTTTCGGTACTAGGAGCTGGTTGTAACCTTGGTCAGGCTTGCCCGTTCTCCGATAAAGTACGCCATCCTCAGAAAAAATGTCCCCGTGCTGTTTGGGTTCCTTAGCCATGGGCAGTTTCCTAAAGCAGGGTGCCAAAGTAGGGTCCTTTTGTTGCGCTTCTTTAAGTTCCATAGGTAACAAATTAGGCGCAGGCTCCCGTTCCTTCTTGGTTTGCCCTCTTGTAGTTACTGCTGCCACAATCGGCTCTTCCGGTTTCCCAATACACACGTATCTCCCGCCAAGTATGACTGGGTAGATGGGATCATCCATAACAGCCGCTTTGATCACACCTCTGACAAAGTCAGAGTGTATCTCCACCAATGCGATGGGAAGCGCTGTAGGTGCATCACTCTTACGAACTCCACAAAGTTTGACGGTCTCTCCTGTCTCTTGACCGGGTTTAACCAGGTTTCTGGCAACAATGCAATCGTAAGAAAGCCCCGTGTCAAATAAGCAAGAAGTTTGAGAACCGTTCAAAATAACAATACCTCGCGTTGAGGGTCTATCCCCAAGAGGTTGGGAATCACTGTCAATAATTCCGCCTTGCGAGACTGTTAATAAGCATCCGATGCGTTTAGGCTCGGTGTGCTCGGTCTGATCATATGTCCCGTGCTCAGGGGTTCTCCCTTTGCCACCTTGTCCTTTCTGGCTACGCTGCCATGTAGGGCGGTCGGGTTGATCAGACTGTTTGGGGTGGTTGGGGTACTTGTTCTTGTAGAACTTGGATTTTTCAGGAGGGGGGTTTTGAGGTCCAGTTTCTCTGTGGTTGTTTTGGTTAGAAGCCTGAGAAGATTGCTCTAGGTTATGTTTTCGAAAATGCTCCTCTGTCGGTTTCCGCTTTGTGGCCGGTAGTTCAGCCAGCGCATTGTGATAACGCTCAGACTTTTCCAAAATGTCTTCAAGTTTTTCTGCCCCCTGCTCAGCGAGAAATCTCCGGGTATCAGCAGACAAAGTGTTCTTTATTTGTTCAGTTAGAACAAGTTCCTCAAGACCTTCATAGGTAGAGGGGAGCTGCGAAAGCTCAAGGCACTTTGTTAGATATCCCTTAAGACGAGATGAGAACTGGTGAAAAGTTTCAGAATTCTCTTTCCGGCTGTTGCGAAACAGTTGCAAAAACTTGCGAGCGTTCATTTCAAAGCGCTCCAGTAACGCTTTCTTCAACACATCGTAGTCGTCTTGTTGGCTACTTTCCAGCTTAGAATAAACATCATAAGCAGAACCTTTTAGGGCCTGGGAAAGTTTCATATTCCAACGCGACCTCTCTAAACCGTACAGAGTTGCAATTTTCTCAAATTTTTCTAGCCAAGTGTCAATCTTCTCATTTGGACAAGGGAAAGACTCAAGGGTGAAAGACATAGCGTTGAGTTGAAGAGATTGAGTGTTAGAAGGATCAGTTAAGGAAGAATGAGGAGAAGACTCTCCATTGCTGGAGGTAGAGGCAGCGCCAAGACTTTGGACTTCTAGAGCCTTAAGAGCCAACTCATGCTGTCGTCGTTGCTCATTTTCTCTTTCCAAATGCTGTCTCTCCTTCTCTCTTTCCTCCTGCTGTCTTTCCTTCTCTCTTTCCTCATGCTGCATCCTGCGAATTTCCATTTCCTCGTCCATTTTCTTCTGCTGTAATAGACGGTCTGCTTCTTCTTTCCTCTCCGCATCATATCTCTCAAGTTCGTCCCTGACAAAAGCTTTCGCTTCGTCTCCGTCCAAACCTTCTTGTCTCGCTTCGTCCCTGAGAAGCTGTCTAAGCTTTGCTCTCTCGGCCATATTAGGTCAGTGACTGAGACTATTGGAGAAAGAAAATAGGAAAAAGGATACACTGGTTCCTACCACTTACGAGAAAAAAAATTACCAAAAATCAAAAGATGATATATTTAACCCTGGGATACCTCCTCCAAAATAAAATCTAACTATCGCTGCTATTATCGGCAATAAAGCACTCAATGCAAAACACGACTACGCCAAATAAATGGTAGTTAAGATTACAACTGAAAAATAAGTTGCTACAGTGGAAAAGCAAAAGAATATTGCAAAAATTAAAGAGAAAAATAATCCCTTAATTTTTAAAAATCCACTATAAGTTCGCCCCTGAAGTCAGATCGGGTAAGGGAGGGAATTAATCTGGACAAAAAAGTCCGAAACACACTCCTTAACTTAGTTCAAACGCCGTTCTGCCTCAGTACCCAGTGAATGTTATACACTCACCACTTTACCAGCATTTAGTATTACAATCAGCAGTTAACATATATCCCGACAAAATCAACCTATAACCAAAATGTATATTATTCAAAGATGCTGTGGAAAAAAAAAACTTATTAGTTTGTGTGGTCAGCACGCCCGTAAACAGATCGCTAGTCTAGGGGGTAATTTTTTTTTAAAAAGATACACAACTCACAAAACATCACACTCTTACTCTATTACAGAATAAGAATCTTAAATACAAAATCCAGATAGACGAGTCCACGTTTGTCGTACTCGTCTTCCTATTCTAAGTTCAAAGACCGGAAACGAGCCCTCATTTGTCGTAGATTTCCGATAGGAGAATTAAGACTAGGTTTGGTCCCTTCTGAATAGGTTTGAATAGGTGATAGACTCAGTGAGAGTTAGTGAAAGGTAATAGAATTTCCACACACGTGAGATGATAGATTTTGATATAGTGGCTGTCTCTGAAAGCGAAAAGAATTCTTCTCTCTCTCACCTATCTTCTACAACAGTTGTTACAGCGTCAGACAGACTACACCAATATACATATTACGTATATTTCTATCACTCACAGGCACGCACATACACGTGACGACAGGTAAACACACAGACGTGGGAAAACTATAACAATGATATATATATTATCTAGAACGAGCTGACCAAACACGATTATTAAGTTCAAGAGCGATTTTATTATCAGGAAAAATCGGCTCACAACATCAAAGAAAGTACATCAAGGAAAATACATATACACATAGTCATAAAAAATCAAGGAAATGTTGCAAGGATGATAGCCCCGTTATAGTGTTAACTCTAGGTTTAGCCCGGCCCCGTTAAGAGAACAGATGATGGCGCCCGAGTCACAGATACATAGGGTTTGAGTCTAAGAGTTTTTCTTTGTTTTATCTCGTAATTATATGCACAGAGTTTGAAAAAAAAAAAAATCTGATTTAACCTAAGACAAAAACACAAGAACTCTAGCCTTAGCAACAAATTATGCAGATTGAAAAAAAAAAATTAGGACAGCAACAGGGTGTCAAAGATAAAATAGTGAAAAAATATCACTCAAACCAGCGTACACTCATTCATTCCGCCATGGCTTCTCATACTTGTACTCACGACTTTGCTTGCTGCCTCTTGGAACACATTGATTTTAGATTTTCACACAGACTCAAAAAATGCAGTCTTCTGCCAAGAAGTCCCCAGTTCCAAAAGACGTATTAAACTTGGAGTCTCCGGGAACGACTACTTGGGTATGCAAATTTGTTCAAATGTCTGATTAAGTCACCTAACAATTATTCCAGGCGCGGGAGTTAGCAGAGCACAGTGTCAATAGCGTAGGTTTCTAAAAAATGATGAATGTCAGGTCGGTGCCTTCCCTCAGTATAGGATTCACTTTAGTCACACCACAGATTTGTCCACAAGATATAATCTAGTCGGGAAATGATTGTTAATATTCACGCCACCAGGCAGCAAATTATATAGAGTTTCTAGAAGAAATTAAGTGCTGGCTCCAAGGTCCAGTATTTATCATTACAGTCTTTGAAAACCCGTTATAGGGATATTAGTATTTCTGTCTAACTTGCACCGTCAGATCAGTGTTACTTGAGAAAACCCACGTGGTTCAAAATAAGGACTGTCTATTTCTTCACAAGTATGGAAACTACTACTAGGTGCTGGTAAAGTTAGGGTCACCCCAAAACTTTCACTGTGTGGAGGAAAAATAACACATATAATATAATAAACAGAATCTGTACTGGTTAAAACTTACATTTAAACTTGCAAGCAGAGAGCTTTGCTTATCATTTAAACTTCCCGTGACGTAAGTTATATTTAAAAATCAGCAATCCTCATAAATTAAGAACACGTGCGTATTCCGTCACCATTCATGAGGCTGGATTCTAGAGTTTATACGTTAGTTTAGAAAAATACACTCGACTGAGTATTAGCAGTTAAATTAAATTTATAAATAGCTACAATTGCCGTTATAAGCTAGAAATTTTAATTTTATTCTGCTTTCCACTGAATGCTTCCCTAGAAAATATAATAGCCTACCACTTTATTTCTCTTCTGCGCTAAAGAAATAGATTAAAATGAATTAAGCGATTTAACACTTTAACACTCACAAAATCTATATATCTATCATATTAATTACCTCAACCACAGAATTACAGGTAGTCGCACAACTTAAGAATAAAAATGCTGAAAATATTTCTGGAAGTCTAGAAGTTCGACAAATTGCCGAAACAAACTGAGATCTTCGCTAACAGCTATTCTGTTTTCGAGCGACCTATCTACTGTGGAGTCTATGAGCGAGAATGAAATTAAAGTTTCAAACTTGGCCAATATCTTAAAATCAGACAAAGGGCCCAAACTTACTTCGCCAAGCGAAATTATCTCCCCTACTCCCAACATTTACGTCCGCTTAACGCGTGTCGTAACTGTCACCTACTGACCACGATGTACGCGTGTCAGTTTCAAATCCCAGACAGCCTGACTCCATTGTAGGGCAGTTTTTCACACTACAGCTGACCATGGCCCAAGTGAGCGCCGTGTCAGTTTGGGATTTTCCAGACAAATGTCTGGATACTGACCGGTGCAGATGTAAAGTATCACACCTCACCGGGACTTATGCCGAGAAGAAGCTCGCGCGCTCGGTGAGAATGTAGACGATTTGCTACGTCCTGTGTTCAGCGAACCGACTTATCACGCCTTCTGACGCCCTGCATCCGTCGTACCATCCGTGACCGAGACGAGTCCCGAAAAAACAGGGCTTATGCCTAATTTTATTCTGTTTTTCCGCCATATTGGGTGACAAGATGGCTGCAACCGACATCCGAAAAACAGGGCTTAAGTTTTTTTTCCCTGGCTTATACTTCGTGTAATTTATTCTGGCTCAGACACTGGTGAACGTTGCTTGTTGATTGGCTGGGGCATATTTGTATCCCGACATAGTGTATTAACTAAGAAGTGGGGTTACACACTCGTTTCACGACAATAGGCTAGGCGGAAAATCGAACCCAGGACCATCCGAACGGCAACACTTCTGCATTCCCCCTATTGTACAGTATAGGTCACATTACACAAAAGAAAAACCTGAACACTGTGTCTAGTAAATGATAGAAGACTGTACAGGACAGAGGGTAAGCTTGGTACTGCATAAACATATAATAGGGGGACCACAGAAGTTTTCATTTTCTCAATGGTAATGTCCAATCCATATTCATGACTTATGCTCAATCCATATTCATGACATGCTTCACTAGTTCTTGTAACTCCTGTTCACTTTCAGCTAAATGTCAAGTCAGTCCTATTGTATGGCTCTGAAACATGGAGAACAACAAAAACAACAACCAAAAAGTTACAGGCTTTCATTAATGGGTGTTTGCATAGAATAGAAGGATTAAAATGGTATGACAAGGTTACCAGTGTGGAACTGATGACAAGAACCAGACAAGTGCCAGTGGAACAAGAGATGAGAAGAAGATGATGGCAATGGATAGGACACACACTGAGAAAACCTGTTGATAGCATTACAAGGCAGTCCTTATTCTGAAACCCCCAAGGCATGAGAGGTAGAGGTAGACCAAGAACCACATGGAGAAGAGAGCTGGATACAAGAGGTGAAAATGATGAGAACGTGGAAAGAACTTATGGCACATGACAGGAGGACTTGGCATAAGTTTGTTGAAGGCCTATGCTCTTAGGGGAGCAGAAGGTTATGAATGAATGAATGAATTTAAATATACACATTTAACAAGGAAGTGTAGTGTTGTTATTGTTTAACTAGGGCTGCTGAGCTTTTTGCTCTTTTGTAGCCAATACCAAGTTGAAAAGTCCTTGGTATTATCTACACTCTAGATCTAGACTTTTCCTGTGGCTTTTCTGCCACTCTGAAACCTGTTGAGTTGAAGTCATGAGCTCTAGTTTCTCCAGATTGGCTTGCATTTAAAGGATCATCACATCTGGTCCCAAGCTAGGAGGAAGAAGTGTATGGCATACATTCCCTACCATCGAAGGGGGCTCTCCAGAGCTAAAATACTGTGCTCTGGTTCTGGAGTGTCCCAAGGAATCATCAAGTTCTACACACAGCCACTTCTCCGCTCCTCCTATCCATCATGGGTCCACAGTGAGATCATCCTGCATGCAGCCAACCAGGTAAAAACCAGTTACGACTGGACCTTAAGTGACTTCTCCAAGCTTAATATGCAATGCTGAGTTCTCAACATGTTTCACCACAGGGGGAATCCTGGATGTGTGTGGATGATTTCAAGAGTCTTTGAGGGTGTAATTAGCCTCACAGACAGAGGTTCAAAACCAAATCTACATACTATAGCATTTTGCATACATAGTGGTCATATAAGGATGACTCCAGGTATGTCTGCATGCATGAAGTGGTGTGTTAAGAGTTCATCCTCCAGCTCCCTGAGAAGCATAAGGTTGCAACATTTTTGAACCAGGCTATGAGTCACAGAGTAACGCTCCTGCCAGCTCTTAAAGCAGTTAAACCTCTCAGCTATTGGTCAAACTATCATTATGTATCATTTATTCAAACTATCATCTGAGAATTTCACTCATGCCTCTTAGGCTTCTTATGAAGCAAAGACCTTCAACAAATTCATATCACGCCTTCTTGTTCTGTGCCATCCGTTCAAGGTTCTTCCATGTCCTCTTTATCCTTCTCATATCTCCAATTCCCTTCTCAATGTGTTCTTTTTGGCCTCCTTCAATTTCTCCTACCCAGGGATTCTAGAACAAGGACTGCCTTTTAATGCCATCAGCTAGTTTCATTCATGCGTGTCCTATCCAACAAAATGTAGTAGCAATATATGCAGTCGGATGTTAAGGGAACAAAGATATATACTGCATAAATCTTAAAATGCTTTTCTAAGATGTGAGGAACAACGTCTAAGAATAACTTTTTTTAGTTCAATGACAGCCAACAGTATATAACCTACAGGAGCTTTCTTTGCACTGGGAAACATATGGAGATCAAAAGAAATCAGGTCCAACACAAAAATCAGAATTTTCAATTCAAATGTCAAATCAATCCTATTGTATGGCTCTGAAACATGGCAAAACAACAAAATCAACAAACACAAAACCTACAGATTTTCATAAATATATGCTTGCATAAAATTGAACGATTGAAGCAGTATGACAAGGCCATTAATGTGGAACCGATGACAAGAACCAGACAGTGGAATAACAGATGAGAAGAAGAAGCTGGAGATGAATACACACATTCAGGAAACCTATTTATGGCATTACCAGGCACTCTTTGCTCTGGGATTCCCAGGGTAAGAAAGGTACAGGAAGACCAAAGAACACATAGAGAAGAGAACTGGAGACAGACATGAGGGGTTGAAGAAAACATGGAAATACCCTGAGCAGATGGCACGGGACAGGAAGACGTGGCATGTTTGTTGAAGGCATAAGCTCCTTGGGGATTTGAAGGGTAATGAATGAATGAATGAACTGTATACAATGCACAAATCATAAAACAGGTGATGAATGAATGAATGAACTGTACACAATGCACAAATCATAAAACAAACTCAAAAAAACACTTAAATGGCTCTGAGCACTGACCTTTTGGAAAAAAACAAAAAAACCCAACAAACAAGAGAAAAGGAAGGGAAGAAGAAGCACTGGGGAATAAAAACTATAGAAAAAAAAGCAGATAAAATTGGGAAAGACCTGAAACAAAGCTGAGTTTGCGTGCACTAGGCACACCCAAATAGGGAACATTTGTCAAATTACAAACTCAAAAAGAAAATAATCACTAAATAAATAGGTAATCATCCCACATTTTTTTCCTAATAAACTGCATAGTATTTCTGTCGTATTAAAAGAAACAAACATCTTACAGTTCGTTCTAATGGAGGTTCCTCTAGATTGCCTAGATTTCCTTTGAAGGCATAGATGACTTTGTCAATCCGTGCATCAGAAGCGTTTGAACGATTGAGAGAAACTGTAATGTAGTCTGGTGGGTCCATGGAAGTAAATGTCTTGTTCCCGATCAGATCAGCTTGAGTGCTTGGCAGATGTTTAGCATCACTCGTATAACGAATGATGGCACCGACAATCAGACCTGGTAACATTGAAAAATAATACGCATGACATCATGATTTTTTTCAATGTCAGAAGCATGAGTGCTTGCCACAATTTTTAGATCTCTTGAATAACTAATAATGGTCTCCTCCAGTCATAACTGACTATGGGGATAATGTGCTCTTGAGATAATAGCGCTCAGCTTTTTTTTTTTTTTTCCTGGTGTTTCTATTCTCTTCTACCAGCTCGGAATCCGCACTGCAAATTTGGTTATATGCACTCAGCTAACTTGTGCAGTCGCACTAAGATGACTCTGGTGAAGACTATACCAATAATACCAGGATTTGAAGCAATCAAATTTTTTAATTACCCCGCTCCAGTTTTGATAGTGACTGCTCCAGCTCTACTCCGACTCAATTTTTTAAAATGTTAAGATTTTTTTTTTAAATGTGTGCATTGTAACTTTGAAAAAAGGCACTTTATTTATTTAAAAATTCTCAAACATTTTAAATGTCAGTACAGTAGACATTCAAAAATCCGGCAACCTCCGGACCTGAGGAGTGCCGGATTTTTGAAAATGCCGGATTTTTTATGGTTATATATTCTGTATATATTTAACAGAAAATGACTACCTGTACACTTTATCTGCGATCGACAATGCACGATGTTTACGTTTTACACCACTTCTTTTATTTGCTGAATCCATAATGGGGCTATACAGCAGCAAATAAATGATAAAATGAGAAGGAATGAGCAGGAATGCCTGTTAACACGTGCAAGCAAGACCAAACAGCTGCATCAAAACATAAACTGCTCCAGAAAACAGTGGCGCGCCAACGCGGTAAATTTAAAAATGCGCTCCGAAATCCATGCCGGAAATCTGAAGGAACCGGATTATCGATGGCCGGATTTTTGAATGTCAACTGTATAAACTAGAATCATTCCATCACTCTTATACATTTACAATTCATTCTGTAAAACATTATTACTGATTATCGATGGCCGGATTTTTGAATGTCAACTGTATAAACTAGAATCATTCCATCACTCTTATACATTTACAATTCATTCTGTAAAACATTATTACTGCAGCAAAATCGTCTTTCATAACCTGTCGTAGATCAATGAAAATAACATCAAAGCCAAAAACAGTCACTATATCTAGCTTGAAGATTAGACATGTACGAAGCGACTCTACAAGCAGCCTGAATGTGGTATAGGTAGCTGTAAATGGCCTTATGAACATACTTAACTTTTAGCCTATCAAAGGATTCCATCGCATCGTTTTCTTCCCTAAACTTTCTCTCGAATAATACTTAACTACAATTATGATTAAAAGAAACCCGCAGATGTCTTTTCTGTTTATCCAATTTCATTTCGAAGTAATCATCTTCTGAAGAATTCATCACCATTCCTTTTTCGCTCATTATGGACTGTTCACTATTCTTGCTTTAAGCTACATTGTTTGAGCTCGCTATTCACTTCCTTTACCACCTTGTACATCGCCAACTTCCTTGTTTTTCTCAAGGACCTAAATTTGACCCTTTAAATTCAAATATGTAGTCATCTTTGTGAACTATTTCCGTAAACCGGCTGTCATTATCATTTGGGAAGATTTGAGATTGTTGTTTATGCCATGACTGAATTTGCTTGTACTTTTACAGCAACTGAAAGTTTTTGTTTTGCTTTGTTTAGTTTTTTGTCATGGCCTTCCAAAAGTAACAAATAAAAAGATAATTATATTTTTTTTTTCATATGGTGCATGACTGTACCTGAAAGGAAACTCCATAACAGAGCGTTACAACAGGATGCAATCTTATCATCAGAAATTGTCCCCCTGCCGGACAGACGTTTTGGCACTTTAATCTCTTTTACATTCTCAGGGGGGCGGGCACACTCAAGTCGTGACTCCCAAGTGTCAGCCTCCTGTCATGTTTCCAGCCTGTGCTGGGAATAGAACCCATTCCACCTTGGTAGCGACTTTCAACTTCACTCCTGTCTTATCCATGCTGTCAGCTTCAGGTAATTGTGAAAGTAACCATTATTCTGTATATATGAGGGGGATTCAAATGAAAACCTTAAATTTGCAATAGAAATTCAAAACACTGTGTCATTGTCATGTAAGTTGGCAGTATTGTTGCTAAGGACGTCAAGAGTGTCCTGCAGGTGGCATCACGGTGCAGACGAACCACATGACGTCACAGTAGGAGTTTAAAGATGGCCGCCCCACTAGTGACATGCACCAAAGAGGAGCAGCGTTCTGTTATCCGTTTTTTGAGCAGCGAAGGGGTGAAACCTATAGAAATTCATCGGTGAATGCATGCCTGTCACTCCAACAAGTGTACAAGTGGAGTAGGAAATTCTGAGTGAGTTATGTAACAAGGAATGGTGCCATACCTCCTCACCGAAACCGAAGAAGTTCCGCACACAGCCATCTGCAGGGAAGGTTATGCTGACTCTCTTTTAGGATGAACGAGGCGTTATTTTAGAGCACTACATGCCCAGGGGGAACACTCACCAGTGCCACGTATACAATCTTCCAGACCTAGCCCCAACTGATTACCAGGTCTTTGGACCACTCAAAGAGACGATGGGAGGAAAGACTTTCAGGTCCGATGAAGAGGTGCAGCAGGTGGTGCATGAGTGGCTACACACGCGACCAAAAGATTTATTTTCTAGAGGAATCCATGCACTTTGTAGGTGCCGGGGGACTTGTATAGAACGCAATGGTGACTACGATGAATTTCTATAGGTTTCACCCCTTCGCTGATCTCCTGTCATATTCCCTCCTGAGTAGTGATATCAAATTGGTTCTGAAAAACAATTCCATTATACCCCCTAGTATTACCACTTAAAACTGATTAATTACTTATTATTTTTATATAAATAGCAAATGTAAACATGAAAGGTGCCCTGTTGTAGGAGCTTTTAGTTTGAGGACCCACCCGATGTTTTGAACTAGTGAAGTTTGTTTGAGTTTCTTGATTTTGATTATAAACGCGAATGTTCATAGTTCATTAGGCTACTGACTAAGAATGCTGTCAGTTTGGTCGGGCTTACAGGTGGCCGACTATTATGGTGTAATAGATGGACGCTGAAGTCATGGCTTGACTGACAGTTCATATCATACATTTATTAGACGATACATGGACGATATCATCGTTGACGACATAATGGAACATTAGGCATGGTAATACGAATTCTGCATGTGTACAAGGTTACAATGTCAACTTGACTGACCTCAAATGACCGTTGGACAATCCGCAAACGGTAAAGTATTGAGGTGAAGATAGTTCACTTCTTTTCCATATTCAATTCTTGAAAGGATACGTATTTATATTTTCTGGCCGGACATCTTATCTTGATACTTCATAAAAATGATCAATTTTGATATAACTTCATAAGAAGGGATTTTGAAACTCACTAGCAGTAGGTCATGATGCCGTACTGAAGCCCTGTCAAAATCTTGTAAAGTACTTACGTCAAAAATCATATGGAGATATTGACGAAGATAAATCAAACTTGGCTGTGGCTAACGCTTCGCCTTGGAAGGTAGCTCAGACATCTAATTACAATCAGATTCCCGCAACATGGGACTCAAAAGACCAGCACAACATCTGTCTTCAAAACTGGCATCTTGTCTCTATGCTCTATGACGTAACTCTCTGACGTCATCAGCGCTCTATGGCAACCAACGATTATATCGCACCGAATTTGTGCACTTTGGTGCATAATAAATTTAAGTTATATCATAAACATAGATGTGTACCTAAGTACATCTAACATAGTTAGATAATGGCATCTGGTAATCTGTTAAGTCTCGCACCATAAATAGTTGTGCGAAAATGGACGTAACACCTGTGTAATTACAGGGGGTCTCCGAAGAGACAAAGAAAACATAGGACTAATGCACTCTCATGCATGCCGTTCAAGGTGACTAATATAAGATTGTACATGAGGCTGGCAACCTGTAGCGAAACGGGCAAGACACTCTGGAATTGTCACGTAAACTAGTGACTTTATGATAAATTATGAATCGCACACCAGTAACTTTGCTATAACTTTATGATTAATGCCCCAAATGGAAACATTGTCATTGGGATTTGAACAGCAACTACAAATACATGTAATTATGGCAGTCAGAATTCATTATTGTGGTAATTGATGAGGAAATCCCAATTTTGTCACAAAAATCGCACAACAGCAATGAAATCACATAAAAGTTACAAGTAGAAAAGTGAACTAAGATGCAGACTTCTGAGAAGGAAAGGGTTAAATCTAGATTGGGTATATAAGCCTGCTCAGATTAAATCCTGGACTCTCAAAATTTCACAACTCAAAAGACGTCCCTTGGACTGACACACGCTTGTCGAAGTCATATAGCCACAGCCCACAGCTGAGAAAAACAAAGCTGATCTGCTTGTGTGCAGACTTGCATAAGTGATAAGCTCAGATCCGTAATACTGTGTCTGAAGGGTATGTTAAACTTGTAATAATCGTTGGGTTACAAGTAGTTTAGTGTTATGTAAATTAATGAAATATTAAATTTAGTTAGCACTGACTTTGAATTACCTACTGATATCTTAATCTTGGTACTCTAAACCCTGTGTTGATAACTGAAATTGGTTTCCAAACTGAATATAACCTGAACAATCCTGAACAGCATGATGCAGATAGAAGTCCTTGTCAGGACTGCACAATACTAGTTATAAGAGCTTATAGTCCTTTTCAGGCCTTAGCTTTTAAATGATGGATGCCAAAGAGTTCATCTTCTTTTTCCTCTTCTACTTCTTTCACTGCTTCTTCGCTTCCTTAGTTTCCTTCATTCAATTAAAAATTTTGTTGATGTAACGTACTTAAAGGGAAACCACTTTTGGCATGACTTAGAACAAAAGGGAAGTAATCAAGACAGAATTCAGAAAAATGTGTAAATGATGTCTATAACCTAACGGTGTATATTATTGATTTATGACGTACATGACCACGTCCTCATGGACTTCTTCTTCTTCACTGATCCTTAGCCACCGACCATCACAGCAGTCAGTGGCCATCACGCCTGGTGGTGTCTTGTAGGGCAACAACAAATTGATTCCACTTTGCTCGGTCGGTGGCCATCCTTCAAACAGTGCCCCAACTCTGGTTCATTCTTTGCATCTCAGCCTCCACAGTCCTCCGCTAAGTTGTTTTTGGTCGGCCTCTCTATCGTTTTCCTTTAGGGGTCCATAGCATAGCTGTTCTTGTGATGGCATCGGGGTCTCTTCTGAGGACAAGGCCAACCCAGCTCCAGCGTCTGCCAGCTATGATGGTGTACATGTCCTCTTGCTTGCCCCGAGTAAGCAGATCTTAGTTGGTGATGGTATTCAGCCAAAATATTCGGAGAATTTTTCTTCGGCATGTTGTGTGAAAAGAGGACAATTTCGAAATTTCCTTCTCTGTAACTCTCCAGCATTCCGCACCAGAGAGAAGCACAAAAAGCACACAGCTCTGATATAATCTTAATTTTGTGCTTGTGCTGTACTGAGAAGACTTCCAGATGCTGTTTAGAATAAAAAAGGCTGTTCTTGCTTTGTTCATTCTGTTGCTGATGTCTTTGCTTGCTCCGCCGTCTAGTGTTACTATGCATCCTAGGTATGTGAAGGTGTCTGTCTGTTCCACTTGTTGAATCCTTACTTATTTGAGCTCAGGGCTGCTCACATTGAGCGTCATGACCTGTCTTCTTTAGATTGATGTTCAAGCCCACCTGCTGGCTATACTTATTAAGTCTATCCGTTTTTTCCTGGATGTGTTGATGTGAATGTGCTAGTCGTGCAATGTCATCTGCATATTCCAGATCTTCCAGGGATTTATCGGAATATCTTATAGGACATGGGACTTTTTGCTCACATTGACTTGTCACATGATCTCTATCTGCTTGCTACCTAGTGGGTATGTGTATGGTGAAGTGTAAGTCACAACAACAGACAGATAAACAATTTAATTTAATCCACTACTCTTAACAACACTGTGACACTCACATACATATAACACTCTATGAGAATAGCTTAAAGAAGTCACTCGTAACGGTTCAAATAACAATATGTATTCATTACTAGCATGACTGAATATGTGTCCTGATTCAACTACAAGGGAACCAGGAATCACAATCAATTTAAATTACAAGTTATGTACAGAATGTATTTAATATGAATATTGTAGTGACATATATTATTACAAATGTTCTATGTGTGTCAGTTGTGTAGTAGTAAAATGAGGTAATACTGGTTTTGTTTTGTTCAAGCTCTGTTGGTATTTGTCATCATGACTTCAATAGTTTGTCTTTAGGGACCATTATTGTAGATGTTCACAGTTCCTGGTTTTAAGACAAGTAAATTCCCCTCTGAATAGTATTTTTATAAAGTTATTTCAAGATGAGGGGACATAATGTTGAGCTCAGCTGGCCAATTCGCTTATCTGGCGTGATGGCGGCAGGAAAGGACTCCTCTGCTCGAATTCTCCTCTGGGCTCAGGAGACACCTCACTGATAGCTAAAAAGACCAAGGAGTATGCTGTCCGACTCTGGATTCAGCAAATCTCTGACCAGATGCTGCTCACTACCATCAAGACCACTGTCCCACAATTTCATGGAAATAAACACAGATACGTTGATTAGCAATGAATTCTGGCACAAACTGGCACAAATTCCGTTCTGCCTATGTTCCAGGCTTTTATTTTAGCAAAAATGTGAGCTAGCTTCAACGTACTGTCGCTTATCAAGCTTATTTGAATTAGTGGTCTCGAACTAACGCTCCCAAGTGTGTATATCAGCGAGACTGGCCAATGAGCCACGTTTCGACAAGTGTTTGAAAAAAATGTTATCTTTTCCCGTCTCCCCCAACAACCAAGATAGTATTTATAGCCCGACCAATCGTGGTTAGGCTTTCATTTGTTGCGCTCCAATCAATTTGGAGTTTACATGGTAGGCTATTTATGTAACGTAAGGTTTTTTCAAACACGTTATAAAAAAAATTTTATGAGCAGAGATGATTTTATGCTGTCAGGCACCCCCAATATTTTATTTTGGGTATAATTTATTAATTCCTGGACTATTTGCGTAACGTTTTACATATTATTTGTCAGCAAACCCTAAGGAACCCAAAAATACTAATTTAAAGGAGCTACGTGGCTGCGTTCAAAATATGCAATTTCTTCTATCTCCTGTTTAGAAGATGTGCTGTCTGGGTACTGTTATGTGTTCAAACGTAAACCCATATAATGTTGTCTTTTCTAATAAGAGTCTGTTATGATTTATAAACCTAACGCTGGGAAAGGGTAGTGTATTTTATCACTGTCCGTCTGAAAAAAAATTAGTGCATGTAGACTTACACGCGTGATGGTGGTAATTGTGTATCGCGCGAAGCGGGTTTAGTGTTCGGCTTTCTGCCTCTCCCTTCTCTTTTTATCCCTTTAGTCCATCTGTTCGTTCGTTTTGGTAACGCAGTATAATTAATGTTAGGGTTAATTTAGGTCATTACGCAACTGTTAAAAATAGAGTGGTTGATAAGGGGCATCCCTGTCGTACTCCTGTCTTCACCTCAAAGGTTAGGTTGCTCTGCCCAACGCTACACGTAAAGTTGGCATAGAGGCTTTTTATGATTGACACTATGCAGTTTGGAATTCCATAAGCCCTCAGTATTTTCCATAAACTGTCCCTATGTATACTGTCAAAAGCCTTTTCAAAATCAACCAAATTAATGTACAGCTGTCTTTGCCATTCACTGCTCTATAATGTTCCTGAGGGTAAATATACGATCTACACATCTTCTGTTCATTCTAAATCCTGCATGTTCTTTCCTCAGTTGTGGTCTACTGCTTTTGAAATTCTCTGTATAATTATCCTGCCTAGTATTTTGCTGGGAACTGAGAGAAGAGTGATTCCTCTCCAATTATTGCAGTCTGCAAGACCTCCCTTCTTGGGCAATTTGACAATTATTCCTTTGTTCCACTCTGTTGGTGTTGTCCCTGTTTTCCAGACTTGTGCAAATAGTGGTTCTAATAGATCTGCTGCTAGCTCAGGGTCTGTCTTAAATAGCTCTGCATTTAAGTTATCATTCTTCTTCTTCTTCCATCCTTAGCCACCAACCGGCAAAGCAGTATGTGGCCAGTACGCCTAGTGGCGTCTTAGGGCAACAACAAATTGATCAATCTATCGCTGTTTCCACCACGCCTAGTGGCGTCTTTGTGGAACAAAAACAGACCAAACAATCTATCGCTGTTTCGGTAATCAGATTTTAAGTTATCATGGCCAGGAGCTTTTCCATTCTTTAACCCTTTGATTGCTGTGATAATTTCTTCTTTTCGTGGAATATCTGTATTAACATCTAGATCATTTTCAGCCTCAGGAACATTCAATTGTGTTTCTGGTGGTTCCTTGTTCAGAGTTTCTCTGAAATGCTCTGCCCATCTTGTTTCCTGTCCCTCTGCTGTCGTGATGAGATTTCCTTGCTTATCTCTTACTAATGTAATATTGTTTGCACTTCGTTTTCCGCTGATGATTTTAGTTATTTTGTATATTGTGCTTTGTTCATTTCTCAGTGCTGCCACTTCTGCCTGTCTTGCAAGATCGTCTAGGAAATTCCTTTTGTTGGCTCGGGTTTGGCGTTTAACTTCCTTGTCCAGCTGATTGTACTGTTCGCTATATAGTTGCTTTAACCTGGGGGACTTCGCTTCTGTTTTCTTTCTTTTCATTTCCTTTCTCATCGTTATGGTGTTTAATGTTTCTGGTGTTATCCAGTCTCGCTTCTTCCTTTCCTGGAATCCCAAGCATGATTTGCTGCTTTCCTTATATATTGTTGAAAAGGTGTTGAATATCTGGTCTATATCATCAGTCAATGTCTTTTCCTGACTTTTGGCAAATTGATATCGCTTCTTTATATCAGCCGCAAAAGCTTTTCTGGTAAGGGGGTCCTTCAATTTGCTGATGTCAAACTTTTTCTGTGTAGTTACAGTTGGTCCAGCCGTTCTGAGTTTCACTTTCAGTTTTGCTACTACTAAATGGTGATCACTTCCCACATCCGCACCTCTTCTTACCTTCACATCTAGTTATGCATGTCTCCATCTACCGTTAATCATAATGTGGTCTATCTGGTTTCTGTCCCGACCATTTGGTGATTCCCATGTTAATTTGTGAATTTCTTTGTGTGGGAAAAGTGTTCCTCCAATGATCAGGTTGTTAATGCTACAGAAACTTATTAATTTATCCCCATTTTCATTTGCTGTTCTGCTGCCGCTTTTCCCCCATTACTCTTTCATTATATGTATTGTGTGTTCCAACTTTCGCGTTGAGGTCTCCCATTACTACGATAAGATCATATCTAGGTGTGTCTTCCATTTCTTTCTGCAGCTATTGATAGAATTCATCCTTGACCTCATCATCGCTGTTATTCGTTGGTGCGTAGCATTGTATTATTGTACCTCATGGACTATGTTGTCTAAATAAGGATTCTAATCAATAGTGGCCCATCATCAACAGAGGATCGTCTTGGTGGTAGGAAACAAGACAAAAAAAATCTGTGCATATGTTTCAGGTTCTTATCCAAGAGAGTAACAACAAAAGCTTCTGATAAGCATAAAAGACTGCAGTGTTTGATTCAAGGCCCACCTCTGCAGTTCGCTGGATAGTAGCATTGTGGCTACCTGTCTAGGTGATTTACATATCTTAGAAATCAACACTTGATGTATGACGAGAAGTGTCTGCAGTGAAAGGACCTGAATTAGATATGTACTCATTACTTTGAAGACACAAGATCCAGAAGTCACCAATTGCCCAAAATGATGGACAAAGACATTGACACCTTATAATTTTCCAACTTGTAATTTGTGTAAATACATATCTGCAATCTTTACCGAAATTCTATTTTAATTATCAAATGTACAGATATATTTTATAAATCGCAATTGATTGATTTTGCTTAAACTCCAGTTTCTGTTTAAAATTGTGTTATTGTGTGGAAATTATGAGAATTATTTAATATTTAAACTGGTAAGGACAATTAACAAGCTGCACTTCGCACCAACTATTACTAAAAACACCCTTGGAGCATAGGATAGGTCTAGTGAGAAAGTGACTTACTTTACAGCTCTCTTCTACTGGTACCATCTAGGACTGTGCAATAACCAAAATGTTGCTCAGCTGAATATAAATGTTTCATCAAATACTGAGCTGATTTTAAGAGCCTTTGTTAATGCATTATTTTACATGTCATTTTAAAGCATTTTTTTGTTGTTTGAATCATTATTTTGCATATTTTTTGCATATGTTGGCATTTTAAATAAAAATGAGCATTTGTTTACATGTTCTTACTTACTGTCTTTTATAAATTTTTTTACTTCATTGATTTCCCCATGCTGTGTAAAAATTTTCCCTTAACCCCTGAAAACAAATGTTGCTGGTAAATTTTCATACATAAAGACAAATTTTGATCTTCTGCCTGGTGCCACCACTTTCTTGGAGAAGTCAGCAGTTTTATTAGTGGATCAGATAGGTTTGATGAAGAAAATGGTGAATGACTTAGACAGTGTGAGAGACGCGGAGAAGCTGTACAAACCCTCCGTTCCCCAAGGAGCATAGGCCTTCAACAAACACATGCCAAGTCCTCCTGTCATGTGCCATCATCTTAAGTTCTTTCCTCGTTCTCCTCATCATTTTCACCTCTGTTTCCATTTCTCTTCTCCATGTGCTTCTTGGTCTACCTCTACCTCTCTTGCCCTGGGGGTTCCAGAACAAGTACTGCCTTGTAATGCTATCAACAGGTTTCCTCAGTGTCCATCGCCATCATCTTCTTCTCATCTCTTGTTCCACTGGCACTTGTCTGGTTCTTGTCATCAGTTCCACGTTGGTAACCTTGTCATACCATTTTAATCCTTCTGTTCTACGCAAGCACCCATTTATGAAAGTCTGTAGCTTTTTGATTGTTGTCTTTGTTGTTCTCCATGTTTCAGAGCCATATAATAGTACTGACTTGACATTTGAGTTAAAGATTCTTATTTTTGTGTTGGATCCAATTTCTCTTGATCTCCATATATTTCCCAATGCAATGAGATACACCTCAATGGGATACACCTCAATGGGATACACCTCAATGGGATAAAAAAAAGACTCAGAAAGACTTTCTGCTGCTGCTTCTTCTTTATTCCCTTTCAGGCGTCAATTTGAATATATTCAAAGAAAGCAGTGGTTAGCTTGAGGCTTTTGGTATCTCCGTAGAGTTTACCCAGGAATGGTACTGGTGATGGCCATATGCGCTTTCTCTGTTCTTCTAGGGCACCTCTGAAGTAGATGTTCAGCGGTCATTTTATCGGTGTCACAGTTACACTCGTCAGTAGTTCCTATATTTAGCTTGTTGAATATATGGTATACCAACTGGTTGTGGCCTGTGCAAAGTCTGAAGATTACCACTTGTTCATTTCTGCTGAGCTGGTAATATGCATTATCTTTTTTTGTGTCCTGGATGCTCTGCTTCCCACTTTCTCCTGTAACTGCTCTTGTTAAAACTCTTGGCCTCTTCATAAGTTATGCTTGTGTCAAGTTGAGGTAGCTTTCCCCGTTCATCTGTCAATTTGTCAATCTCTTAATTTCTGGGGAAAGACTTCAAAAAAATAGCACAGCACATGAAGGCTTAGGTTCGAATGAAGAACAGTGGGCCATGTGTTCAAAACGGACTCAAAAAAGAATTCAGAGATGCAGTAAAATTGGGCAAGGGTTAGGTTTAGGAATCATAAACCCTAACCTTAATCCTAACGACGTCAGCGACTTATTTGTATGATTTTAAAACAAAAACATGACCCACTGTTCATTTCAACCAAGGCTTGTTATGAGTTTGTTGAAGGCATATGCTCCACGGGGAGCTGAAGGGTAATGGCAATAATTATTAAGAGTATTTTTATCAATGCCAAGGAATGGGTAAGCAGCCGCTAAGTTTTCAAAGCCCTGTTAAGAATCTGAGTTAAGTATGAGTGCGCCATATCACGAGTAGGGCCTACGATGAAAATAGTTTGAAGTCGGCAGGGTTATTAGTATCAAGTATTAAGTTACTGCCACTATATCCACTACATACTGTGCAATCAGACATGAAATACATCACAACGATAAATTAAAATCAACACAGATTAAAAGCTCACCATAAATCATTGATAAACCAGTCTCGTGAACAAACCGAAATCTTCGGTGCTTGAATAACCAAACGGTCAATATAGTCAATAGAAGAAGTCCTAATAACATAAGAATTGTTAAACTATCCGTTCTGTGTTGCAGTACTGCCCTCTGTTCGTAAGAAGGTTCCAGATCTCTGTCTCTTACACTTACAGCCATTGTGCCTACAATAAACACAAAACACAAGAGCGTCATTATTATTGTTACAGCGGAACTCGGTGCCTT